>SZVJ01000004.1:1800000-2309581 GCA_029467805.1 Pleurotus eryngii var. eryngii | reverse complement strand
CCCTACCCTAACCCTAACCCTAACCCTACCCCTAACCCGAACCCCTACCCTAACCCTAACCCTAACCCGACCTAACCCTAACCCGAACCCTAACCTACCCTAACCCTAACCCTAACCCTAACCTAACCCTAACCCTAACCCTAACCTAACCCTAAACCTAAAACACCCTCGCCGTGCATCATTTCTTTGACCGTCTTCGCCCTTTTTTATACCTCATCGCGGGTCTGTTCCGATTGTGGATCACTGTAACCCACGTCGCCTACATCGACAAGTTTGGCATCATTAAAACCCCATCTGCTGCTCATCCACCTTTGGGCTGGTGGCCTGCCTCACAATGTAGACGTTATCGCGACGCCGGCGACGATTTCCACTAAATTCAATGTGTGCGTTGCTCCAGCCTCATAAAAAAGGGCTCAAGGAATCAAGGTATGGAATGTGGATCGTTACTCTTCTGTGAATGGTGCTACCTCTGCTCTGAACTAGGACCACGCTAAAAAATGTGAAGTCAGCTTGTCTAGAAATTTAAGACCACCCTAGCTGACGCCAGGCTTCCCGCAGACCAATGTTACCCCTCAGTCAATCTTCCCTTCAAACTCCGCTATTAACCGCAGCGCCTCATGCCGAAGGTCCTTCGCTCGCCCCTCCGAGTACTTCTTCTCCTCTTCTCCTTCACGAAACCGACCGGGGCTTCGCCCCCCCTGGCGATGCGCCGCTGTACTGAGCAGGATGGTGGAATCTATCCCATCTCCCAAAACCTGGGCCCCCATGACCAAGGCACCGCTGTAAGTCCCTCTGACTTGCGCGAGTCGTCCTCCTCTGATGACGAGTTCTCCGTCTCGTTCTTACAGGCTGGTTCTGGTAGTAAGCATGCCATAGAATTCGACGGGATCTACTCCTTCCCTGCTGTAGGGATTGGCATTGTGTTCGCCCAGAATCTCGTTTTTTTTTTTTAATTATAATATAATATTTGGCACGTATTCTACTGTTTCGTTTTACTTCCTGTTTCGGTCCGTCATCACCTGCGCCGCTTGTTTGTTTAGTACTATCTTACTTACTCATACTGTCATATTCTGCATGTCCTAGTTACATGTAGTCAAGTATATATAGTACCTACCTACTACCTATAATAACAAGAATCTTATTTCCCCTCATTTGCGTTGTCGACGTCGAGTCGCAGCGGTCGCACGCGGCGCGTCTGGTTCGCGTCCGTCTTTCGTTCGCGTCGTCATGTGGCATTCGGATGCGCTCATTCATTCCTTCTTACTATCTTCTTTGGTGGGAACACACCATTCCCGGTCCTCGCTGTCACAACTGCGATACAACTTCGCGCCTACACTGCGTTCGCGGGTTCCCAATCTCCTGGAGTCCCTAATTATTATTCCAGGGCCAGATTCATTGATAGACGACCCCTTCCTGAAAAGGGACCACCATTGTAGGCGCGAAGTAAAGTTGTGTTTTCGCCGTGTGAATGCGAGGACCGGGAAGGGTGTGTTCCCACCAAAAGACGAAGTAAGAAAGAACAAATGAGCGCAATCTGAACGCCACGTGCACGAACGGACCGGAGACGGGAACCGAACGCGACCAGACAGCCGCAGCAACCCCTCCACCCCCGCGCGCTTTTGTCGACTGCTTTTGGCTCTCGACTTCGCAACGCAACTGATGGGGGGAAATAAGCTTCTTGTTATTATAGGTAGATAGTAGGTACTATATATACTTGAACTACATGTACTAGACATGCGGAATTGCATGTATGAGTAAGTAAGATAGTACCTAACAACAATGCACAAGTGCTCGAACCTGCGGCTCCGAGGCCCATTGCCGCTCACCTCCCCTGCTCCACTAAATCCGCTTGAAGAATGGCAGGGCGAGTCCCCCAGTCCATCCCTTCGTCCTCGCCCACGGGACGGGGCTCACGCTTCACCATCTGTTACAAGCACCTCAAACTCACTCATACATCATACAATCCCTGCCCCTGTCACCCACCCCGATCACTTCCCATTTCGTGTACACCCAAACACATCACGATCTATTCACGCCCAGTTACACCCGCCACCCCCCCCACGCCCCAACTCCGACCTTGATGTATCGGTTCACAGTGGGGGGGGGGTAGCCGTCGGTCCCTGCGCAGCGTTGATCTGGACTTGGCAGTTGCTGTGCAGAGGTCGTGGGCCGGTTCGGGGCCACTTGGCGGGCCCTCGGGAACGCGGAGTACAACATGAACAGAAACATAGGTGAGAACGAGAGGGGGGGATGTAGAGGACGCACGACACGACGCAGAAGGAGAAGCGCGAGCACCAAAAACCAACGCAAACACCCCCCACAGAAGTACCAATAGAAGCAGAAACGCCGACAGAGGTACCAACACGCGGGAACAAAAACGGGTGGGGAATGGAGGGACTCGAGTACGCACCAGCACGCCGGACGCGGCTCGTCTTCTCCCTCTCAGGCGCGAGGGGACGGGGATGCAACACGCAGTTGTCGTGGGCGCGGTTTGATGCAGGAGAACGCAGGGCGCCGCATGCTGTGGGGAGGGACAGGTTAGTGATGTGATGTAACACAGTGCGCAGGCGAGGAGAAATTAGCGAGGGTGAGATGAGCAGGAAGAAAGAGAGAGGCGAAAGAAGGCGAAACGAGGGCGAAACGATAGCGACACGGGGTGCAGGATGGATGCGAAATGAGGAGGAACGAGGTCGCGAGGAAACAATTTGGGGATGATTGAAATGGAACAAGGCGAAACTGGAACGAGTACAAACGGGTACGAAACAGGACGAAACAAGGACAAGACGAAAAGTGAAGACGAGAGGATGAGCAGGAAAGAAAAAGAGCGAAAGAGAATGGGATGAGACGCAACCCTGTCTGTCCATCAAGCCAGCCAGGTATTGAAAAAACATGCTGCGTCGACAAAGGTGGCTGGGTACGTTCGCGTCTAAGCGCCGAGGGACTTACTTCGTTCTTAGCCCCAGGAGACTGTTACCCGCATTAGCGTGTCGTGAAGGCGTCGATCGCGGCGTGCGCATAACTAGAACGACAAAAGCTTAGAACAAACGACGACAACGTTGGAGGAGGAAGGAATGGGAAGGGAGGGAATGGACTGAGAAAATGGATAGGAGCAAGAATAAGGTATGTGCCTGATCCATCGCTGACTGCTCGGAGTGCTGCGGCATCCTCGTTGTAAGATGGAATCAAGACGTCGTCGTCTTCGACAGCTCTCGTGCGTGACCCGTAGAAACTAAACGTTTGGTACCCATATTGACAAACGTAGCGTCATTGGATAAATTTATTCACAATAAATCGGTTTTGTAACGGACTTACCTGCGCCGTCGTTGAGGGATCCAAGGGCGACTCGCAGATCTAGAGCCTGGATTCATATGGTTCATCTGCACAGGGTGGGATTAGAGGGTAAATGAATAAGGTACGCAGCCATTGATTTGTTCGTGGCTCAATCGGCGTACTGGCGGCGTTGGGCGTTGATCTATAGTGCGGCAAGCGGTTTTGTAGATGTTTCTACCTGGATCCTTGCTCTTAATCAGTCCCATGCTCTGTTTACAACAGCCAGGAACTCACTCAGTTTGCACTCGCAATCACTCACACAGCAGTCGCCCGTCTCTTCTGTCCACGCTCACGATTCATGGCCATTAGCCGGGGTTCCGCTTGTTCGGACACCCGCCAAATGGACCGGGGCTTGAAGCCACTGGGTGCGGGATCACTCGGCTCATGGGGACGATGGCTCAGTCGTCCACACCCCACCCAATCGCACTCTCTTTCTCACATCCCTAGCCCACGCGGTGAGCCCATGTCTACACCTATGCTCGTATTGGTCCCATCTAGCAAGGGGCGCTCATTGCGTTGATTTCCTGGCCCCGTCGTCGCCGTAAGCATCACTCGAGAGTGCATCGGCGAGGTGGTAGGTCTGTGGTGTCGGTTCGGCTCGTATTTCTCAACAATAGTATACGCACGCGGACTCGAACTGCGTCCAGCGATCGGCGGCGTGTTCGATTACAAACGGGATGGCGAGCACACGCTGCGCGACTGGATGATTGCGATAGAGGCCAAGCCTGGTTATTGCTCATTCCGTCGAGTCCCCCGTGGAGAACAAGGACCAGAACCTTTTGGCACCAAGCTCTGAGTCTACCGCATGCGTATATGCGGAGATGGGCGACTTACTGTGCTCTAGGGCCTGGCACCCAAGATGGGGAAGGGGCACTCTGTGAGGGATGTGTCCTAGGCAGGTGCTTGGCGTGACGCCTTGGGCCAGGCTGCAAGGCCCCACCTCTCCTGCAGCTGCGTCTTCTTCTCATCGCCGTCCTCCACACCGGCGGCAGCAGGCTGTTGCTGGGGTATGCTCTGAGGGAGGGATGGTGGGGATGAGATGGAGGGCGGCGGATGGGAGGAAAGCGGTGACGTCGGCTTGTCCCAGCCAGAGGCCATGCCAGGTGGCAGGCCCTCAGGCCCCTTTTCCTTGGGCACCCTACCTCTTTTTCTTCCTCAGAGTCAACACGCTTTCCAGCCGTACCAAGGGCCTCGCCCTCCCTTTGCTCTTCGAAAAGTTGTTGGCCGACGAAAAATGGCTTAACTCCTCTTACAGGCAGCCCAAAAAAAGGGGGGGGGTAGCTCCTGCTTAAAATTGTAGCTCCTGTAACGCAAGTCTCTGTGAGGCACTGAATAAAAGAGAAGGGGGAAGCAGCATCCAATGCTTCCCTTCTTGCCTACAGGGGCAACAAGCGGCGGCTTCACCACAGGGAGACATGGGTCCAAGGTCGCCCCCCAAGTCTCTCTGCTAAGTAAAGCAGGCATTGCTTTTCCCATAGCAAGCAGGAGGGGAAGCCTTGGCATTGGCTGATTCCACGGTGCCTTTCTAGCCCACAGCAATCCACCTTTGCCGCACGCAGACATGGGTCCAGGGACGTCCCCATTTCTACCTACGGATAGGTAACTACCGTGCGCTAGCCAGGTTGGGACGGCAGAAGCAGATAATGAGTTAAAATGCAGGGCGTACCGTTCATGATCCTTTGAGGGGCGTGCTGGCTCTTGGAGGAAAAATAAGATCAACAAAGGCGCGTGACCACACGTGATGAGTCACAAGACCCCAACCTCCTAATGCCAGTCAGGGTACTCGACAGGCGTAACCCACGCAGCCTCTATCGCAACCGTCAGGGCCCTCAATACCGCAACAAATAAGTAAATTTAAAAATGAAAGGGGGGTAGAACCCAACGAAATATAATAATCGTGTTTCGTACCATGGGGTACCATGCTGCGGAAGTAATACAATATATTCAAAGCGTCGGCAAATGGATAGTGAGGGGCGGCGTTAACCCATTAGCATGATGACACAATGCAGCAGCACCTATAAAGCAATACCATGATAAAAACGTCATGGCACAAACTAGCTAATGCACTTACGCCGTGTGACTAACACCTTCACATAAAGTATCCCTGTCTCCTTTTGCATCCCAATAACCCCACCGATCATACCATGATGCCGTTGCATCAATGGCACCCTCATGTGCAACGGGTGATTTGCACTTCATTATTGGGCATCTGCGTCTGTGGGAGGAGCACCGAAAAATTGATCACTTGGGCGGGAGGGATTTTTGTAGCGAGTTGCTCTAGAGTATCAAAGCTGTAATGCAACAAAAACATTGATACGTCGGGGGTCTGGCCGCATATATCCTTGGGGACGGCGCGCGAGGGCGGGGTAAAGGCGGTGAGGCACAGAAGGGTGGGCGCCAATGACGGTGAAGAGGAATCGGCGCCAAGATAGTTAGGCGGCTTTTGGGGTGGCAGGCGTGGCCAGGCCAGAGTGGCCATCTTCGACAAAGCGGCTCCATCGGCTGTTGTCAGAGCTGAATAAGTGTATTCTCACTTGGTAGACACGTCGCGGTTCAAGCAGTGCATGCAACCGCCGACTTCGACGAATCTGCCTGCATGGCTGACATGCGGTATTGAGGCTTCAGCACTTCTGCCTGCACGTTTAGCATAAAACTTACAATTATTGTTGAAGTAATTCCTCAGACGGCACTTGAATGGGATGAGCGACGATACCCTGTTATGGGAGCAGGACGACCTCGTGTTGCGTCACATAATTTTACAACACCATCAACGAGGCACAGCGGTCTACGACGGCCACCTTGCGTGGCGCAGCGGCCTACGGTGTGAGGACTGGAAATACATACACCGGAAAAAATCGTCCAATACGCTCGGAGTCGCTCCATCACTGTGGTACACCCCATGCATACGATGGTTTGGGACGACGACGATGAAATGTGATCATGCATACAATGCTCCTCCACCAACCACTTCATCCGGAACCATCACTTCTCTGCGTTTAATTGTAGTCAAGTTGCCTCTCAATTTGAGCTGTAAACGCATGGGTGCGAGCGCTCCGGCCATCGTCGATGTGCTCGACTAGGAGGCCCCTGATCCTATCCTCAGGCGATGGGTTTTACCCATCAAATAAGCGCCCAACGCCGAGATGGCCGTCGACGTGAGCAATGGCAAGGTACCTTCGGTATTGATATTCTGGATGAATTGACAATGAAATGCGGCCCTTGTGCTTCGAAATACGTGTGGGAACAATATGGTGGTCCACAAACGTCTAGTCTGGGTCCAGCCACGGAATTCAGCAACGCCAGCAAGGAGGCAGCTGTCCACGAGGGCCGTGTTCTGCTACAAACCAAAAAGTGTGAAGGAAAATTTGTGAATACAAGCCAGAGCTAATCGCCAGGTGGAGATGGCCCCAAGGGTATGACCTGGCTCGACATATCTGCGTCAAAAGGCGTCTCATTTTGTCCAAACGTCCTGCTGCATGCATAAATGATCCATATAACCAGGGATGATCGTCACCGAAGTGATCATAAACGCCCTTAATGTGAAATAGAAACACCGTGACAAGGTAATGAATTTGAAGGTAAAACGGCTGCTCGCATCGACGGCCATCTCGGCCATAAGGCGCTTATTCGATGGGTTTTTACCCATCGACTGAGGGATCCGGGCACGTGGTAGAAACCAGGGGCCTCCCTATCTCGATGGCCTGCAATTGACCGCCCGCAGCTTGGGCATTGACTCAATGAACCGTGGTATAAAATGGAAGACAGTTTTTCTCTTGGATGTAGTAGACGTTAAGTAATTATTATGGAGGATTCGCCGCGTTGCACCGCTAAGCGATACTATTTCTGCGGGAGATAGTACTTGGCCGCACGGCGCAGGATTTCCTGGACGACATGTGCCAGTGGGTGTACTTTTTTCTTTATAGTAATCACGCGTCAAAGCGATCCTGGTTCATACCTGGATTGATTCACAGTAGCTATGCCGTCTTAACATAGTATGTATAGTACAAAATTGACATGAGTGATTGGCAATAAACCTATGATACAAGTTTGCTTTACGTGGATAAGCCCTCTAAGGGTGTTTCTGACAGTTCACAGCAACCTGAACATCCTCCAAGGCCTTCACAAGAGGATGCTGGACTAAGTGCCAGCCGTATGACTGAGTCTAGAAAACAAGTGAACGCAAATCAGTAATTTTGAACAAGATATTGACATGATAACGATGGGACTTACACTCTTTGAAATGAACTAATATCAGAAAAAACCAGGCCTCTACTTTTTTAATTGCCTCTTGAGCATCAGGTAGACCTTCAACGACAACAAGCATTTCGTGGTGCAATATTGCGAGGTTGACAAGTACGGCGTCAGAGCTGATATAGTTGTAGAAATCCGGGTCCGTCTCTGGGACCAAACCTTCACTACTCACTCTCCACCAGAACCAAGGCCCCGGTGAGTGGCTGTAGGCTGAGCGCTTGCTTTCCCAAAGGGCTAGAAACCGCCTAACCTGGCTCGATACATCTAACGGTGGCTGGGTTGACCTTGTTTTGCATCAATATGTGGTGATTGACGGAAGGGAGTTACAAATCTTACCTGAGAAGATGCTAGTGTCGATAACCCGTTCAGAATATAAGGCAGTTGGGGAATTGAGAGACCATTTTGGACGATGAGTGCGTATGAGACAATCATGTCCTCGAGCGGCCAGCAGTTGGCCCCTGTACACCGGACAGGTAGTTGTAAATTAAAATGAAAATGGGGGCCACAAGGGCTTCAAATTTGTTTCGTATGTCCTCGGTGAGCGCAGGGCTTTTCGAGAGGGCCTTCAGGGCCCTGGAAAAACAGGTTTGTTGGCTAAGTTCTCCGTAATCAGAGAAATCAGACTTACACACGCGTGTACAGTTCAGTACCTCGGTCCTAGGAAGTAGTGAGCTCACGTCGGAGTCGCTCCGTGGGCTAACACGTCCCCTGAGGGTGTTACCGGCGTATCCTCGATAGGGATTGTGGCTGTTGGTGGTGTTGTTGGTGGTGTATCCATAGTGGCGGAGCGGTCAAAGCGTTAACCTTCGTCAGTCAATGATGTTCTATATATATATACACATATCTATGAGCTTCGCTTGCTGTTCCAGACAGCCCAGAAGCAGAGCTGCTTCAGAAGACATACAGTCGCGGACACATTCACACCTTTGTGGGAAAACGCTCTCGAACGGGCTGATGCCCCATAAGTACTTCTCTCTTTCTACCGCACGAGACTGACGTCTTGGGGTATGCATGCACAGTCTCTGGGACCCCCGGAACGATCCTCGACTTTCTGGTCCTCTCTCGCCTACGGTGTCGCCGCTCTGTCTCCGAAGGGAAGGCCGCACTTGGACCACACCGCCTAAACCGACTCAGCTTTCGGCTCTTTTCCTACTCTTTGTTCTTCAAGGGAGTCTCCCGCGTGCGTATTGTTGTCATATCAGCTAACGTCCTCAGCATCCTCAGCATCGAAATAGCCTTCTCAGTGACTGCGCCCAGACACGGCCCGGGATCGCTATACGATTTGGTGCTTTTGCGGCGAACGTGAGTCTCTCAGCCTTCCGTTTCATCTGAGTAGTAGCAGTGCGGATCTAGGTTCATAGTTTACGCTGAAATTCGCGATGTTCTTCACGGCATGTATCCTCATCCACCTTCAGTAAGGATCTTCAATCTCTGTGGCCCACAACGCCCTCTCATCTGGTTACCTCAGGTTCGTCTTGGTAGAAAGTGAAGGAGAAGTATTTCGTTATCATAGTCGCTTTGCTCAGCATCGTATTGGCGGTCCCGGCATTTGGTCCCAACCAGTTTGGGTGCATGCTACTTGTCTGCCATTAAATCCCGTCTCTAAAGCTACAGCAGTACCATGCAGATGGGACGAAATGATTTGACCTGCTCATTCAAGAACCCCGACGAGAACACGAAGGTGGAAAGGCTTATTGGTACCTATTGTAGGGATTGAACTGTGTTCATCCCCTGATACATGGTTTATTGTACGTATTCTAATCATTTCATTTACTTCCTGTTTCGGTCCGTCACCACCTACGGCCGTGTGTTGTTTGTTAGGTACTATCTTACTTACTGAGTCACCATGCATATTCCGCATGTTTGGTTAATAGTACCTACCTATCTACCTATGATAACAAGAAGAAGATTTTCCCCCTCAGTTGCGTTGTGCGAAGTCGAGTCCAGCAGTCGCACGCGGCGCTGTCTGGTTCGCGTTCTGTCTCCGTTCCGTTCGTCACGTGGCGTTCGGATTGCATCATTTCGTTCCTTCTTACTTCGTCTTTTTGGTGGGAACACACCCCTCCCGTCCTCGCGTTCACACGGCGAATACGACTTCGCGCCTACAGTACCTAACTGGCACCAAGGGACTCCCTACAGAACGTTCACGGCACCGTTTCGAGGGCTTCGGCAGATTTGGGACCCGTTATGCGTGGAGACATTGGATTGAAAGACGGCGGTCGAGAGGAGGGGATAGGCCAGGTGTGATGTGAGTGATGCACCTTTCATTTTCTTCGGTCTCATCAACGACGGGAGGTAAGAAACCTAGCGCTTGAGCACCGCAGCGGACGAACTGATAGAACAATACACAGGACATAATAAATTGATAATGATACCTCCCTACGTACACATCGAAATACAGAAGCTTGTTCATCTACTTATACATACTACTTTACGGCGATTAAGTGTTGGTATTGTCAGAACCGGCCTTAGGCTTGAAGATTTGCTTCAGCAACGACGAGGACTTGGAGGTATTCTGCTGCCTGCTTGATTTGATCTTGGCTGCTTGGGCTGGGGAGAGATCTCTAAGTAGGGGCGAGGGTATATGCGGCTGCCTTTGCCGCCGGGGGGGAATCGCTGCTGCGTGTTGCAGTTTAGCCTAGACCTGACAAGCTTGAGGGAAAAGAGTTAGTCACCACTGTCTTCGAAAGAGGGCGAATCATAGATTCCAACTCGTACTTCATGTCAATCTTCGTCCGGTCACAGTACATATCCCCAATAGCTTGAATGGATGTAATACAGTGCGCGCGCACGTACGAACATCCTCTGCAGTAAGGCCCAAGAGATGTTGTGTTATAACACTCCATGCAATGAGATCGAGGCCGTTGATGCGAAGGGGTTTAACCGTCTGTAGAATTCTGCAAATTAGCAACTTGTCAAGTTTCTGAGAGCATCCTAGCACGAACACGGTGCTTGAGATTCTGAACAATCGTGCGAGCAAGGGTAAACAGCTGGTTCTTGAGCAAGTTCCCCTCCGAGTATGAATGTAGAAGACGGTATAGGGCAGGAAAATACTCGAAGATGGCTCCGCTCAATTCTTTCCTCGTCGGGGCGAAAAGCGTCGCAGAATCGCCTAAAGGGAGGTGCAATAATGTAGAGTGGTAAGAGCCAGCAACTCAGGTACTCACTGCTTCAGGCAGGCCACGTCAACTCCTCTGTGTCAGTCAGCTCAGAGTTGCCAAGAGGTGAAGGGCGCGGGGCAGATTGAGACATGACGGTAGGCATGTGCAGACGAAGCTGAGATTCCAAGTGGCGCCTACGCTTTGCGACAGAATCACTCACGAGAAAAATTGGCTGCTTCTTGTACGACAGCATGGAGGAATGTTGAAGTCTATGTGAATATGGGAGAGGGTGTGGTTTCTGCGGGACAACCGTTAGTTGAGGCAGGCAGCAGTCATGTCAACACTTTGACGGAGGTGACTCAGGGGATCAGCCATAGTGTGTAGTAAATGAATCATCTTTTATGGGCAATCGGGGTTACGTCCAATTGAGCCACTGATCCTTTCCACATTGAGAGATAGGCACACAGCAAGTATATATGGCAATGGGCGGCGTCGCTCCCAACGATGAGGAGAGCGGTTGCGGGCCCGCAGGTTTGTGGGAGGATCCCATGATACAATGCATGACCGGCAAGTGATGTAGGGATTGCATTGTGTTCGAACCCGGATTCTCGGTTTTATTGTACGTATACATTCGTTTCGTTTACTTCTTGTTTCGGTCCATCATCACCTGCGGCCGCATTCTTTCTTAGGTATTATATAACTTACTCGCACATGCACACTTTGCATGTTTAGTTACATGTAGTACAAGTATATTAGTACCTACCTATCTACCTATAATAACGAGAAGCTAGTTTTCCCCCCAGTTGCGTTGCGAAATCGAGTCCAGCAGTCGCACGCGGCGCTGTCTGGTTCGTGTTCCGTCTCCGTTCCGTTCGTCACGTGGCGTTCGGATTTGCGTTCACTCATTCCTTCTTTACTTCGTCTTTTTGGTGGAAACACACCATTCCCGGTCCTTGCATTCACACAGCGAATACTATTTCGCGCCTACAGTGAGGTGATACATCAGGATAGTCTATTTCAACTTGTCTTGGCAATGCGAATGAGGGAATTCGTAGCTGCCAAGCGCCTCTCTCGCTCGGGCTGCCAGAAATGCGAAGAAGACGCCCGAAGGACGGACTCCAAAGCGATGTGAGGCAGCCGAAACCCGAGAAGGGCAGCAGACCAACAGGGGAACCCAGATAGGGAAGCCCCTGGGGGAAAGCCGACCCAACGGGCCGAGCTCAAGCCAATGGGAAGACGGAGTGGAGAGCCGTAGGCTCGGGGTAAGGAGTGGTGATGGGAGGCCAATGAAGTAGCCTCGTGACCAGTCTGACGATGTAGTCTGGAACAAGAGACTGACGATAGTCAGCCTGGTCAATCTGAGTTTAAATTCGGTATAGCTGCGGAATGTTCAAAAAAGGAAAGATTCTCGCGTGCGCGCTCGCGTGTGCAACATTAAACGTGGGCAATTGGTGATCGAGGTTTGAACACGTGAGCGACGAACAAGCCTTCGTGACTTCGCGTTGCGTTTTCCACAGGCCTAGGTACCAACTCGCTGCGCCATTGACATGGCACCTAACCAAGCAGGATCACCATCTTTATCACTCAATCAAAGTGAATCTAACCCCACACATGGGGGCATCCTGGTGGTCCAAAACAATGTCAACGACACGCATACGTGCTAGCTGCACTCGATACAATGGAGCCAGCATCGTGGATGATAACACCTAACTGAGAGCTCTTCACCCCGTCGCGTGCCTACAAACACCTCTGAACCCTGAAATCCGGTGCTTACACACACAGATACACACCTTCAACTTTCCGATGGAAAACAGAAACACAGCAACTGGGATTGCATCTCCTCCGCAAGTTTGGAGCCCTTTGCCTGATGAAGTTTCGGTCGTCTAAGAATCGGACCACGTAGACTCACCTTCCATAGATTCTCGGTCGTTCGGTGTATCCTCGTTATGTAATAGAGACTGTTTCAACACCGTACCATTCTGGTGAATGTTTTGTGGGATTTTAAATTCAGGGCTAAATGTACCCAATATGGTGGCCGGAGACAGAGTGCAGATACACGAAAGAGCTGCGGTGGTCACAAGGAAAATAATACACATTGAAAGCCACGAACGACACTCAGTTACAGTACTACTCTACACCATCGACGTGGCACGTGGCAATGTCCACGTTGCGGAGACACACGCGAGCGCGCACGCGAGATTCACTTCCTTTTCTGAACATTCCGCAGCTATAAGGGATTTAAACTCAGATCGACCGGCCTGTCTATCGACAGTCTCTCACCGAGACTCCATAGACAGGACGGTCACCGGCCTACCAATGAAGTCTGTATGACAGGTTGAGGAGATGCTCTTTGGGAGTGTCGATGTATAGTTTGTAATCGTCACTACGCCAGCGACCGAGCTGCTGGATTTCGTGATCGGCGAGTCCGGTTGCAGCGGCTGCAGTGGCCACACCGCGTCTGAAGCTGTGATCAGAGTATAGTTCAGGTTTGAAGCCTGCGAAAAGTAAGCAGAGGCATAGCCGAGCAATGAACGAGGAGCGGGTGAGTGGGGAGCCATCCTGATCAGGGAAAAGGGGGAATCAGGGGGCTGGGGATTAAGTTTGTATAACGCCTTGAGAGCCGTGACAGGGCAAGAAGACGCTCCGGGCGCTTCGCGATGTAAATAGGGACGCCTTTACGGAAGGGATCAGTCTTTAGATGATAGGAGGGTCATGATGAGGAACTCAGCATGCTCGAAGTCACGCTCGAATTCGACCGAGCCTCACGTGAGGTGTATGCTAGGGTCAAAGGGTGGTGCCGGCGTTGGGGATTGTGAATTCGCCGCAGCGCAAGAAACCAGTGAATGCAAGCGTTGCCGCTGCTTTGAATGCGACATCCAGGATTGATACCCCGTCGCTGAGGGTTGTGAGTCTGCGTAGAATGTCAATAGTGATGGGGCCTTTGGGTTTGCGGTCCTTCTCGCCGTGATATCGCTTAATGCCCCTGATGATGCATTGCACAACAGGGACCATGGATGGGAGGTCAGCGTCAACGTGGAGGGAACGAACGGCAGACAAGTAGGATTTAATGGTCTTTTGTTGAAGACCCTTCTTGCCGAGATGGGTGGCCCATTTGAGGATGGCTGTCTGAGTGGCAGGCGAGATTGAGTAGTCGGTGTTGAGATATTGAGAGTTGAGTTGAACAAACTCGACAAAAGATTTTGACCAGTGCTGTAGGTCGAGTGGGTAAGGGGCGCGAGGCCGTGCCAGAGGTAGAAGGCAGCGTCTCGGGTGAGGTGAGCATTTGTTTGATACCAGTAGTCTGGGGGTTTGGATAGGAGGGCTGAGTGTCGAGATCAGGGGCGATTGAGAACGGGCGAGCATATTGGAAATGAGAAGCAGCGTCAGCAATCGCATTATCAGCAGAGGACAACCAAACAGAGGAAACGGAGAAACAGAGTGAGGCGCAAAGCATGAGCACCAGCCGTAACAACGAAGCAAGTGGTTGGGGGCAAGTGGTGTGATCGTTGAGCGCCGCGTGAACGTTGGTATTATCGACATGGAACTTGACATGCTGTCCTGCCCAGAAATGGCCCAACAGAGAATGGCATGCAGAACGGCGTAAAACTCTTTGAAATTAATTAGAGTGTCGCAATGGTGTCTGGGGATCCTGGAAGTAAACCAGTGGTTCCGAAATGGCCGCCCAGCCCTTGGTACCACTAGCATCCGTGTAGACGTCGATGACCCCTGACGGCTCCCTATCAATTAAAGAGACACCACTCCAAGTGAACACGTAAGTGGTCCACCAATGAATATCGCAGTGAGCGTACGCTGGAATGTGACGTGTTGTAAATTGGGTGGCGAAGGATTTGGAGAAGTCGATGAGACGTCGAATGAACGTGCGGGAATAGGGGATAACCAGTGAGGCGAAATATAGAAATCCGATGAGCTCCTGAAGCTGAGTTAATGTGCATGATTTCTTGACGTGCCAGGTGGTGAGAGTATCGCGAAGGTAAATGAGTTTGTCCTCCGGGAGGCAAGCCTCCATGGCCGGTGTGTCGAGTTCAATTCCAAGGAATTTGAGTGACGTCGTAGGCCAGACTGTTTGTTAGGTTGAAACGTAAGTCCCAAAGTATAACCCAGGCCTTGTACCCACTCCGTAGCAGCATCGGCTATCTGGGGAGGGGTGGAGGGAAGGAATATGGTAAGGAAGTCATCAAGGTAGTGTTGATTGTAGCAGGAATATGGCGCTGGATGATCCAGTGAAGGGCCCCAGAGAATAGGTTGAAGATGTAGGGGGCAGATCGTAGTCCGAAGATGAGCACCATATAATAGTACAGGTCCCCGTGCCAGTTACAACCTATGAGGAAGCGATCGCGGTGATTCAAGGGTATATGACGAAATGCGTCCTTGAGATCATGTTTAGCGAGCAGTGAGCCATGTCCTGAGCGTCGTATTGCGTTGATCACATGTGAGATCGATTCGTATACGATGCTTGCTTCGGAATCAGGTATGCCATCGTTGACGGAGGAGCCAACGGGCCAGGATAGGTGATTGGTGACACGATGCTTGTTGGGGCTACGTTTCTTGGAGACGGTGCCGAGAGGCGACGTGCAGAAGAGGGGATGAGGGGAATGTTTGAAGGGACCTTGTATACGATCGTTCGCAGCAAGAGTATTGATATCATCTTCAATGATGTTGGGGTGTTCCAAGGCCGTCTTAAGGTTCGCGCAGTATGGAGATGTGAGGTAAGAACCAGAATATCCTATTGCTGCACCGTAATCTATGATATGTAAGATAGAGTCTACAAAGTCTCTGTCTGGGTAATCCGCGAGGAAGTATGCCCACACGTCCGGTACCAGAGATGACATGACCTTGGGGATGCCAGGGTCGATGTGATCGGGGGCTCGATTACATCTCGGGTCGGAGTTGGGGCATGGGGGTGGCAGTGTACCGGGCGTGAATAGATCGTGATGTGATCGGGGCGGTGACAGGGGCAGGGATTGTATGAGTGAGTTGAGTTTGTAACGGATGGTGAAGCGTGAGCCACGTCCTGTGTGCGAGGACGAGGGATGGACTGGGGGACTATGTCCCTCGCCTGCCGTTATTTCAAGGGGGTTTGATGGAGCAGGTGGCCTCGGAGCCGCAGGTCGAGCATTTGTGAATGCGACTGTTGCGGCATGGCGAGGAGCAACGGCTCTCGTTGAAATTGTTTGCAGACCAGCTCAACTTTGGGTGAGTTAGATCTGGTGGGTTGGGGTTTGGAAGATGGCATCGAGGAGCGATCGGAGTTGAGCTGAGCCGTGGTCGTAGAGGGCTGCAGAATCTGTAAGACCAGGTCGCCGTCGATCCGACTCCATCCCGTGAAGTCGCCATCTTCCATCTCTCGCAAGCGTTTGACACGGAAGTCCAACATCGTACAATAGGTGTAGATAGTAAGATAATGATTGAGAGAACGGAAGTAGATGAATCCCCCGTGAGCAACATGAGCATACATAGTAATGTTGCCAGTGGTAAGGAAGACGCCGGTTGAGAGAACGTTGAAGTAAAGCATTAACGCTTTAAGGAATAGGTTGAAGGGGGGGAGCTTGCGTGTAAGGGAGGGTTTCCTGGACCTGGAAGCCTTCGACCGTGTAGATAAGTGAGGTAGACACTAGGGGTATCATGTTGGTGGTCGTGATGAGCTTGTGGAATTGTTGTGGCCGGAGCTCATGCTTTACTACTGATTGTAGGACCAAATCCTCGACTTCGGGGAAGTAGTGTAGAATGGGATGATGCACTGGCAGCTGGATTCATGGTTGAGGGAGGTACAAAGGGGTTGGCGCCCAGGGCGCCAAGGGGCGCATAGGGGAAGGGATGGGAAAGGACGTCGTTGTAGGCGCGACGGGGTCCGCAGAAGCGACCGGATGGGTAGTGTTGTGTGGGATTGGCTCATGTGAGTCCTTGGGCATCGTTCGGGGTGATAGTTTCCTTTAAGGAATTGATGGAGTTGTTAACTGAGCTGGAAAACAAAGACATGCTCGCGTCGAAGTGCAACGTGAGTTCTTTCATGTTGGTGGCAACGACGCGACCGACTCCTTCTGCGATTGCCGTAGCTAGGTCGATAGACGACACGTCCGCACGGGGAGGAGGAGTGGGGGGTAGATCTGCTGGTTCCATGGTGAAAGGAACTTCCGGCGTAGTAAGTGTATCAACTTCTTGTGGGAGCTGAGGCTCGACCGGTGGCTCAGGCTGTTGGCGTGCAATAAACTTTCCGTGGGCGTCGCGCAATCGGGGTGCGCGGTGCGAAGAAGCTTTATGCACCAGGAGCTGAGGCAAAAAATAGACTGGGCTCGATGACTGTCGGGCGTGGTTGTAAGAAGAGAGACAAGGAGAAATACATGCGGTGTGTGGGTAATATAGGTGTAGTAGACAGGGGGGGCTAAAGGAGACAGGGGATAGGAGAGCACGTGCCTCGCCAGATAACTCAACCCTATCCATCCAGCTATGGCGCACCACTGTTATCAGAGGGGTTGATAAATCACGCATATTGGTTATTAGAGGGTAATGATATACGACCTGTACTAGGTGACAGCCATATTTTTTAGATCGAAAACACTCGTAACGCCTTAGCACTTCGAGCACTTCAAAGTGAACGTTCCGCCGGCGCGCCCCGCGGATCCATACTATTACATAAAGAAGTAGTACTAAGGGTTCCACTCATCGCCAACGACTCTCGGTGAAGGCAATGTCACACAAAGAGCAAAACCCATCACTTCAGGGCGAGGTCAAATCCGAAGACGCCTTCGCTCGTATTAACGTCAAGGTTCGTTCGCATCCTCAACTTTGGGCGCTCGACAAGTACCACAATCGCAACTGTGATATGACTGGCATTGCATGAAATTCTTATGCAATTCTCGGATATAGGTTGTAACCTTGGCTGGAGAGGAAAAAGTTTTCAGGATGAAATGGGAGTACCAACTTTGGCAAGCTCAAAGATGCATACGCCAACAAAGTGGGGAAAGAAGTGAGCAGTTTTCTGTGAGTTCGCCATGTTTTATGCTGTGGGAAGGGACGACGCCGTAATATTGGAACGTCCCCCGAACTCCCAAACCCTATGGACAGCTGCTGATATAAGCGCATAGGTTCTTGTACGAAGGCGATAGACTATGCAACGATGCTACACCATCATCCCTAGGCATGGAGAATAACGGTATGCATTCCCCATTCATTATTCTTCGAGCTCTCTGAAAGCATTATTCAGATATAATCGGTGCTCTGCCAGCCATACATGGCCTTTGGACCACACCGGAACGGACTCGCAGGCGGCGCCGGAGGAGGCAGGGGCCCGGGACGATTCGTGGAAATTTGGATGCTTAGGCAGCACATTTGGGGGTCTCGAAGACTAGATTATATTGTAGTTACAATTGGTCCTGGAGAACCCAGCATGAGACTCCTACATGCACTACGCACTACGCTACTGATCAATATTCAATCATCAGTCCCAGGGGGTGGCTTCAGTATGTAGGCGAGGCCTGTTCCATTAGATCTCAAGGCTTGCGATGTTTCTCAAGTCTTCCCCGTGGCCTTTTCTCAAGTCTTTCTTCGTTGTGTTTCACGGCCTCCGAGCCTGTTGCGCCATGGGTATCTCGCGTAGATGCATTATTGACATACTTGACAGAAAACATGCAAAGGGCACAATACAGCAGTTTGGCGGTACAAAAAGCTACATGAGGGCTACATGAGGGGGTACTAAGGCTAAAGAGGTACTTAAGGCTACCATTTGCTACAAGAAAATACAAACGCTACGAGGTAGGAAATTGAAAGACCTGAAAGCTATATGGCAGTAGATCGCGAGAACAAGACCTGTGAGAGACTACGAGGACCGATTCGGCGAGAGGAAGGCCATCAAACGACTATGCCCCATTGCCTCGATCGGGGGGGGGACACCGGCGGGGGTGACGCCAGTGGACCTGCCGCGAGAGCCCTCAGGAACACCAGCAGGGGCGATGGCGGGAGACCTGCCACAAGTTGGGGAGTGTGGAGGGGTCGGAGGCGGCGGGCATCGATAGGCACGATAGCCCTCTGGCCTACATGCGTCCCTGTAGCTGTCACGATAGCAGTATGCGGGCCCATGTCCTGGGGGTTGAGGTCGTAGCCTGGGGGGGGGGGTAGCGGCCGCCAAATGGAGGGTCGTAGGTGTCGCGGCTAGGCCTTCGATCTTGAGGGTAGAATTCACGCATTCTTGTGTACTCCTCTGGCTGATGATCATGGCTAAAGGCAGCACAGAGGCGGTGGTTTGGCTCGTTTTTGTGCGGCTCGAAGGCACGTTGGAGAGGGCCGTTGGAGTGCCCAGTCCAAAATCAAGATCGACACGACAGGCTCCTGTGCCATCATCGAGAGCACGCGGAGCACCTGGTGGCGCGCCCATGGCGAAACCATCGCTCTGGCCCAGCGACACAGTACCGCCTTCCACGCCGCCACCGCCACCGACTGCGACCATGTCAGCGCTTCTGCCAGCGTCGGTAATGGTGGTGGATCATCAGATAAGATGCACGCGGTGCGACGGGTTGGGAGGGTGATCGAGACGGAGGGCCGACGTTTGGGCGAAGGGGGGGCGGAGGGTACTATGGCCTGGCGTACTCGTCGGCGACGATCCATGTTGATATCTCCATCGGGACCGGCGTCTAGGTCTCCTTCAACGTCTCCATCATCTTCCGTCTGTCTCAGCGCGCAAAGTGTTTGGAGACAGGGTGAGACGGTGGTGCTCGACAGTACGGGCTTGGACCGGGTATTGGCGTATTGCAGCTTGGGGAGGGGTGGGTTGCGCTGGCGCGTCATCCCATACCTTCTTCCGATAACGATGCCGCTCCTTTCTCTTCCTGGGAAAAGAACTGTCGCTGTGGGTGTCGTAGAGTTGATAGGAGTCGTATTCGCGGACGTATCCGCCGATGTGCCGGTGTCGCTGTTGGATTGGGATGCGGCTTCCGACATTGCTGGTCGAGAGACGGTGAGTTGAGAGTTCCTGTTGTGTGCGGCCGCTGTGCTATCTTCCATAGTTTCGTCCTGGGGGAACGTAAGGGTCACGCAATGGGGGCAATCGAAGGGAAAACATACCTCGCGCTCCGCAGATCGTCCCTCCGCCTGCTGCTCCATTTGCTGCTGAATGAGAGCCCTATATAGCCCATTGACATCCTGACGCTGCATCTGCTCGCTCTGCAACATTCGCCTTGCCTGACGCTGCCCCCTCGCCTACCTGGGCATGCCAGTGGCACCCACACTGGGACCAGCCGCGAATCCCCTTTTCGCAAGCCGCGCCTCCCAACGTCGGAGAGGCACTGGAAAGCGAGCGAGAACCTGTAGCCGCTTGTTTATTGAGTTTCTTCGACCGTGCAGTGGGCGGGGAAAGTTCATACAGCACCTAACGTAGTCGCCTCCCCTTTGCGCCATCCCTTGTCGATGGGTTCCTGACGGGCACGCGCCTCGTCTGCGTCGGCTGCGCACTTCGCAGCCACGTCAAGCCGGTCTTTATCATCATCGGTCGCCCTCGTCGTTCGAGTCGGCATAGAGAATGCGGCGGTGTTAATGCGGGGTGAGAGAGAGGAAGAGTCGAGAGGGCAGGCGGCGATGGCTTCGCCGTATGTTTCCCAGCGTCTTGTACACACTCTCGCATCCGTTACTGAGCCTGCTGCGCTGTTGTCGCTGGTGGTGAGTTCCACATGAATTCTGTATTAATCTTACTTACCTGCGCCTCCTTGTATTTCCAGCCGCGGCGGCGATACAGAGAGGAAAACGACCGAGGGCGGGGTTGCCCCATTCCGAACTCGAACCAACTCCACGCGGTCGATTGAACTCTGCTCCGTTCCGTTGCCCGATTCGAACCTCAATCTGAAGCGTACAAGAACGATTTGAACGGCGACGACCGTTCCTTTATGCAAAAGAAGCCGCATCGTCAGCGAGAGGCCGACGAAGGTAAGACAATCGCGTACCAGGGCCAAGAGCCTGGGCAGAGCCCAGAGCTAGCACAGGCCTAAGCGCGGAGACGAACGGTCGCGCCGCGAGAAGAAATAAATAGCATTGCTGCAAAAGATCACAAGGGAAGAAAAAAATAAGGACGTGAATTCATGATAAAAATCGGTCAAAGAGAGTAAGGAGGTCGTATGGTACGTTTGCGCTAGCCATATGCATGTATCAGAGTGACGAAAGGGGGAGACGATAGCAATCCAAGAGGGTATGGGGCGGGAAGAAGATAAAATGTGTGTTGTGGGGCTACACGCCGATCTTACCCCTCACTCCTTGACTTTTCCAAAGGACTGCCACCGCGACGCCTATTACTAGTACGCCAAAGGCCGTCGATGGAATTGGATGCTGTAAAGAGTGGCAAGTCAGTGGCCAGTGGAGGGGATTGAGGAGTATACTCACCGTATGAATATATTGAATCGGGGCGGCTCGTTTTCGTGCGGCATGCGAGGCGGCGACTGTGTCATCGGCGGCGTCTACGGTAAGCAAGCGGTCGAAGCCGTCATATGTGAGCGACGAACCTAGCGGATCTCCGGCATCTTTCGCATCTTGCAGCATCCCGTCAGGCTCAAAATCGGGGGAGACGGCGCGCAAGGCATCGTCGTCGCAGCCGGCCAGGCCGACGCTCGTGACGCTTGTCGAATCCGTCATGCCGCCGTATGGCGATGCACTCGTTCCGTTTGTGCCTGTAGGAGACTGATCATGTCTGGTTTCCAATCCGGCCCCGTGCTGACCCTGGGCGCTTCCTTCTTGATGAATGTCGCGAGTCGGAGGAGAGGCTGCAGGGGCTTGGGGGGGTAGCAAGAACGCGGCGTAGATTTCCGTTTTGATGATCTTCTGGCCCGTTGGCCAACGGAGGGCCACTCACGGCGTTTAGCGTAGTGAGCTTCAAGCCAACCTGTTTGATTTTCGCCCCCCATTCCTTGCTCGCCTTGGCCAACCGGGCCTGCTCCACAAGCCAGTCCTCGCGCATGCTACCCCGCTGCCCATCGTCTTGACCCTGTCTTCTACCTCGACGACCTTTGCTTGCAGGTTCAGGACGGTCGATTGCGCGGCATTGTGTTGGGCCCAAAGGGACGCCGCCGAGGCCATAAAGCTCTCGAACTGATTCGAGAGCGGCAGGGGTCGGCTGTTCAGAGGGCCGAGGGGTTCGGCGGATTGGGCATATTGAGGGGGGTGTTTCGCATCGGTAAAAAGGTCGGCGCCCACCCCGGGGCTAGCGGGCTCAGGAGTACGTGGCCGGCCTTGTTCTTCTTGCCTCTGTCACCTCCCTGCGTCCTCAGCCCTCCTCCCCCACATCCTGAACCTTCTCCGCACGTGGCTGACACGTCCCCTGCCCCCCGCCTCCGCCTCCGCCTCCTGCCCTTCATCCTCCTCGGCGACCGTTGCAAGCTCGTGGGGAACGGGCGAGGCGATGCTGCGTGCGTCGTCGCCGTCAGACTTTTCAGAGCGGGTGGAATGTCCATCGGAGTGAACAAGCTGCCGCAGCTTGCCGACGTCTCGCTTGATAGATTATAGGTCCCTCCTCTTCGAGTAGGCCCTACAGCTCCCGAATTTTGTCGATGTGGGGGGCGAGAGATGCCTGAGTCTCGTGGAGCTCTGTTTGTAGGCCTGACGGTACTTTTGGTGGGATGGCGGGGTGGACTTCGGGCGCTGGTTCGGGGGCAGGGACTTCCGAGGGGCGAATGGGGGGTAGCGTAGCTGGATATGGAGGTAAATTTGAGGGCTGGCGATCGCTATGGTGCTGCGTGTTCACGACTGATGCCGCCACGAAGCTGCTCGTCCGTAAACGCTGCAGAAGCCGTGACAACAAGGATGACTCACGGATCACTGAACCAATTGCTGCCCTTCGCCAAAATGCCCGTAAATCCCAGCACCTGCAATCGGCATATCACGATCGGCTGGTAGCCTGGCAGCAGCGGAAACCCGTTCATCCCGCTTCCTTTGATGCGCGCCAGCGGTCGAGCAGCAGACTTCAGTGTCGGCGTGGTGGATGTATTTGAATGACATTCAATGGTGGCGACTTCCCAAGCAAGTTCTGGCAACGTAGTCGCTGCGGCACCCTTCTAGCCTGCAGCAATTGACCTTTACCACACGCAAACATGGGTCCAGGGACGTCCCCATGCCTGCGTACAAATCGGTAATTGCTGTGCGGCTAGCCAGGTGGGATTTGAGGGGCGAGGTGGGTGATGAAGGAAGAATAAAATCAACAAATTGCGTGTCACTGCACATGAAAGGTCACAAGACCTCAACCTCCTAAATGCCAACTCAATCATGGCGACGGATCCGGTCGCCGGCGCCTGAGCATAGGCAAATCGGATTTGCCACTATGCTTAAGCGCCTGGACATGTGTGTGGACTGAGTACTGAAACTCTGTTCCGTTCCTTCGCCGGGACTTCAGAACTCGGACTCCAACGCTGTCATCAAAATGAGGCTGCACTCACCTGTGTGTTTAAACCTATGGGGGTGGCCAGGAACATGGTGTGCAAGGCAGCATCAGCGTGCCTCAACGCGGTCTTCCAGCCTGACCCACTGCGGCAATTCCAGAGGAGAGCCTGCCTCCGACACTGATTGATTTACAGACCGCCATCAACAACAATGTCTCTCAATTGCAAGCGGCGAGCACAGCTGCACCTTACTTTGCTTATGTGCATATATGTACTGCTGGTTGTAAATAATGTCTTATATAAGACAAGATTGGAATGATATGGCTTAAAAGCTACAACTGGACATCCTTCGTTGTAATTCCGATCTTCACAATCGACTATGGCGCATTTATCCCTACCAAAAAGGGCGGCAAGAGATGTCGGTGGCCAGTCGCATTGTAGATCTCCTCCGAGCCTGATGACGAGCGGCATCCCCATTGACCAGAATGAATTGAATTCACCTAGTGAGCACTTTTCGTGCAGAGTCGGGACCGCTCGCGTACTCGAATCCATTGCATCCTTGAGAATGGAGTCTAATGCAACAGGGCGTTGCCCGTGGGACTGAGGAAGGACGATAGGTAGCAACGAGAACACGCGAAGCTGGTCTTCAAAGTCCCGGAGTTCCTTTGGATCCATGGCTGATGCCAGAACATTATCGACGCTACAGCATCCCTTCATCAAAGCAGAGCACCTCAGACAGGAAAATGAACCGCAGGTCCTGCAAATCCAGGACACAGGATCTGAAGGCCAGCCACATGTATCTAGGGATCTCAATCAGGATCAATAAGGGAAGAGGTAGTGTTAAATATACTACACATATCCTTATAATGGCCTGGCCGTAAAATAGGAGTGGTTGACCCTTGGTAAGTATCGAGGACTTGGACGCTTCGTCTCACCTCAGAGAGTAGTGCTCTCGCGATGGATGTCTTCTCACATCGGGTCAGCGTGGAATATTACAGGTAATATGAATCTCACTTTCAAATAATCAACATCTTGCCTCGTTATTCGAGGGGTAAGGGACTTTGCATAGAGGAAGTCCGGGGTTGTCGAATCGGTCTTTTTCCAACGGGTATACCAACACCCAAGCAAGTATACACAGACACGCGTAGCAGACGGTGCTATTCGTCTGAAATTTTTGAAGCGGCAAAGGTCCTGATCGCCCTTGCGACACTCAAGGCAACTTGACAGAGGGTGCGCATACTTCTCTGCGAAAATGATGCAATCTACGTCTTGCAGAGTATAGACATGTAGAAATAACCATTTCTTCGCGGTTACTTGGGTGTGAGATAGCAGTAGACCCTCGAAAACGCGCGAGGGGTCATCTCATTCAGACTACCTATTTATCTGCGTGAGAACAATCATATGTAATTTACTTCTAACTATAATGTGATTAGATAACCGCGTGCTCAGATTCGGCGAACACTTGAAACGTGCAACACTAACTCCAACAAGACATTCTCCTCGATAGCGAGGTAGTCTTCCCTGTCGGACAAATCACTGAGTTCTGACAAGTCAGAGTCGAGTTCCATAACGAGGTGTAGGGATAGGCTGCTATATTAGGGAGTCCAACAACACCGAAGTGACCGAGTCTTGCTTAGGGTTGGAGCACTATATTCGGAAATGCAACAGTAACAAACACCTCACTATTCTACTACCACCTCTTGCTACGTCGTCGCAAACCCTCTCTTTCACAGATCCTGGCACATTTTTTTGCCTTCACTGAATGTCAGCCAACGCACTGCCACAAGCGTCGTGGGAGCGGAGTCCCATGGGCTGCCCGTCGCATATAGGAGAAGCGGAATGCGCCTCGTGTGAGGCCTATCTCAGCCATATCGCTACTTGTTGGGGCGCAAATGAAAAAGGGCTACGAGATATCGTCAAAACCAATAATGATGCGCCTCTACTACAGGCCCGGCTGTCTGAAATGGAGACGAAACTCCTTGCTCTTGCGGCATCGTCAACTACTCGCACAGATCTCGGAGATGAAATTCGCCACCTCACAGACGAGAGGGACGGAGCAATGAAGTCGGTGACCTGGCTAGAAGCCCAGCTTTCCATTCTGGAGAAAGAGTCTAGGCTGGCTCAGGAGGACCGGTCACGGGCCCAGCTCTTGACTGAGGAAAGAGACAGAGCAATGGTAGCGTTGAACGAACAGACGGAGATCAACAGAGTGTGGGCCTCGGAAATCGAGGCCTTGGGTGATCGATGCAAAAGCCTGGCAGAGGCAAACCGGTGAAGACTTTTTTCTGGCTTATAATAGATCATTCTAATTCTTGCGGTTATTTAGTCTTCTGACCCAGGAGGGGGGTGATCGCGACTCGCAAATTTTGCAACTACGAAAGGAGATTGAGTACGGGTCCATTATCATTGTCAATAGCTTCATGGTTAACTTTTATGTAGTGTGCTTGCCTTGAAAAACAAGGAAAGTTCGGACGCCTACAAGTACGTCTCAAGATCGTTAGTGTCACCAATTCTGATGAGTACACTCCGTAGTCAAATCAATAAAGACTTGCTGGACGAGCGGTCGCCCAACGCTGATCTAAAGGAAACCATACGGTTGATGACTGATGGGGACCACGATGACGATAGCGCCGTTGAGGAATCGGGAGGCATGCACCTCGACACTCTGCCCAATTTCAACGACCACCAGGGGCACGCAAACGTTCGGTCGGACGCGTCATACTACAGTAGCGACCTACATAGCACGGACAAACCCCAGAAAGCGCTTGAGGTATTCGTCGCCGGGACGTAAGTATATTTTCATCACCGGTGTTATTATGTCTCACCAAGATTCAGCAGGAGATGCAAAAGCCCAGAGTAACTTCATGCATACGACACCAGCACCTTCTCCTATATATATGGGTCCAGTCATTGACTACCAGATGGGCGAGTCGCCGCCGGCCCCAACTTCGAGCTTCAACGCCAAACCGCCGTCGTCCAAGATCACACCCACTGTCCCTCCTCAAGTTGACCCTGTCAATGCCGAATGGCGCATTCCGCCAAGTTGGGTACCTGCGGACGCCCACGTGTCTCTAATAGATGGTAAATGGTGGGCCGGTGCCGACAAAGACAACGCATTGCGGAACGAGGCGCTTAATCTACCACCCCCAGGCGACCCCCCTTTCGGTACTGGATTCCCCCAGAACATTGACCAAGTTAAGCAATATATGGAGCTAGCAAACAAGCCAGGGCAAGATCTCGCGGCGTCATATGTCATTTCTTGGGTGAAAGCCACGGAGAAGATCCATCCAGCGCAGTATTCCCCTTGGATGCCCTACCTGCGACAGAATTGGCGGCGGCCGCAATGGATCAAGGATAAACATCCAGATGCTGTACGATCACGCGCGGGTACGGGGCATGTTCAGTGTCGTCGTCTGAGAGATAAGCCCGCTGACGCGGTTGGACGTCCCTCTTGGGATGCACCGATTGAAGAATGGGGGCATTATTTCTGGTCCTCGCCTAAGACGGTCCGTTTCACCAACGGCATTCGGTGGCCAAAGAACAACAACGGCATCAAGCTTCGCCAAGTCCGTGGCTTTATCCTGGTTGCTTCTCGTGCACCATTTTGTCGCCGCAGTAGTCAAGTATGGCATCGAGCCTGCACCGAGCTTTTGGCTTTCCCAAGGCGATACGAGGAATACGTCTCGAAGGGGTTATATGTTTCGAAAGACAAGGTAATGCGGGCCGCGTGGGTGTCGGACACATATACAGACGAGTCGGCCGCCAATGAGCTTGCGCTCCAAGGCGTCACGGTGGACGAAGTCAACGATGCTCAGCCATATGGGTTCTTTTGGCTCCTTGACAATAGGTTTCACAGTACGATGGGCGAGGGGATTCGGGCCATTGTTGATGAGATCAACAAAATCCCCAAGAGCACCGTCGAAGCTGTTCCTCGGTTGGAGCCACAAGTCTACCCCGAGCCGTCGAAAATCTTGATCAGCGCCTCATCCAAGGCATCCTCATCTCGCAAATCTCCAACGCCAGAAATATCGGACGATGAAGACGACTATAGATACTAGTTTACTCACTTATGTACTCATGTATCTACAAATCAAACATGTTTTCTTGTTGTTCTTGACTCGCCATCACTGCGTATTATATTGAAAGATGATTGGAACGAGCGAAGATGCGAAATAGAGGTAGGTGAGATGGAGATAGGTGAGGCGGTGAGAGAATAATTGGGACGCAAAATACTGATACAGTGAGTAGATGGGTGGGTGGTATAGTGGGTCATACCGTGCGTGCATCATATGTGGATATGCTTGGACTAGCGGACACGGAGGGGATCGAACTTGCGGACTTGTGCGTAGGATGCGGTGTAACCAAACCAAAAGATGAACGAAATGAAGGATGGATGTATGAAGCATTGCAAATGAGGGTAGAAACGAAGTATAGTTAACCAACAATCCGCAAACCGAAAGCGCGAAAGGGCGGACATGCGAAAACGCGAAATGAAGGACTAAGCAGTCAAGGGCCGTTGAACAGAAAGACGCAGCACCCATACCTTGCGCTCCGTATTGCGCTTCTCCTTCAAAAGCACCTCAAGCTCCCGCTCGCGCCTCCGCTCCTGCCCGCCCACGACCTCCGCAACACCTGCGCCCACGCCGCCAATCGCCCCGCCCACCGACTCCATCGGCCCGCCCGCCGAGCTGAGTGTCGCACGCAAGTGTTCCCTCCGGCTCCTCACACATCCTGGCTCGGCGTCGTAGCACTCGTCTGCGGCAGCTCCATCAAACTCTTATGGGTGTTGTGGGTGCTGTGGATATTGTGGAAGAGATGCGGGAGGTTGCGGAGTTGCGGCAGGTGCAGCAGGTTGATCGTCGGAGGTTGGGGAAATGGGGCATCGAGAGCGACGAGAAGCGTTTATAATGCCTGCGCCTTTTCTTGACATGCCCGTTCCCCAGGCCGTTCGGGCCGCCCCCTCCTCCGTTCACACCTACACCGGGCTTGCGGAGCGCGTTGCTGATACGCGCGTTTGCATCTGCTATGCACGTGTTCCCGCCGGCGCTCGGACTCCCCTGCACACCACTGCCTACATTCTCCTGGTCCCCAACTTCCTGCTCTTCGGCGCCATCTACGGAAGAAGCCGAAGATGACAACGACGTCTTCCTCCTCCACGAATGCCCTCAGCCGCTCGCGGCCCAATATCGGCGCGAGGGACAGCACAGTCAGAAACACCAGCTTGAACAGAATCTCCGGGGACAGCAATATCGTCTGGATCGTCTGCGTGTACAACGCTCCCAGGGCTCCTGATGCTAGGGAGGAGGAATGAAGGGTATTGTGTAGTGACGCTGTGGGTTTTGCGTCGAGGGGGGAGGAGGGGGCGGTGGAGTTGACGGAGGAGAGGAGCGCGGCGGAGGCGGTTCCGGTTCCACAGCGTTCTCCTGGGGCATGTGGTTTGGGTCCTCAGCAGCAACGGACATGGCCTTCTCCTGCAACTCCTTCAAGCGCAAGGCGATACGTTCCGATACACTCACGGTTCTTTGTGGCAGAGCGCGAAAATCGACAGCACGAAGCGGGGTGAAGGGTTTGCGAGGTCGTTCGGGACTGTATTGGTGCGTTTCAGCGCGTTGACTTGATTTGGGGGGTTCGGGGAGTTGTGGAGTTGCTAAGTTGGTTGGGGGTCGTAGGTAGCCGTTGTAATCGCCGTAATTAGAGTTGGTGGGAGGAGATGGGTGGCGCAGAAGAGCTGGGCCGTCGTAGGCGGTTTAACACGTCTAGAGGTGGTGGTGGGAGGGTGTTGAGGCCACTCGACGGCGTCACATTCCGTGCCTGTCTGTGTTTGTCCTTTCGCTTGCGTTTATGCGCGTTCGAGCCTTCGCGTTTTCTTCTGCGTCGTCGGCTTGGGACTTTGGTTCCTGCAAAGAAAATCTCTGTGAGGCAGAGAAGAAACGGCGAGAAGGAGGGGGCAGCGTCCAATGCCTCCCTTCCTGCCTACAGGGGCAAACAGGGACGGCTTCACCACAGGGAGACATGGGTCCAGGGACGTCCCCAAGTCTCCCTCTTGAGTAAAGCCCCCATTTGTTTTCCCAATGCAGGCAGGAGGCGGAAGCAGTATCCAATGCTTCCCTTCCTGCATACCGGGGCAACCAAGGACAACTTCACCGCAGAGGGACATGGGTCCAGGGACGTCCCCAAGTCCCCCTGTTTATTAAAGCCCCCGTTTATTTTCCCATAGCAAGCAGGAGGGGAGGCCGTAGGGTTGGCTAATGCCGCCCTACCTTTCTAGCCCACAGCAACCCGCCTTTGCCGCATGCAGACATGGGTCCAGGGACGTCCCCATCTCTGCCTACGGATAGGAAACTACTTTGTGGCTACCCAGGTGGGACTGCGCCCGCAGATAATGGCTTAAAATGGACTGCGTACCGTTCATGATCCTTTGGGAGGTGTGCTGGCTCTTGGAGCAAAAATAAGATCAACAAAGGCGCGTGATTGCACGTGACAAGTCACAAGACCCCAACCTCCTACGTAAAAGCCAGTCAGGGCACTTGACGGGCGGAGGCGCTGCCACCTACGATGCGACGACTGGAAATACATGCACAGGGTCAAATCTTCCAGAAATTT
Source organism: Pleurotus eryngii var. eryngii (assembly GCA_029467805.1). Lineage (NCBI taxonomy): Eukaryota > Fungi > Basidiomycota > Agaricomycetes > Agaricales > Pleurotaceae > Pleurotus > Pleurotus eryngii. Next base: position 2,279,931 of record SZVJ01000004.1, on the reverse strand, counting down.
AGGAGTCGCTCCATCTACTGAGGCACGCTTCATGCATATGACGGTTTGGGAAAACGATAATGAAATGTCGATCATGCATACAATGCCCTTCCACCAACCTCCTTCATTCGGAACCATCACCTCTCTGCATATAACTGTACTCAATTTGCCTCTCAATTTGAGCTGTAAACGCAATGGGCGCGAGCGCTCCGGCCATCATCGATGAGCTTGACATAGGAAGCCCCTGATCTACACCACGTGCCCAAACTGTTCAGGCGATGGGTTTTACCCATTGAATAAGCGCCACTTGGCCAGAATGGCCGTCGACGAGAGCAACTGCGAGTGCAGAGCTGGCATTGGTATTCTGGGTGAATTGATGGCGTAATGCTGCCCTCTTTTCGAAGATACTTGTGGGAGCAGTATGGCAGTCCAAAAATAGCTAGCCTGGTTTGAGCCACAGCATTCAGAGGCCCTACCGTTTTCATAAACGATCAGTAGAACAAGAAATGATCACCACCGTAGTTATTATGACGGCAAATACTAATGTGTTGGATAGAAACAGCTCAAGAAGTTAGGGTAAAACGGTTACCCATATCGACGGCCATCTCGGCCAATGGGCGCTTATTCAATGGGTAAAACCCATCGCCTGAGGATCAGATCAGGGGCCTCCTATGTCGATCGCCTGCGAATGGACCGCTCGTAGCATTGGGTCAACGAATTGTGGCATCGATTGGAGGAAAGTTACTCCGGGATGTAGTAGACGTTTAGGAAATTATTATAGGCGGTTCGAGCTTATCTGCCACGCCGCCGTCTGGTGGTACCGGGGCGTCGCCCTGAGCGATTCTATTCCTGCGGAGAACTTAGCCGGGCCCGGACGACGTGGGCTAGTGGGTACGCTTTTTTCTCTACGGTATTCATGCGTCACTGCAGTCCTGGGCTGCCGTGGATCGTCCGCTTTGGTGCCGGTTCAACGTATGGCAACAGCCCTCGACGGCCACTGTGTCAGGCCATACCGTTGATGGACGACGTAGATTATTTTAACACGCATATCAGAAAATGGCTGTCCTGGACGACGTGAGTTGGTGCGTCCGTCGTTAATCCTCTCATTGCCACACGCCTATCAGGCGATGGCCATCCTGGAAGACGTGATTTGGTGTGTGCGCAGTTCATCTTCTCATTTTGACGTGCCTATCAGAGGATGGCAGCCCTGGACGACGTGCGTTGGTGTGTCCCCTGTTAATACTCTCATTTTGACACGTCTCTCAGAAGATGGCAGCCCGGGACGGTCCTCTCGTCAGTCAATACCCGCTGAAGTCATTTTCGATGCAGTCAACAATGAGGCGGCTTGCTCCTGAGGCACGTATGTTCGCTTTTGCTGTGGCGTGTGAATTCTATTTTGAACTTGTCGTTCAACGTTGAAGTCGTAAATTCCAACAAGCCAGCCAATAATTCGCCAAGAATATACTTTTAAGAACTTGTACGTCCAGCGTTCAAGTCCTAACTTACGACAGGCCAATTGATACTTCGTAAAAAAAAAAAAGCGCTAACAATGTCTTCAAACGCCGCACAGCAAATGAACGCCTTCGATACCAACGAGCAGATGAAGCTTGCTGAAGGGCCGCTTGCAGCCGGGTATAGCTACAACCACCCGACGAAGTAGACGTGCTAATCACTGTCATCTCAGAACCATCAGCAAATTCTTGGAAACCGTACGCCGCCTTGGGCTCTGCGACCTCCCTTGGATGGTCCCGTTGGAGCATGTCGACAATGCTTGCCAGGTAAGCTTTCAGAAAATATGCACGACGACATCATCCACTGACCGCTTCCTCAGTCAGATGAACTGTCGCAGTGGGCCGTCAGCGCGGAAAGGGGGCTGACGGCTTGGGTATCGGACCCTTTACACGACAACTCCGATGCCGCCATTTCCATAGGCTTAATCGCCACCTACGCCTTGCTGGTCGCCAGCAAACTCGGCTTCTCGATCGGTCGCAAACCCATGCCCCCCGTCGCCACAGGCGGAGGGCTGCATCAAGCTCTCGGGCACCAGCGTCCAGAGCATCGCGAGGATGTACGACTGGCCGGTCGTAGTCGAGAAGGCGCTCCGTGCCATCGTAAAGTTCAAGACGGAGCCAGCCGTGCCGTCCGTGCCACTTGGGCCCGACGACACAGCGAACCTCTACACGCTTTTTCACAACTCGAAAAAGCAAGGAAATGCGTCCAAGGTACTGGCTAACTTCGTTCTTGCGGCTTTGTCAGTGAGGTATACCATCGAGGTGAGTTCTCGCCTCAGCCGTTTAGCCATATCTCTGACCCGTACGCCTCAAGGGCAAAGAGGTCCCAGACACATGGGAGAAGGTCCAGTCGCTCAAGTCGGACGAGCTTTTGGAATACAGGTCGGTTCACAAAAGCTCGGGGCCAAGAATCATACTTCTGCCCCTCCATCAATCCCTCGCCATCTCCCCCATTTTACTTTTGCAGACGAAGGATCTGACAGGGAAGTGGATAGCACGGCACTGGCATCTAATCGTAGGCTCTCACCCAGTGCCTTTTTTTGTACGCTGAACGAAATTGTTGCAGATGTGGAGGCACCTAGGTCCCGATCGACCTGCGCTCATCGCAGCTATAGAACGCTGCATCTGGAATGCGGTAATTCGACTCGCACTAAGCCCAGGACTTGTATCGGAAGTGATGAAAAACTTATACGACGACATCAAGCTGGAGACGAAATATGACGAGAGATCCCACTCGATGCAAGTCGAAATCCCGCTGGATGAACTACAGTTCTTCAGACGGCTCGAGTCCCTCTTCCCCCCTCCGAATCCCCCCGCCCCATCGACCTCAGCACCCAACCCCCCCCAAGCTCCACCGGCCGGTCCACCGCAGAACCCACCGCCCGGCCCCAGACCCCGCTCGAGGGCTCCGACCCCGCTCCCCCCCCTCCGCGACGACCCGGGCTTAAGGCCCACCGACCCGACTTCAACGCCAAAATCCGGGGGCGGCTCTGGCGGCGACGTCGACATGGAGCCCGCTGATGGGGGCGTCGGAGGGAATGATGAGACGGGAGGTGGTGATGGCGGAGACGTTGACATGGAGCCTGTTAATGGGGCGTCGGAGGTGGCGATGGTGGAGACGTTGAAATGGAGCCCGCTGATGGGGGCGTCGGAGAGGATGATGAGACGGGAGGTGGCGATGGCGGCGACGGTAACGAGACCGGCAGTGGCGCTGGCGGAGAGGGTCAAGGGGCCGGCGGCGGTGATGGCGGAGAGGGTCAAGGGAACGGCGGTGGCGATGGCGATGGCGATGGCGGCGACGGTAACGAGACCGGCAGTGGCGCTGGCAGCGACGGCAACAAGACGCTTCGAAAGCGAAAAAAACTCGTTTGACAATGGGGGCCAAACCGATGGCCCGTCTACCAAGAGGACTAGATCCTCTGCACCGAACGAGCAGGGGCAAGGCAGCTCCAAAAACAAAAAGGCCAACTCGAGATCAACAACCACGGCGCCCAAGGCCTCCTCAGAAAAACCAGCCGGGTCCCAGCAAGATGAGCGGGGAGGTAGGACGAGCCGGAAGCGCTACGCCAATCGGGAGGAAAAGATTCAGATGCCTCGCCTTGTAGGCACATCTACGGCCAAGGTAGGCTGCGCAAGGTTGAAGATGATCCACCGTTTATTGACTCCCCTTAAGCGCTTCCGTGCCCGCCCCGAACGCCTCTTTGATGTTCGCGGGGAAAGCGTGGAGATAGGCCCATCATTCCATGTAAGTAAAGCTTTACCTGTGTGTCTCCGACGTTAATAACATCGTTTTCAGTTCGAGGAGCACTTGGAGTGCTTCCACGCCCTCCTCAGGGCGATAAGGAGGACGTGCGGAGACGCTCCTCCCGATTACACGACGGGCGATGGGATTGGCCGTATGGTGCAGGCCATTCCCTACGCCGAATACCCCAAATATTCCCCGGCGCAGCTGGGGGAGATTCTGAAAACCAAGGCCATCCTTCTGACAGGCCTGCCTGTACAGGCGGACGGTTTTGAGAGTGCGATGAAGGGTCTTAACCGACTCCTCGATGCCTCCATCATATGCAACAGTAAGAGCCACTGGGCCTAACAAACTATGCCACGTGCTGACTCTTCTTGTAGATCAATCGATTGAGATGGGCCCAACTGGTATGGAGCGCCATAGGAAAACGACGATACAAGAGATAATCGATATCTCAAAGTCCCCGGACGCAAAGGCAGTCAACTGCCTGGACTTCCCGGGCCCTTTGCCGGCCAAAGTACCGCTCGCGCTCGAGGACTCCCTAGACCGCGTTTGCTATTCAGCGACGTGGGACATGGACCGGCCCCGAGAAGCAGCGGACATGGCAGCCCTGACCTGGAGCATAGCCGCGACGCCATCGACATGGCACCACCTCCACGTCGACACCAACGGCTTTGGCATGACAGCCGTGCCGGCCTTTGGGAAGAAGCTATGGGCTTTGCTTCGGCGAAAAGGCGACCCATCCGCTTCAAGGCCCATCGACTGGAGCGACACGCTGGACAGCGTCAACAAGAAAGTCCTGGACTCCAAGGAATACGAAGCCTCCTACGCCATTTTGGAGCCAGGCACCGCTCTGTAAGTCCCATCAATCTCAAGCCTTTTCGTCTATTTCTGATCATCGCAAAAGGGTGATGCCAGGAGGGTGCCCCCACATGGTCTTCACCCTCGACGACTCCACCGTTTTCTCGGGGAGCCACTTTTACCATGGCCGGTGCTTACGGCGCCACATGTTCAACCTGGTCATCACGGCTGCTCTGCCGGACTCGACGAACACCGCGCACGATGAGTGCGCCATCTCCATCATCGGCAACGTGTTGGAGATGATCAGAAAGGCGTGCCTCAAGCCTGAGGCCATCCCTGGTAAGTCCCCTACATACTCACGCCGTCTACTCACCTTTCATACCGAAACAGATTCCATGTGGAGCCACCTGCCCGACGTCAGGACGGAAGAGGGGATGAAGGATGCCCTCGTCCTCTGCGTCGTGGCGAGGCTTCTCCCCGTCATCTTCCACAGGCTCCAAGAGTCTAAGGAAGACCTACACGCCATATCCGATGACGCTCTCAAATTGGCGAAGCAGATCAAGGCCTCTGAGAGGCATCGCTTCTCCACGCCGGCTGGCCGCGACATGGACTTCTTCTTTGACGTATACGAGGTATACCTCCAGCGAGTCCTGTCCGTATACATCCGTACGTTGGCTACGGGTGATACGGTCGCCGACGGGCCCGATGAGGAGATCGCGCGTATACCGGAAGCCGAGGGGTATGAAAGGCACTCCACGCATACCCCCGGTATGTTTGGTCAGCGGTTGCCCAAGCCAACAGGGGATGGCCTTTCGGACGAGACGTTGGATCTGGATGTAGACTACGACGGAGGTTTTGTTTTCGTTTTAGCAGACTTAGATTAATTCGAATATCATGTACTTTGTTTTTTCTACCAATTCACAAACGGTTTCAACTCAATCAAAAATTGTCCCTTTCGTTATATTGCGCCGCAGGCAAATTGTCGAGATCCCTCCAGTGACTGGGTTGTTAGCACGAAGGTGTAAGTCGGCCAGCGTCGCTCTCATGGTTAATATGCATAACCACAGATTATCGTGCAAGGCGACCGTCTTCGCATGTGCTTTCGCAGAGACTCTAACAAAGCAGGGGCGTCTGGGACGGCGCTTTTTTGTTAGTCCCCCTCGATGCGTATGTACCCAACAATACCATGAACACTTGTCGTGTCAGAGCTGGCCGTCCTGGACGACGGGGGACGGTGTGTGCATTCATTTATGGAGTCATTACATCGTTTACTTAGCTAATGTACTGACCCGCTGAGCACGCCACCGAGCCCTCATGCACATGGCGTGAAACGATGTGTCGATGGCCATCTCGGGCATAGAGCGCTTATTCAATGGGTTTTACCCATCGCCTGATGGCTTGGAGCACGTGATGTAACTCAGGAGCCCCTGCCTCAACCATCTCGACACTCAGTGGACCACTCGCGCCCATTTAGTGGGCAGCCAAACAACAACAGCTGGCTTATATCGGAGGATATAATTTTCTTGGATGGAGCACTACAAAAGTCCTGGTCATGCATCAACAGCCTTGGCACATGTTCTAATTTTCTCGCTGTTCCGTTCGATCGCAGCCCACGCCGTCCTAGAGCACCCAAATCACTTCATTGGAAGATATCTATTCGTTTTCCCATGCGCTGGGACCGTTTAGGATAGCCAGACTGCCATAGCACGTAGGTTTGACACAAGTCCATCGTTTGCTTGCGGGTCTCATTTAATCTTCGCCGCTAGCTTTTTGTACTTTGTACTTTGAATCTTGATCCATATTGGCGACATAAACCGATAGACCATCCAAGAATTCGAATTCCGTCTGACTCCGGCTTCGTGCAATGTCTACACGCCGGGGCAATGTCGCCAAATACCTCTCCACAAAGGGCGCAGGCAATGCCGGTGAATGCAACCATGACTGCTGAGGAAGAAAAAATGGCAGTGACTTAATGCCTACTATATGTAGTCGCCCACTACGACTCATCACCTCTACGCATGATAGAGAGATGATTCAGGACGTGGCGCCAATGTGGCGGTGTGACGGTGCAGACTGCGCTACTGCCACTGCGCCTTCTGCTGTGGCAAATTCGTTTGGTTGGCCGATTGAACACGTTTAATGTGATTTATGTCCGTACAGCCACGTCAGTTCTCTCGCAGGGGGCAGCCAGGAAGTATCTATAAGGGCTCGGCCTGCCTGTCTACTAGGCCACTATTGTTTCCGGGTCGTCGACTTTTGCAGCATGGCACCTACTCAGAAAAGAGCTGTTCTTACAGACGACAACGACAACGACGACCCCTCTACTAACCCTCCGCCCTCAAAAAAGACAAAGAAAGAACAACCCTCGCCGTGCGTCATTTCTTTTGACTGTTCTTCGTCCCTTTTTTAATACCTCATCGCAGGGCCTGTTCCGATTGTGGGATCACTGTAACCAACGTCGCCTACCATCGACAAGTTTGCATCATTAAAACCATCTGCTGCTCCTATCCACCTTTGGAGCCTGGTGGCCTGCCTCACAATGTAGACGTTCATCGTGACGCCGGCGACGATTCCACCAAATTCAAATGTGTGCGTTGCTCCAGCCTCATAAAAAAGGCTCAAGGAATGCAGGTATGGAATTTGGATCGTTACTCTTCTGTGAATGGTGCTTACCTCTGCTCTGAACCTAGGACCACGCTAAAAAATGTGTAAGTCAGCTTTGTCTAGAAATTTAAGACCACCCTAGCTGACGCCAGGCTGCCCGCAGACCAAGGTTACACCTCAAGTCAATCTTCCTTCAAACGCCGCTATTAACGCAGCGCCTCATGCCGAAGGTCCTTCGCTCGACCCTCCGAGTACTTCTTCTCCTCTTCTTCCTTCACTCAACGACCCGGCTTCGCCCCCCCCTGGCGATGCGCCGCCTGTACCGAGCAGGATGGTGGAATCTATACCATCTCCCAACACTGCGGCCCATGACCAAGCACCACTTGTAAGTCTCTCTGACTTGCGCGAGTCGTCCCCCTCTGATGACGAAGTTCTCACTCTCGTTCTTACAGGCCGGTGCTGATAGTAGCATGCCCATGAATGCGACGGGATCTACTCATGTCCTGCGTTCGCGGGTTCCCAATCTCCTGGAGTCCCTAATTATTCCAGGGCCAGACTCATTGATAGATGACCCCTTCCTGAAAGGGGCCACATTCATAGTCAACACTCAGCACCACGTCCTCATCTGCCTCGAGTGTCGTTGTGCTGTTAATCCCAAAACGGCCGCTGCCCACACCCGCCGCCATCCAGGAGTGTCTGTCCCCGGAAATTTCAATACGTGCCTCGCGCAAAGGTTTCCTGGCCTCCTAAATGAGACGATTCGCCCGCAAGTCGACGGCCTGACTGATGCGATCTTCGGCCTCGAGATCTCCCAGGATACATATTTCATCTGTGACTTTTGCAAGTCAGGATACAGCACGGAGAGTTCTTTCCGGAACCACAAGTGCTCAAAAGCCATCGCAGGCCAGCCCCACGATTCGTATTATCGATCTGTTGTTCAGACCTTCTTTCGCGGCCCCAACCTATCCTATTTCCCCATTCACCCTCCCAGCTTCCCCAGTGCCCAACGTAAGGATGATTGGACGCTGTACCAAGAAATGACAGCCGATGCTCCCACTCCTTCTGAAGACCATAGCCGTGTCTCTTACCTAGAGAATTATCGCGTCCTTTCTCACTTCCTGGACACACAAGGCTGGATCATGCATCTTCAAGGCATTTCTGCTGCGGATACTGCTGCTATTACAGACCTGCCTGGCGATGAAGAAGAGCTGAAGCCGATCCGCGCGATTGTGTACTCGCTCCTTGCTGGTCTCCAAGAAAACGTGAAGAACTCAAGCTATCAAACTCGGCGTCTCCTTGGTTTGCGCCCCTGGTGAGTGTCGCTTCATTTTTCGCTTGGACTACATCCACAACGTGCACTGAATGCTAACATTATCCTACTTGGCGCCAAAGTAGGATAGAGTTATTTAAACTAATTCTTCAATAATTTAATCTAAGTTAGCAAAGAAAGTATGCTTTCCATAGATTAGATAACACGGATATTAGTATATGTGAGTTAGCAATCAGTTATTAAACACAGATAACAATCAACTAACCTGAATGATACCTTTCAGTGAGTTATTAATCAGTTATTGACCGTCATAGGTATCATACTTCGAGGAATAGTATTTTATTTCTATCGAAATGTTATCAAACTGGGATCCCGTCCCCTCTGGTCCCCTTCCACTCACAGACCGTGAAACATATCCTCAAGATAATTTTCAGTGAAAGTATGGTAATATTATTTTTCGTCAGTGGCAATTCACTAACTTCTCGATCCTTTCAGCGATATTATTCGAGGAGTATTAATCACGGAAGGAACACATCTATACAGGCAAGTAAGTTCACATTTTCTCGACTTTACACCTTAAATTCAATGCCCCAAAATCCTCACATCCGTACGTCTATGTTCTATGTATCCACGCGTCCGGACGTCCGGATGTCCGGACATCCTTTCATCCTCACATCCTCTCATCTGCACGTGTCCGAACGTCCGGATGTCCGTACGTCCGGACATCCGTATGTCTGCACGCCCATACATCCGCACGTCCACACGTCCGGACATCCGTATGTCTGCACGCCCATACATCCTCACGTCCGCACGTCCGGACATCCGCACGTCTGCACACCAGCACGTCTGCACGTCCGTATGTCTGCACGTCTGCACACCAGCACGTCTGCACGTCCGTATGTCTGCACACCCGCGCATCCGCACGTCCGCACGCACGTCTGCATGCCTGTACGTCCGCATTTCTGCGCATGTCTCACATCCACACGCCCAAATGTCCGGAGTTCTGTACGCGCGCACGTCCTTACGGCGTAGAGGTACGTCTCTCACTCCCATCAAAGTCATTCTTTCATTTATAGCTAGACAGACAGACTTGTGTACGTTCGAGTTCATCCCTCCATTTATGTCCCTCCCTCCCGCCTCCTGGAGCTCTCTATATCCCTCCCACGTCGCTTTCGCAATCTACGCGCGCGCCTTCGCCGTTCCTTATTCGCCGTTTTCCCGTTTTCCCGTTTTCCCGCATGCATGCGAGCCTCTATCTCGATGCTGACCCCGATTTGCAGGTAACTCGGGACTGAGGGGCGCAACGGCGCCGCCTCTCCTGCTCCCGCTCGTTGTTGCTGCGTTGTTGCTGCTCTGACCTCTTGTGGTGCCGTGGCCGCATGGTCTTGCTGTCGGCATACTTGTGGTTGCGATTGTCGGCGCAGGCTTTGGTGTTCAAGCTAGCGCCGTGTCTTCAAATCTACGTAACGGAGAAAACGAGAGGGCAGAGTAAAGAAACACGAGAGGAATGGCACACGCACGCTTTCGACTTGCGCAGCGCGTGCTCGATTGAGGGTTTCGGCGCCCACCCTTGTCTACGTTCGACACATCTCCGGAGCAAGAACGGCGGGCTCGCGCGCACCATGACGCCAGGTTCCAAAGCATTCGCTAACGTCGAATGAACCCGTTCTTTGGTCTAGATGGGGATGGTGAGGCAGCCGCAACACTATAAGGGGTGATGAGAGGGCCGGGCGTGGCTAAACCTAAGCACCAAGTACATTTCAGTCGGGGAATCGGGGAATCGGTAGCTCAGGTATGCAACTGAGGTGGAGCGAATGCGGGATTTTACGTTATATTTGGCAAGTCCGAGAAATGAACGGCTATAGCAAAAGGGAGACACATTGGGTGAGAGCATCGGGTAATGTAGCTAGTTATCACTACTTGTAAGAACGAGAAGCAAAGGAGTGACAACGGCTTACCTTCTCGCCTTGAATGGAAGGAGAACGAAGACGACTAGCACGAGGAACACGACCACGGCTATGAAACCCAAACATTTCCATGACTGGAGGAACCTTGAATTCGCACCTGTGGAAGGTCAGTAAGAATCGGCAATGATCAATTCATTGAACGTACCTCCCCGGCAATTTAAATCAATATGACAGCATATGTCATCTACACCCTGACTATGACCTCCGGCTGCCACAACGTTACTCGTAGTGGGATCGGCTCGCGGAGCTGCATGAGTCCATCAGGGGGGCTGAGTGCCTTGGCCTGGATACTTACCACTCGGAATTGAGGTTGACGGAATATTAGAAGGCATTGTTTCGGTACGTGAGACGTATATCGTTGCAGAGTGATAGATTGAGTGACGAAAATGTGGCTCGTAGAATGAGCGCAAATTTCCATTTCGAGGGAAAGCAAGCGCCCAAAGTCGTCGTCGCAGCCGTCATGACCGAACGCGCAGGTGGGGATCCTCAACATCCCTCGCCTTCTGCACTCCCTTCACTCCCTTCTTAGCCCGCAGGGCGAGTAGCACTTGGCGACCGCAGCTGGCGCATGCCCTCCGATCAGCGAAAGAGACGTAGGCACGATGGCCCTGCTCCTGACCTCGAGCGGGAGCTTCACTTCGTTGTTGAACTCCTGGAAGCGCTGGTCAACTCCGCTGGTCAACGGTGCGCTGGATGAGAGGGGCGGCGAGTCGCGAGCGCGATAGCCACCGTCGTCAAAAGTATAAGTCGGGCCAGATGGCCATATATCGTGGAGCCATGAATCCCTTCAAGCCCACGTCGCTCGTTGTCGACGACCGTCTCGTTCGTCGTTGTCCTTTATCATCCCCGTGGTACGTCTCATCCTCCCTCATTCCCCTTGTCGTCGTCTTCACCGTCCTTCATCTTCACCGTCTTTCGTCGGCCTTCCAGCTCGTCTTCGCGCCTGGCTGAGATATTCTTTGGTAGGTTCGTACGTGCGCGCTAACGAAGGCTGGGTTGTCGTCGTCGGGAACCGGGAACGGTCCCTCGTTCTTGTTCTTCTACTTGCTGTAGCCCCGCCCTCGCTTACGTGATTGCATTCGACCTGGCTAACGCATTCGCCCCTTCTAGGTGCCAAAGTAATCGTCTGCGTCATCGTCGTGGCCTGTTCCGTCGCCACCAGGATCGCCTGCGCCTTCGCAGGTGGTTACTGTCACTGTAACATGAATCGCCTCGAGGCGGTTGTAGAACAGCGGGCCGCGCTCGCGGTCAAGCTCAGAATATCCTCCATCGCCACGCAGGTGTTCACGAAATCATCTGCGTAGCACCGACAGGTTCTTGATCGGCGACCCGACGAGGTTCGCCACGGTGTCGACGATGCTGACCATGGGAAAGAACGGCGAGCTTATAAAAGCTGGGCTGCAAACCCGAGACCCAGTAAAAACTTTGTACTTATCCCATGAGCGTATTGTACTTACCTTGGTATACGTCGTCAGCATCGTACGCTCGTGCACATGCCCGTGATGGTCAGCCCCTTGCTCGTGCTTGATTCCGAGGTCAGTGGTAGTTGGATCCCTTCTACGCTTGTGCCCGTGCGTCCCTTCTTCATCCTCGGTCACGATTCCCGTGATGAGTTCGCAGGTCTCAGCGCCAGCTTGCACCTTCAGGGACCCTTCTATGCTTGTACCCGTGCTGGAGCACCCATTCCTCGTCCACGGTTCCGCTGCCAGTGCCGGATGGTCTTCTATGCCCGTGCCCGTGCGTCCCGCCATCCTCCTTCCTCGTCCTCGGCTCCGATCCAGCTGCTCCCAGCGATTTGAGTATGCGGGTATGCCGTGGACTTGAGCGTGGACCGTGGGATTGAACGAGGATCCGACCTTTCCCATGCGACTCTCAAGCCCACGCAACCAACACGCACTTACATGCCAATTGGTCTCGTCGAGGATGTTGCTGAGCGTCCTGCTACTTACAACACATTCGTGGCGGGGGAGGCAAGTCAAATCCTCGTCTTTGGTCATCAGAGTCCCCAGACGTGGGAGGTTTATCGTCTATGATCGCGAAGTTCAGTAATAGCCAGTAGACGGTGCTCGCAACTCAATCGTATATGCAGGCTACTATGAAACTCTGAGCAAACCCTTCGGCCTCCAGATGTGTACGTCGCCGCTGTATCGAGTTACCCAATAGCGTATACTAGGCTGCGCGAACCATCGGTCCTCAACGTTTCTGGACGGTTTCTTCTTGGTGATGAGCGCATGGTACAATCATTCGGCATTTGAGGCTTGAACAGCCCAGGATGGATCTGATGAGATAGAGACATGGCGGCGGGTGGCAAAGGGGTGGGGAGGAAACAGATGGTGCGAGCGCTTGTTGACTCATTTTTTTTATCCTGACTGTGGGAACTCGGCACTTGAAGATACTTCCTATTATACATAAAGCGAATCAAGCGGTAACGCAGTGACACTAGTAAAGCGAATCGAGCGGTAATACATGGATACAATCCTGAGAGATCCCATCTATTGATATCTCTGTTGCAGCAAAATGGCATACGATGTCGTCGAGAGGGATGATTTGTTCTTCCGCGAAATCTTTCGAGTATAGTCGTCCCCCAGTAGGGAATGATCGATAAGGATCAAGAGATTCGAGTTGCGCTTCCAGATTTCTATGCCTGGCTACATGCGCGAATATTTGGGTAACGAAGCAGCCGTCTATCCTGCGCCTCTTGTGTGCAAAGATGGATTTGATTTTGCCTGCTGTTCGGCCAGAGGCATGGTTGTAAATGACGTTGCTATCGCCAGCTGTAGCACTTTGGAAACTCTTGCCCAACCGTTGAACACCTCGTTGGACCCATATCTTGTTGGGTACATAACCACCGACTGTAGCCTTATCGTGGGTCTTGACCCATTTAGAAAGGAGGGGAAAGAGGTGGTCTGGAAGGGACTTTGACTTTTGGGTGAGCTTAGCTGATGCCAACGGAATGAAACGATCCTCGAAATTTAGGTGATCTTGCATGAATGTCGAGCGAATGTTGGATTTTTCCTGAGTGGAGAGCTGCTTGACGTAGTCCTGGACATTAGGAGGGAGCTGCGCACTGCTGAACAGTGCCCGCAGTCTCTGTCCCTGGCAGAAACGGTGAAATATTGTCGATTCAAGTTCCCCTAGCTAGCGATGAGCATAGAAAATGGGGAAATTGATCAATACGTTCTCACCGAATTTAGAATTGGTCGGTATATTCTGCATGAGGCCATTGAAGCGCTCAAAGGCATAGCACCGCCAAGAATGAGGCGGGCCCCAGCGTCTGAGGTGTTCTCCAAAGTGAAGCGAAAGGTGCTGGTACGGCGAGATTGAAGTACCGGGATAAAGCTCGAGAAGCCTGGTCAAGTAACGGTGCATGTAGAACTCATAACGCTCCACCTGCAAAGGGGTGAGTTCCCTCAAAGATGCTAACTGAACGGCGTGGACCAAGTCCATATAGTTCATCAAAACCTCGCGTGTTCGACTGCCTGGCGGACGGGTACCCCAAAGGCGGATCAACGAGATGGGTAGTCGAATAGTGCATAAGGTCTTCCACTCGTCCGCTTTCAATCTTCCCTGTCCCTTGCTCCCGGGATTCTTCGGCCCAGCACTGACCCATGTCGGCAAGGTCGTCCGGGACATATCAGCCATCACCTCCCGCAATGTTTCCTTGCCCAGGACCCGACTGCGTTTCCCGGCGTATCGACCTGGGGCCCTCTTGACTTTGATGATACATTCATTCTCGTCGATGAGACCAGCCACTTGTCTCTGAAGCAAATGACATCTGTCAAGATGGGAATTCGAGAAGTATACGGATACTTACTGCGTGTTGTATGATATCTTTGAGTTCGTCGAGGCTAGCGTGCATGAATACGCTCCGAGGGGTGTCGAGCACTACACGGCAGATCGCCCTGGCTACAGTGGCCTTGAGACGATGCCGAACAAACTGCTTCGTTCCAAATTCATAAATTATCCTCGCTTCCGCCTCCGTCGTATCGACGGGAGGTATTATGGTGCTGTCGTCCGACAACAGGTTTCCCTCATCGTCAAACCAATTTTGAGTGATGCGCTGCGCATTAGGCCATCAGATTCACTGCCTTCGACTCGAACTCAAAACTCACGTGAGCAAGCAATTGAGTTTGGAGCTGGGCAGTATTCAGTTTCTTCCCATACCGCAACTCGTGTTCTCGACAGAGTTGGCGTAAAACAAAGGCCGGGCAGACTTCAAGCGAAGATTGAGTGCCAAATCGGAGGATGTGCTCCGCAGCCGTCATTACATCTTCGGCAGGTCCTCCTATTGTTGTGTCAAAGGTTACCCCATCGCCGTCCGCGATGCTAGAATCCATGCCCCATACAATTCGACAGTGTCGTTGCAACATTCCGAGGTACAAACCGTGCATTGAGTCAATGGTTACGAATCGTGTCGGACACCAATAAGGAAGGCGAAGCAATTCTGACCAGCGAACATGACTTTCTTTGAAGTACTTCTCTTGCAATTTTGCGCTCGAGGCATCGCGCCATCTGGAGGCAAGATTTCTGTGTTGCTCGCTATCTCGCTTCGGCCAGGTTTTATAGTCAAGATTCTCCATATCTTGTCGAACGATGTGGCACTCGTTACACTGGCCGTCGCTGGCTCCAGATGCTGTTCCAGAGATTTGGCGTGCGGCCGGAAGATCGCAAACGAGCGGGATGAGCGCGCATCGTACTCGTAATCCGAGGGGATGCAACGATGTGCGACTAAGGAATATCCCGTCTTTCCAGAGTGTAACAAGGTCATCAACAAGAGGGCGGAGACAACCGTTAATTTCGCTGTTCGAAGGCCCATCTGGACCGGGCACGACACCAACAAGGAAAAACGTTCTCAACAAGAAATCGAAGGCGGCGTGGAAGGTTTAGGCAAGCCATATACATCCCACCAATTTTGACCGCCTTTCCCGCGATACGGTTGCCATATGGGTTGAGCGAATCGTAGTTGAAGCTGAAAACGAGACGTCGTTCATTTGGAAGCTTGACCACAAATCTATCCTTGCCATCGGGGCCGCGAAAGTCCCGCAATATCGATCCATCCCAAATATCACTCATGACTTCAGGAGTATCATCCTTCTCGGCGAATGGATCCCATTCCAAGGCCTTCGCGATATCTTCCCGGCAAAACATCCACGCAATCCAGTGATTTATGTCTTGGTACAAAAATTTCTTGAAGAG
Source organism: Pleurotus eryngii var. eryngii (assembly GCA_029467805.1). Lineage (NCBI taxonomy): Eukaryota > Fungi > Basidiomycota > Agaricomycetes > Agaricales > Pleurotaceae > Pleurotus > Pleurotus eryngii. The sequence continues at coordinate 2,264,361 of SZVJ01000004.1, read as the reverse complement.
TTCATCGCGCTCTTTGCGAGTCTCCTTGCGCAATAGCGTATTGCACTGTTTGCCGAAGTGCATGGCAGGGCAGTGAGCCGGCAAGGTCTCAGGAGTCCGAGGATCGAATGGAATATGCGACCAACAGCTCGGACAGCAGGCGTATGATTTGCATGATGGGGAAAGCGTTGGTATGGCGTTGAAAACTGTTCGCGCATCACGGGGGATGGTTTCGGCGGTATCACCGACACTTGATTCGTTTGCGGCGGATAAAGAAAGCACCCGGCGGAGACCATTCAGAACGTCGCTTGTTGCTCGGAGTGATAGATGAGACAAGATATTCAATGACGCCGCCAGTAGGAAAGTGATGAGGAGGATGGGATCAAAGTTTAGATATGGCCGAGAAAAGAGGTAACCTAACAAGCGTTCAAACCGCCGTCCGCCCCGTGCAGGAGCGAGAAGTACGTACTGGTATCAAGCACATTTGGGCCGCAATTATTGACAACGGCAATACGACCCTTCTCATATTCCTGCCTCTTGAATGTAATGACGGCATTTCTAGCTTCATCGATTGAAGCAACGACAACCGACGTCATGAGCCGTAGTTTCGTCGTCTTGTGTCGTAAACAATGGCCAGATACAAATGCATTGGCTGAGGAGAGCCATTGCTCGAATTTCAGAAGGGGGGAATTGACCTGTGCTTCGGGGTCGAGATCGATAAGATGCATCGCAGAATCCATATCATTTGGGAGAGGGAGAGAAGTGGCCGTCGGGGGTGAAGAAAATACAATTCCACTAAGCGAGAGTTGGTCCACGGAGAAAGCCTTCAGCCTGACATGTATCGATTTGAGCTTTGTGTAGTAGCCATCGATTTCGGCGAGCTGAGACGACTGTCGCACAGTAGCTCGCCTCTGGCGTCTCGTAGACTGTTCTCCTCCCTGTACCATTTCGTCGTCGTCGAGTTCTTGCGTATAATCATCTTCAGTGTCTAATTGATCGTCATCGTCATCGGTTGATCGCAAGGGGACACCCCACACCGACGTAGGCAGAGGCGTGGCGGGATCGAAGGTGTCCACACAGAGAGAGGCTTGCCAAACAGTTCCGACCCCGAGCCCCCGTTGTCGCGCTTGATGTTCCCTGAACTCAGAGGGGCCAAGATACCGTCCGCGCTCACCAGTCATTGATGTAAAATTGTAGCAATCCCAGCAATCACAAAGGTAGAATTTGGAACCTTTAGGACGCTTATGCCGCCCAACGGCCTTACCATGGCGTAAAAATGGAGGCATAGAGAAGGTGGCGAGTGGCGACGAGGGAGAGGATCTGCCTTGTGAGCCCCTCGTCCACCGTGTTCAAGATAACATCACATGAGACGTGCGTCCATCATGTGACACGCGCGTGCGGGACTGAAGATGTCGATAATATGGGCCGCGCCGGCGGTAGTTCGCTTCGAAGTGCTCGCTACGCTCGCAATTATATACATACATGTAGTATAAGATTATAATTAGCGCTGTTCACGGCGATATTGTCGTAGTGACGGATGGTCTGGCGGTAGTGGCTCATCTCGCCGGGAGGAAACATTCTTGAATCTCGCAACGATGCTGGAGAATGCATGGATAAATATAAGCTGAGCTCGAGCAATATTGGGACTTACTAGTTGACACGAGCTGAGAAGGTTAGATCAAAATCCGGCTGAATGTCCAAAGCCTCTCTATCATACTTGTCAAGGCTAAATAGAAAGTCTGGATTGTAGAAATTTCGTGGAAGGCCGGGGACGGGTTTCGCATGTTCTTCTACACGATCATGAGCGTCAAAGCGAACACGCGGGAATCGGCCGGGTCCTGCACGATCGTTTAAGGTGAACCGTGTCGACATGTGGAGGGCATCGAACGTTCTAAACCACTTGATCACCGCTGGAGACGAGGACCGCCAAGGGATGCTTTTGATGGCAAACCCTTCGAGCTCCCCAGCGTGATCTGTTTCATCACCGCTGACCGCCTCTAGAGGCATTCTCTCCCAAAGGGACAAAACATCGCTTCATGCTTTCGTCAGAACGAGCAAGATTCTTGCAGGTTCTTGTTCGGCGGTGTCTCAGCTGTGAGAATGCCCTCGTTAGCCGTGTGATAACCCAAAGAAGGAGAAACTTACTGAACGGCGGCGGAAGTTTTGAGCTTTATGGCTCTTGAACAGCGTGTATTGGTAATCATATGCTTGTGTTTTCGGCGCGATACTTCGTCGATAGAGGGTGCGCAACTGAGGAAGGTGGCGGAGGAAAGTATACTGAATGGACTTTCTGTCCTTACATTCATATTCGTCTAATTCGATAAACCTATTGGTGAATAGGTGTGCTAGACGCTTGTTCCAGGGCGACCTCAAGCTAACAAGCAGGTCAGGGCGGAAGTCCTCGAGGGTAGGTTGCCACGGGCCACGCGGGTATTGTTGAAACGCATTCACATGGGCTGGATCGGCTGGCTGAATCTCGTTATGGCGTATGTCAAGCAAGACCGAATCGCATAGGTGACGAACATCGGTCTATTGGTAGGGTCAACAAGCTGGGAGAAAGAAGCTGAAAAGAGATTACCTTGAGTTGGGTCACCTCGACAGTATCATGTCTCACGTCGAATGTTCGTCGACTCCTCCTCCGGTCTCTGTTATAAGGATGACTACGGTAGTTTGGTGAAGCCTCAGAGCGCCTGTGGCTACGGGATCGTGTCTGATGGCCCCGATGATTTCCTGAAGACGTGTTTGGTTGTTCGGAGGATCTAGGACGATGAGGACGATCATGTTCCTGCCGCTGGCCTGCTCGCGATGATGGTGTACTACCAGACCTGGCGTCGCTTTCATAGCGGTCTCCCTGTCGGTGTGTTCGTGAGGATCCTGGCTCACCAGGGCTGGGGTCTCGCGAACGACGTGTACGCCGGGGCTTATGCGGTGCTGGTTCGATGTCAGAAGGCACATCAGCATCGGAATCATCTTCCGGTCGAGGCGAAGGCGAGAACCGTGCGCTGCCGGGGCTGTGACCTCTCGAACGACTGTGATCTCTCGAACGGCTGTGATCTCTCGAGCGGCGGTGGTCTTGCGAACGGCGGTGATCTTGCGAACGGCGATGATCATGGGAATGGGATCTAGGAGCTTGTTGGTCAGAAGGCGCACCACCATCTTGGGAACGGCTATGTGAACCACGGGATCTGCGGGAAAAGCCTTGTTCTGAGGATTCGCTAGCATCGGAATGGCCCCCGAGGTCGAATTCTTCTGCATCCCAATCCATAGGGCCTAGGTCAACGCGAGGGGAATATGAGTCGCTAGGCCGTCGGTCGGTGGCTGGGTGTGATGTTCCTTGATCAGAGTGATTCTGCATCGGCGCATCAGGGACAGGCGGTGGCGAGCCAGCAGCGTTCATTACATCTTCCATGGGAGTCCAACTCCTCGCAGGGGACGATGGGGGTGGACTTTTGGAACTTGATGTACTAGAAGTAGTTGGTGTCGTAGTGGTAGTAGTACCGTGGTCCACGACTGGAGAAGGGCCGTCCGTGGTCACGCCCTCCATGGGGTTGGAGTCCGATGGAGCCGTACTCTCGACGTACGGGGAGGGATGCGCAGGTATAGCGGAAGGGTCGACAATGTGCGGCGAGGGAGTCCAGCTCATCGATGGCGCATTACTGGTTGCAGGTGTAGAAACTGGATCGACGATGGGAGTCCAGCTCTTCGACGGCTCATTGGTGGCAGGTGCAGCAGCTGGATCCGCTACCGCTGGAGAGGGCTCCCAGTCCATCGATGGCGCGTTGGTTGTCGTAGGTACAGCCGAAGGATCGACGACGTCTGGCGAGGGAGTCCAGCTCGTCGACGGCTCATTGGTGGCAGGTGCAGCAGCTGGATCTGCTACGGCTGGAGAGGGCTCCCAGTCCATCGATGGCGTGTTGGTTGTCGTAGGTACAGCGGGAGGATCGACGACGTCTGGCGAGGGAGTCCAGCTCGTCGACGGCTCATTGGTGGCAGGTGCAGCAGCTGGATCCACTACCGCTGGAGAGGGCTCCCAGTCCATCGATGGCGCGTTGGTTGTCGTAGGTACAGCCGAAGGATCGACGACGTCTGGCGAGGGAGTCCAGCTCGTCGACGGCACGTTGCTGTTTGCAGGTGCAGCGGGAGAATCGACGACATTTGGCGAGGGAGTCCAGCTCATCGACGGCGCGTTCGTTGTCGTAAGTACAGGGGGAGGATCGACGACGTCTGGCGAGGGAAACGACGGCGCATTGGTGGGATCAGCTACGGCCGGAGAGGACTCCCAGTCCATCGATGGCGCGTTGGTTGTCGTAGGTACAGCGGGAGGATCGACAAAAACTGGTGAGGGATTCCAGCTCATCGACGGCACGTTGCTGGTTGCAGGTCCAGCGGGAGGATCGACGAAATCTGGCGAGGGAGTCCAGCTCGATGGCGGCGGTATGTCCGCATTCGGATCCCTACCCTCCGTCAGAGTCCGGCTGATTGTAGGGGATGATGTCGACAGGTCATTCGTCGAAGGCCTAGCAGAGAACGTTGCTCGTGTTGCACCGTAGCTATTTGTGTCCGAAAGGGAGGAGACCACTTTCGCGGCCATGGGGGGGAGTCCATCAAATGTCCCCGCTGGAACTATCACCTTGGGCCCCTTGGGAAACAGTTCCTCTGGGTTCGGAGGACACTTACTCTGCTGCATCGAAAGTATCAGCTTGCGACACCAAGAAAGATTTCAAGTAACGAACCGAGGTAGGTTTATCCAGTCCACGAGCAGCTAGTTCCTTTTCGTCGAATCCCCAGCGTAGAAGTGGCGTAAACAACCGGAGCCCGGTTCGAAACCTCCGTTCATCAAGCGAGTAACGATGAGCCAACGCCAAGTCGGATTTCGGCCTAGTATCGTCTGGTGTAAATTCGGTCATGGTGGAGTGTAAGGAGAATATTCATAGTGGCGTGCGTTTAAAGGAATGCCTGCCTGGGCCAGGAGCCACAGATGGCCAACTAACAGCGCGTTACGCGTACGTACGCGTACGTGCCATATGCGACCACGTGACACATTGACATGTAGCCACTTCCCTCAATCAATTCTGCGCAGTATCTCTTCTACAAGGATCAACGTTCAACCATGAAAATCTTCAATATTCTCATCACGTTTCTGATACTTATGCTTCTCTCTCATATCCTTGCACCTGCATGCGGCATATCTTTCTTCGCTTCGTCTCTGCTTTGTACATTCATACATAGCTTCGATGTCATTACGGGCTATGCGCGATGCATCCTCGAAGGCCCCGCTTCCCCATGCTTCTCGACACTCCAGCAGCACCCACCACCAACCCCACAATTTGATATGGTTGCCGCGCAAATCGCAACGCGCCAGCTCGTTCCTTTGGTTGAAACTAGCCAGCTTCCTTCACGCTCCCAGATCTCGGATGCCTTGGTTCGCGGCCTGTCAGATCTCAAGGACATACAGCGCAGTCTGTACGACCTCGGCGCTATTATTGCTATTGGTACAGATCAGTGAGTCCTTGGGATTCCCGCAGTGCTGGGCTAATCGATGACCCCCCCTCACAGAATTCTTGCCGCAACCGATCATTCCCACCGTCTTTCCTCGATGCAGTGGGTGAGCCCCGACGGACTGCTTTGTTACTGTCTCGGATCATATCTGCTTCGAGCCTCTTGCCACTACGCCAACAATGCACGCCTTGCCATGTCCCTCGATATCCGTCATGTTGCCGAGAGGTCGACGAGAGATATGATCATGGCGATCGGTGTCGTGATGGAGCGTTTGGAACGGTTTGATCAGAGGCTTCTTCGCGTTCACCACCTGGCCTTGAATGATGGTGTGCAGTTGAATGGGACTCGCCCCTCCCTTCTTCATGAATTATGGCTTCTGGTTGGGAACAAGGCCGAGCATCATGTGTTCGTGCGGAATTCAGCAATCTTAGAGCAAACGGAGCAATACGTGCATACCACGACATCGTACACATTCTGGCTCCTGAAGATAATCCAAGAGATCCATAGTCAGACGACGGTCGCCCATCAGTACATGGGCAAGTCTGTGGCATCGTTGCCTGGACTTCAAGTGGTGCGGTCGACAGCACACAGACTTCGGGAGGCCAACAGAATTCACGAAGTCTAAGCACCATGTCACGCTAGACCTTTTGGTATATATGACATTCAAATCTTAATCCCGCGTGATCATTATTTTAGGGGATGTAAATTAGAACTATAATCGAGAATATACTATGTATGATAGGACTACTACAGCATATGCAATGAACCAATTTGACCATGAACTGTACCAGAGGCGAGGGCCTGTCGTCTCCTGGATGGGCAACTGGCTTCGGGCATCATGACGTGGACGAGTATCTAAACATGGAGTTCAGGTATAGAAGTACTTTCGAGGCGAGGAGCTCCTACCAACTCGACAAGATTCCCAGACTAAGATGCGCCCAGAACTTGTGCTTGAGGCTATAGAAAAGATGTCTGTATGGTGGTTGTAGTTCTCCTGTTGCCAATTAGAACACGTAAAAGAAGGGAAAGTGAACTTACAGCAAGCCGAGTGGGTTGGTTGCCTACCGCGATTCTCATGTAAGTGAAATGTCCACGAGATAGAAGAAGAAAGGTCATCATACCTTGAGTATCTAGCGTCGCGATCTCTAACTCTGTTTCACTATCCCAGAGGACAAGAGTAGCGTCTCTAGTACCGAGAATAACGTTATCGTGATGGATAAAGATGGCCGGGCGATGCTGTATGTTGCCAGTGGCGTGAAGTGAAGTCAGGCGAACCCCCGTTCGAGTGGCGTAGATATCAAACGACTTGCTATTGCTGTTGAAAACAACAAATCGTTGACCATCCGACGAAACCGCTCCAGCGTACCTATGCCAACGGATGAGGAAGGTGATCCGATTTCAAAGAAACATACTGACACTGGCGTTTGTACTGGCAAGCCCGAATGCGGTAGTTGCGAGGATGTGTCGATTTTCCAAGTCCTGTGGCGTAGGGTGAGCGTGTTATGTACATGATCGCGAATGGCCTCACAAGATGCCGTGATGAAGGTAGGAGACAATCACTGTATCACCATCCATCCAGGCAACAGAAGTTACCTTACGGGCGCTTTCACCAGACTTGGGGGGATTGGGGATTGTCTTGACGAGTTCAAGAATACTATAAGAATCTGTTTCGCGCCAGCATTACGCACCGTTAGCATCAACGCGCCAAAGCAGCCAAGGCGATACCTCGGGGACGCCAAATTTGAACCATCTTGTCAGTCCCCACCGCAATAAGCGAATGGGAGGGGTGAAGCGTCATAAACAACAACGGCATATTCAATGGGTCGAAACCCCCCAGCGTTGGGTGCGACGGCTGGCAATCACGATAAACGATTCAATCGGGATATCGTTCGGGATCAGGTGATACACATACCTGCTGCACTTCGTCCAACTGTGAGGGAAATGTAGCGCCTAAAATCATCCCATCGCTGAACCCACCAAGAAACTGAGTATCGTGGGTCCACACTACGCTTAGGGCCTCAGCATTGCGCCAAGGCATGGCATATTCCTCCACTCCTGAATCAACACTCCAAACGCGGATTTGATCCCCAGTTGCGGCCGCAATGTATCGTCCATTGGGAGAGAATGAGATGTTGTGTATCTGTGGGGACTCGCTGCCGAGGTCAATACGGCACTTGACTTGATATTGGAGGACCATGGTCGACGGGGCAGTGACGGTGAGTGGACAAAGACTCTGAGCGCGCGTGCAAACATGACCAAATCGAGAAATAGCAATCCCGATATGGGAAAGGGCCAACGCCTGCCAACGCGTACATAACGAACGCTGGTAATAGTGCGAACAACTCGTTGGGACCATATGGACCCCGCAGCTAAATAGCAATAGTTTTTAATCCTGTTCATTGAAGACATCCCATCCAACCATGACCGGCGCTATCCCTGTCGAAATACTCTCCATTATATTCCGAGAAGCCAACTATGACGCCTTGATGGCGTTGTTACTCACTTCGAGGACTTTTCGTGCAGTCGCTGAACCCCATCTCTACGCCATTGTTACCCTTCATCACCCACGAGCCGTTGGTGTCTTTCAAGCGGCTTTTTGTGGACTAGGAGAATACCGAGCTGCATATGTGAAGGAGTTGTCCATTGTGGCACGACACGACTGGCCACCCGCGTCTACTGCTGGTATATCCTCGTTGCTTTGCAAGTTGATTTTCCTCAAAGCCTTCACCTTCTCTCATCCTGCCGCCCATTTGCTCCCATTTCGTCTCCCGCCTCGCATATATGCCCATCTGCAAGACATAGAGATTCCTCACCTTGTCCTTTTCGATCGATTGTCCAACATTTCCTCTATTAGGCGCCTTCGAATCTCTGACAACACCTACGTCCCGTCTCGCAGCGCACAAAGATCAATCGCATTACTAGACAATCTGCAAGTTCTATCATCAGGTCTCACCACTCGCTCGATCCTTCGTTTCGCGACCGCCTTACCAGCCGTTGACTGCTGGGAGCTCCGTGGGGATGCCCTCCTACTTGATGAACTTACCCAGAGCACGCAGATCATCGCCGCCTTAACATCCACTAAAGTGAGGTGCTTACGGTTTATTCGTCGCAGTTTCCTGTGCAATCGTGACTTTGCGCGGAACATATTCCACATGCTTCCTAACTTAAAATGTGTCGAATTCAGTCGCGGTCCGGGGAGCAGGATGGGAATGCGATTGTACAGGGATACGTCGAAATACACGCCAGTGCTAGTGTTTTGGAATTACGAGGCAGCCGGAGAAGAATGGCAACACGACTGGGAGAGGGACGCCGATATTATGCCTTTAACATCGTAATAGAATTTGTTATTAACGCATGGCTCTAATTATGTCTACAGTTGGCTTTATATTTGCGCAATATCTTGGTGACAGTGAAATCGTATTATATGAGCTCAGATATATATTCTAGGCCTTGACGCGGACGGACGCGGACGGACGAGGATAGCTAACGGCGGCGGCGGTCGCGGCGGCTAGAACGGAGATGACTCTCCGGAGTGACCCATGTACAAGTTGGGCGCCCTTGAGCAGTTATGTTCGCTTTGAGCACGAGTTGGCGCTCGTTGATGAGCCGAAGGGCCCCTTCTGTAATGGGTTCCCAACCCTCTGGTCCGGCCCAGATCCACATTTGGAGCCCAACATCCGCAACCGCGTGTATAAAGACGTCATTGACTTCAATACTTGCGTTATTCAGAAAATGGGGAGGGTAATCGATTGACTCTTCCCCCTGCGATTCGTACCATGCTGCGTAGTAGTCAACATTTATCAGCTTCCTGGTATGGCGACGAAATATAATGGGCTGGGTCTAAACATTTCTATAAGCCATTTATTGTTGAAGGAAGAAGTTGTGAAACTTACTGACAACCGCCTTGAGCCAGCCGTGTCTTCCAGCCTGACGCGGCTACTCGACGCGACTGGATGACTCGCTGGGTATGGCGATACGCGTTGGGCGGTCGGGGAAGTGGAAACGCGAAGGTTGGAGCGAAGTCCAGACGGCACAGTGAGCGTGTCAGGTCGCGCAACATGCGGGAGTGGCGTCGTACCCCTAGGCACTGATGGGACCGGCGAAGGATTCATAGGCGCAAACGGGAGCGGTGTAGTATGCCTAGGAGTGGATGAGAGAGGCGTAGTATGTCCAGGCGATGATGGGACCGGCGTCGTATCCCTAGGCATAGATGGGACCGGCGCAGGATTCATAGGCATGAACGGCAGCGGTGTAGTATGCCTAGGAGTGGATGAGAGAGGCGTAGTATGTCCAGGCGATGATGGGACCGGCGTCGTATCCCTAGGCATAGATGGGACCGGCGCAGGATTCATAGGCATGAACGGCAGCGGTGTAGTACGCCTAGGAGTGGATGAGAGCGGCGTAGGGTTCGTAGGCGTAAATGGGAGTGGTGTGGTATGCCTAGGAGAGGATGGGACCGGCGTAGTACGTCTAGGCGATGATGGTAACGGCGTCGTATCCCTAGGTATAGACGGGACCGGCGCAGGATTCGTAGGCGCGAACGGCCGTGGTGTAGTGTGCCTTGGAGTGGATGGGAGAGGTAGAGGGTCCAAAGCCGCTGACGGAATTACGGGAGTTGATGGGAAAGGTGTAACATGTCTCACATCTGTAACAGCATGAGCTGAAGGGCTGCAGCGAGTCGGCAGTATAGGAGAGCTACGGGTCGCTGGAGAAGGGGATGGAGTGGAGGGAGGGACGACCCCGAAGTCAAACAACGGTGTTCGATGTCTAACTGATTCAGCCAAATGATACGGCGGGTAAAGTCTAGCTGACCCTGGATCGTAAGACGAAGACACCGGTCGAGGTGGCGACTCTGGCCTGGTTGGGGAACGATGACGAGATGCTCCCTGCAAACGCGACGGGGATCGGGCAAAAGAAGATTCGGGATGAGAAGCAAAAGCTACCTCCGACAAAGATGTCGCCGGAGTGGGAGCGCAGATCCGAACGTCGGGAATCATTGGGGACTGAGGTGGCTCAGCCTTGGGAGATCGTGTAGCGTCTCCGGACCAAGAAGGATATGGTAATCCGAATATGTAAGGCTTTTTCCCTCCCTGGACCATCGGCGGCAGCACGACAGCGAAGCGCCTTCCTCCAGGAGTGAACTCATGCGTAGTGGCGGGATGGTAGGCGGGATCAGTGGCCATAGGGGAGTGATGCTAGAGACCATTGGAAGGCAACTCGTATATATCTTGAAAGAACAAAGGAGGGCAGGGCGCCTGGGCCCCTTAGCGATCATGCGCAAGTCATGCCCGTGAACGAGTGGCTCATGGACAAGTGACACTCACGCGTGTACATCCATGGGAGACGTTGAAGACAGCGTCGAACCTTGGCAAGAACCTCTCGAGAAGCTCCGCAAGCGTGTCGACAACATTGCAAGAAACACTCAGGTAGCGCAAAGATCGGCGGTGAGTCCCCTGCGCTCTAATGCTTTGTGCTCTAGCCACTCAACTCGGTTCAGGATATCTATGGTGCCGAGCTCAAGGCCAGCAAGAAATCTCATGATGCTCGTTTGCAAGCTGTCGAGAAAGATCTCAAGCAAAGGCGACCAGGCTTGTATGCCTCTCGGACAATCGAAGCAAGCCGCCGCCCCACCCCATCGAACAACGCAATAAGCCACGTCGAGGATCCCGGCCCCTCCACAGAAACATCTAACTACCCTTCACCTCAGCTTCATCGACGACCTCCCTTATCCACCCCTATTACCATTACACCGCCGATCATAGCGCCGTCGCAGAGGCTTTCGGCTTCATCCTCCATCGCCTCTCTCTCAGACAACAATCTAGAGTCTAACCTGCTGTCCCTCTCTCTATCATCCCTCTTCGACCTCGATCCCTCCGATTATGATGTACATTCTAGCACCCCAATCAAGACTTGGAACCTCTATCCCTCCCCCCCTGCCTCAGACAACGTCCTTCTCTCACCGTCGACTTCAGACAGTGTCGATCTCTCCTCATACCTCCCCGAAGTCTCATCATCCCCGTGTCACTCACCTACCCCGCATCTCGATGGTGTCGATCTTCTCGAATCATCACCATCCCCACGTATCAAAGCTTCCGAAGGGGTCGATCTCTCCTCGTACCTCCCAGAAGCACCACCATGCTCGTCTCTTCTCGATATCGAAATCCCCCCACATGTTCCCCAGAAATCCTCGTCCTCGTCCTCTCTCGGCAGTTCACCTGAGTCGGCACAGCTGGGCCCGCTTGCTTCAGATGACTCGTCTGAATCATCGCGCTCCAGTACTTCACCTGAGTCGTCAGAACTGGTACCTTCGGCCCCGCCTGCTTCCGATGGCTCGTCGGAATCATCGGGATCACCTCTTCCGATGTGGCTATCGCCGCCCCTCCTTCGCCGCCGTAGTCCAGTTTCAGAGCAAAATGTGGGCACTTGTGAAGATTCCGCCTTTCCTACCACGTCAGACTTTACCGGCCCGCTGTATATCGTGTGCTTAGTCTCATTGCCCATAATTGGCTATGTTATACTTGCCCTCGTATATGTTCGCATCATAAATCCTGAAGAGGTCCGCCCCGAGCTTCTGGAACTTATGCAAGAATATATGTTGTAGAAGAGCGCGAAATGGTCATATTTCGTAGTTACATACATATGTTACACTTTATGAACTCCTGCATAATAGAGACAAGTCGTGGTACCTCCTTGGTTACTCAATGATTCAAAGACAAGGATTTGGAATAGGGTGGCTCGGGCAGATGGGATTATTGGATGTAATGCGTTTCGGTCATGCCTTGAGATATTGTACTGGAGGTCTACAAGACGAACGAAACGGTGCGTAGGTGGAATGTCTGGCGGGAGTGCGGCAAGATGACTGAAGTAAAATGGGGACCGCGAATCTGTATACGACAATGCTTGAGAGTGTTCGACCAGACCCCAGAGGACGATGTGTTTGGTGAGCCGTTTCTGATCGTCTGAAGACACTACATCAAAAGGGGTTATCATTGAAGCATGGGACAGGTATGTTGGCTTCGCAAGAGAAACGGCAACATGACCGTACGAGCCCCCGAATTCCCAGCATCTTTCGTTGTCGGTGAAGGCGTCCCGGGGTAGGCTGAGGTGTATCTTGGAGAAATCGAACCCAGTCCATTTCTTCCTGAGGTAGAGGATCGGGGCGAAGAAAGTGTCTAAAGCACTGGGTGGGCGAGGATCAAATGTTTCAGAGGTTAGAGCACCGATGACGCGTGCCCCACTGGACATCGACGCGTAGTTTCGTTGAGATAAGTTGCCACTTGGTTTCTGGGTCATCGCCGATGGTTTGGGGTAGACGAGAAGGAGGATGGTGACCAGCAAGAACAGAGTAGCGAAACGTAAAGGTACAGTGGCAGGCGTAAATGAACGGGACTCTGGCAACTGAGTGGACGGTCTGACACGATGTCCTTGAGGCTTGAGGTCCGCCACGCGCCCTCGTAGTTCTCGGCCAGTCCCATTCTGTAGCTGGAAATCATTGTCACGTAGATCCGGGCAGGTATACATGAACGTACTTGGTTGTCAGCGTAAGTTCGCTTTCCACTCGTCTCGGGGGACATGTCAATTTTGGCCATGTGGAGAGGCCGTTGAGCCGGCGGGGTCACCAAACGAGGCCTGTGTTCCTCGCCTATCAAGAAGCGGCGAGTCGCATAGAGATCTTGCTTTTGTGAGTTGGTATGGTGCATGATAGACTAGGAGGTTGGAGAGGAGGTACTGACCGCGCCACTGTATACCAGGCTGAGGCTTGGTGGCTCGACTGGGCCATCAGACCTAGGGGTACCCAGGGGGATGCACGTGTCATGGGCGCGCATGGGCCACCGTGAATTCAATCTCCGAATGAAGTTGAACAGTTGGACTTGCAAGCGGCCCCTCCTTTTCCCTGACTCCTGTCCAAAATCAGGTCCACGATAATCAGCCATGCCTAACCAGCGCCTTGATGACAACGGTGGGCCTACTTCTTCCCAAAGTCTACCTGGGATCGCGATACTAAAAGCGCCCACTTCGTCAGCTCCAGCTTCGGGCACCGAAGATGACATCGACGACATCGACGAACTTCAAACCGACGATGGGGCTCCTTCCTCGAAGCATCGCCCACATCACCCAATCCAATCTACCAGTGCCCGGATTTCCCGACGCGATTCGCACTCGAAGAAGTCTGTACCTAGGAGTTCCAAACACGACGGGCACAACAAAATCTCTGGTCGTGTCAGTAAGAAAGACAAGAAGCGAAAGAAGAAAGAAAAGAAGGCCATTTTAGAGAGACTATCGAAGCTCAAGCATGGTGAGTTGTCAGTCAGGTAAAAAGTTGATCAATATGCTCAACCAACTTGCATCCCAGCTCCAACTGCAGGCGACGTTCCCCAAGCATCCAAGGAAAACCCTCCTACATACAAGGCCCCTGCTAGCCATGGTCCATCCAGATCCCCTTCCGCAGTTCGCAGCGACCTTTCTGATGCGCCCGTACACGACATCCCTTCCAGTCCGTCTAGACCTACTGCAGTTCGCAATGACCTCCCGCATGACCTTCCTTCACCCCAACGAGACCCTATACCAGATGTTAATGATCTGTTTACCTCACCCGCACACGTTCGCATCGCCGCTTCCGATTCATTCTACCTGCCGCCTCTCGACGAACCCACGGTTCAATCCGAGAAGCCACTTATTTCTCCTCAAGCTGCCACTAAACCTGAAGTGATCCATTCCGTGGTATCCGACCTCTTACAACCTCATGCATCACCATCGGAGTCTTCCGACGCTGCCGTTTCCGTGCTTAACCGAGTCCTCATGAGCCTTCGGTCGTCTTTCAACATAGATCCCGAAACTCTCTATTCGTAGTGGGCCAACACACATCCCGCTCCAGCAGAGCCAGAGCGTGGTTTGGCGGCGTCTCCTGAAGCCAAGGCGAGTACGTCGTTGGCTGAATGGTGGCCTAACAAGTTGGAACTTGATCGCATTGTTCGTTCCCCCGTCGCCATCAAACGAGACATATTGAGGACGCGTTTATCGGATCGTGCAATCTTGGCGGGCCTTGTCATCCCTGCCACACACTTTCCGTGGCAGGGCATGCGCTACACGTTATTCCAACAGGGCTATCAGATGCTGAATATCCCGGATGAAGTCCCCTTCCCCGGTCAAGAAACGGCCCAAACAGCTTACCGCGGACTGAATGGCCTTCCTGTTGACATATGTACGCCATGGATACGCTCCCTCCCAAGTGATGCTTCCAAGGGCGTTATCTTTCACAAGCTCAACGTAGCGGACGCTAAACGTAGGTGCAGATCCTTTCTGATGTATTTAGTTTCTCACTTTTCCTTCCAGTTTTGCATAGTGGTCTCAAACCCGTTTTTGTCAGTGCACCTCCCCATCCACGTTCCCCTCATACGCATGCCAAGCAGCTCTACATCACCGAGACCCGAATGTGGCAGGTTCGTGACGGACCCCACGACGTTTAGACGCAGACGAAGCAATCATCGGCGTTTACCATTCCGCTTCTAAATCGGATGTCAAAATGGACGCGTTGATGATGAGAGACGGTGGGGCCAAGAAAGGGGTTTCTCATCAGTTCGGTGTTTCCGACGAGGTGAAGGCGCTGGTGCAGAAGGCGAAGCCACGGTCGAGGCCAACGGTTGACAAGCCTTTTATTGTGAGCGATGGCTCTGCGGATGATGACGAAGAAAAGGAGGAGACCGATGAGGCGTCTTACAAGGACTCTAGCGAAGGGGATCGCGCGAGTCCTCGGCCGTCTCGGTCGACGTATTCTGCGTCACGCCGTGTCATGTCCCCATTGCAGCCTTCCCGCCACTCTTCTCGGCTCGCCAAGACTAATAAACCTCGATCGACACAATCCTCCAAACAATCGCATAGACAGAAGCATTGTCAGGACGAGAACACTTTTCTCCGCGCCAGACAACCAAAATCTGATTCGGCCTCTGACGAGAACTTTGACGGTGACGAGGAGGACGGGGAGGATGTAGAAGATGTGGAGGACGGGGAGCAGGAGGGGCAGGACAGTGCGAGTACCATACGTCCTCGCCAGTCGGGTTGGACACACTCTGCGTCACTTCGAGGGAAGTTGCCATTGCTCCGCCAGTACCCACCTCAAACGCTCCCACCAGTCGCGATCGACACACTCACGCCGGGAAGCGACACCATTGCAGTCTTCTTCCCAATCTACCCAGCCCGTCGAAACTGAGAGGTCTCGGCATCCTCGAAAGTCACGTAGGCATAAGCATCGTCACGACGAAAACGCCGCTCCACCCGCCAAAAAACACAAGCCTTCACATCATCATTAGCCCATTTCTACCTGCTTTCTTGCTATACGATACACTGCTTTACTTGCTATACGATACTCCGCTTTACCTGCTATACGATACTCTGCTTTACTTGCTTAATGCATCGCTGTTTTTCACCCCCCTCTCATTGTTGTACATCATGCATCATGTTGTAGCACACATTTTGATCGCGATCCTACTTACGTTTAGTACGCCTGACACACTGGGAGATCAATACAATGGAACACCCCGTTTTCTACAGTATACGGACGTGCAGGACTATACGGATGTGCAAACTTGCGGGCGTGCAGACGTGGATATGTGAGGACATGCAGGCACGGACTACGGACTTGAAGATGTCCATCATAGACATACGGTCGCCTGCTTCCAATACATATGCATATTATTGTATATCATACACATACATGCTCATCTAATTAGAATCGAAACAATGCAACGATGAACTTGGAGTCTAAGGGGACAATAGTAAAAGAGGAATGATCCTGGGCTGAAGTTACTCACCATTCAGACATATGTCGCCTTGCTCTGACAAGTGAATTCAGAGTTGATATTCAGGCCTTGCCGCCGCAAACGACGTAGAAAACTGGCGTCGATTGAATGTTGATCGCGGGTCGGTGAGAGAGTTTATGCGTACTCACCTCTTCAAAGCCACTTCGGCCATGCCACGATCCCTGGGCTGCATGTTAACAAAATCGCGACGTTTCCCGCGTCGCATGATGACAATATCGCCACGCCATTGACTTGTCCATCGCCGACCGACACCGTTACGCATAGAACGAAGGGAGCCGTTGAGCGGGAGGCGACTATGACTCTTGAAGAAGATGTAGAACTGTGCTGACGAGCCACTCGTATGATTAACAGTGACCACAACGTTATGACGACGGGGAGAGATGGTGTCGTCCTCGAACAGGCCGTCCAGACAAGGGATGGCTCCATCCCTTACCGGAATCCTTCGTTGGATCGGCTGATTCCCCAGCGCGCGGTAATGTTGAACGGTAACATTCGAGTATTCGTCCCTCTAGGAAAGAAAGGGCGACGTCCGTCGTCGTCAATGTCATACGGGGGAGTTTCGAATCATCGTACGCACCTGATCCAGCGCCAAATATTGTATTGCAGAAACCATCGGAGAGGTGCTTGTAAGTATTAGATGGGGCGTTGAGAAGGGGAGTTTTCTCTAATACCTCGATTGAATAAGTATCCTTTCAGACAAAGGCCCTCGAGGCACCCCAAAATGAGCGAAAGGTATCCAGCATCGTTCAGCAATTGTACGGCTGGTGAAGAGCGCGTGCGTGAATGCGGAAAGAGATGCGGAGAGTCTACGAAATGGCGGGTGGAGGGGTTCCTCGTTGCTCGTTGCTCGGTGAGGCCAATGCTTCGCATGTGCATGTGAGCGCTTGTCTTTCGCGATTTGGGATTTGGCCAGATTTGGACATGTCCTTTGTATGTAGACGCCTGTGATCTGCGTAGATAAAATGGGTGGCACAACCTCCGGTTTGACCTTGCCAATCCATTTCTCGACCTCTCCACTTTACAATGACGCTCTCTCAAGGACAACCAGTCATACCACCATCCGTCATCTTCGTGACATCTGCAGTGTCGCTTTCGGTGGAACAACGGGTAGAATCATTAGTGATTAGCGGCAACTCGCGTGCTAAGATTCTGATCGCAGAATGGCGCCCCGACCACTGTAAGTTCTCCGTTCGCGATCGTATTCTTCAGAGTGGGTGGCTAACTAAAGAGCTAGACGTCTTCATGGTGGGAACCGCTCAATCCAGGGCCCCATTGATTGCATTAGGCTTCGACATCATTGAGGAGCGTCTATTATTTGACGAGGTATGATTGGCATCATGCGTGTGATATGATTTCGATGATCGTTCTCCACCAGGTAGATCTTACCGTCAGTGCCGTTGTTCATCTGCCACAGGTCGAGAACACTGACCCCGTTGCGACCTACAACCTTCCGAGAGAGGCTCTTCTCCGCCTCACATTCGACAGCGCCATCAGCTTCCTCCTGTTTCGCCACTACATCTGTTTACGCACATTGCCTATTTGCCCAACTTTGAAAGGCGACGAGACTGAGGCCATCCTCAAAATTTTCGGGAGTATCAATTGCTCCGAATTCCCTCCTCGTCCTCGATCCTTTACTACCAAGCCCTCCCTCCCGCTGTTGCTACCCCTACCCATACTCGGTGCTGCCTTTGCGGTGGGCACAGCCGTTGCCCTCATATACACCTTTTTGGTCAATTTTTAATCGGTGTTGTAACGGCCGGTCTTGCATCTATATGCGTCCGTCGTCACCAAAGTAATGTAGTACCGAATGTAACGTGTAACGATACTGTATCTCCTCAATGTGTACACCCCAATTGCCACTTTCTGTTACCCCTACCTGTGGCACGAACCTTTCGCCTGATATGTCGGTAGTAGCCACTCGTCCGACCTTGGACCTCTGATGCTGGATCCCTGGCCACTCGAAGATCACAACAGTATTGCGCCGTCCGTACAGGTCAATTTGTCAATCAGCATCGGCTCATCCATTCATGATCAAACTAAGGGCCCTGTAGCCTCTTTCAAAGGCAAGGGCCCTCTAGATCTCCTTTGTCCGCGCACTTGTATAAGAAGGATGCGCCAGCTATCCACCAACATCATCCACAAATACAACATGTCCGACGTCGCACCCCATCATCGTCCCACAGAAAGTGTGTCCTTTTTTCCCTTCTGTCTCTCCCCTCAATCTAACTACTCGTGGCTCACAGGCATCTCAAGTATACGTATTCCCATCATCGGGATGCCACCCCTCGCGGCAGACTCCCATTGGATGCCGAGGGAGTTGTCGATCATCTTCGAAGAAACTGAAGACGAAGACGAAGGGAATGTCTCCATGGCTGATACTATCTTGGATACACTCCAAGATGCCGATTTCATTCGTGCCGTCGTCCTTGCATGCCTCATCGTAATCACAGTCGAGCTTTTGTTCTTTTCCATAGCAGTCTAGATAACCATAGTATCCTTCCCATTTCTACTACCTATGGTCTACGTAAAGTATAACACGATATCAGAGGTGGTCTATTATTGATATCTAACATGATCTCTACATGGAGTCAACTTCATCGTGAGGGAATAGCCCGTCAAAAAGGTCACGACTGTCCGAGTCTGCACCATCATACGAGGGACCTCCAAAGAGAGGCTGGATGGTATTACAGAAGTAATGAACCAACTCCTGAACAAAGAAGTTTTCCACGGGGCGCTTGTCGACAATAGTACGGCAGGTGGGGCAAGGATGTGAGAAGGCGGTTGGAACCGACTCGGAGTCGGACGTGTTCGACAAAGAATTCCATAATTCTATACCCTCGTCATAGGTCCGAGGCACTTGAAGGGGGGGGAAAACGTAGATTTGCTTGAGTAGCGACGACATTCGAGTGCGGAAGTAAGAATCGAGGCACTCGGCGCAAAAGGAATGCCCGCAAGGCAATCTACGGTGCGGCTCAGTAGAGATACATGCAGCCAGGAAAGCGATACACACACTGAAGGGGATTTGATGATCTGTAAGCAAACGCGGCATGTGAGCTTGTCTTCCAGCTCGGTACACACCTAAAGGGGTGCCGATGAGGATTGGCAATCGTCAGACAATGAAGCGACTAACTGTGTTTGGTATAGCGCGTAGATCATTGAGGCCAGTGGAACAAGCGTCCTCCTCTTGCATTTGAGAAGGCCCGAGCACAGGCCCTACTGAGCCACTCGTGGCTTCTGTGGTCAAATTCGAGTCGAAGTTGTCGTCATCAGGTTCGGGGCTCTTTCGACGACGAACAATGCGAGTGCGGGCGGAAGACCCGGCACTGTCAGGTCGACGATACGGGTGGAAAGACAGGGGATGCATACAAGGTCGAGGAGGGAAGTGATACGTTCAAGGCAGACAGATTCACATCTTATCTTACAACATAGAACAAAGGGAGTCGCGTTGGCGTCAATTAGGACGAATTTCGCGCATCCCCTGGGGGTGTGCGTGACCCCTGAGCGAGCGCTGACGTTGAGGCCTTGAGGCCCAATCCGGATGATCAAGGCGGTGGGACCTATTCCAGAGTGGCTCAGGCATCTTTGTTCTCAGTTTCTTTGTATGGCGTTGGATATAAAGGACGACGGACTCGTCCTTCCCCTTTACCCAATTCCACCATCTTCACCTAACTTTTCCATAAATCGTTTTAGCAACAGTTCGGATGTCTTCTCCTTGGTATGTGACACTCTTACGCTGCGAGCCTTAACTGACACAGTATAAAGGGTTTTGAATCTTCCTCGCAACTCCAGGTCGCTCCCCTTCACTCCCAACAAATCCTTGAGGCTCGCCAATGCTGCCATTGCCGACGCTAAAGGCAAGGATCGATGCACCATCGAAATCAGCATTGCGTCAAAGGGAGACGACAACCCAACTACGTGTGTCGTCGGCACCCTAATCCCGGGGAAGGTGAGCATTTTTTCACTATCTTATCAGTCACCGTCCCCTGATACCTGATATGTGCAGATCGAACAATTTCAAATGAGTATTGCTTTAGATGCGAGGCAGGAATATGTTATCTCACACGGAGGTGAAAGGTTCGTCCAGTACATCTTGTATAAACATCATCGGTAGCTCATATTCTTCTAGCTCCATTAGCATAATTGGCTATTATGAAGGGGGCTTGGATGATCAATCCGAGTTTGACGACATCGACATCAATCCCTTATCCCCCATAGTTGTTCCCAAAGTGGAACGACAATCCCCGGCGCTCACTGCGCTCGGCGGCCCGCTGACGAGGACGAGATCTAAAACCGCAGGCGGTCTTCTTCGTCGTGACAGCAGCGCCTCTATTATTGGCTTTGAGCTCTTAGAGAAGCCAAGTGCCAAAGCTGCTGGTAAGAAGCGCAAGGCTGCGACGGATGTCCCGGCTGCCAGCACCAGCGCAAAGAAGGCCAAGGACTCGAACCCCATCGAACCCCCTCTCCCAACCCCCACCGCTTATAACTCGGGAGGCCCAGTTTCCAACTACGGATCTCCCAGGATTTCCGCCGCTGTTCCTCCGGCCCTCTCCCCCGCCCCACCTTTTATGCTCAAAGGCGTCACTTGTTGGGACCTGCATCTGGGTGAGGGACGCGCTGCTGCCGACAGTGGCACAGTTGGTATATGCTTCGTCCTGGCCGTTGTCGACCCCGTCGATCGTAAACGCAAGAGCGATACTCGAGAACTCCGCCCGCCTGCCCTCGTAAGCCTCATACATATTTGATTTAGGATAGCTTTACTCATTTCGGTATACGCTAGTTCACCTTTGATGTGACGGATCCTAAAGTAATTGCTGGCACGTATAGCCTACTTTTCTTCCACATCATCATATCTAATGTTTCCGTAGGCCTCAGATACGGCGTAGTCGGAATGAAGATTAACGGCGAACGTCACCTCACCATTCCACCTGCTCTTGCTTTTGGCAAAGATGGCCTCCCTCAGGATTATCCGCTTTACGGAAGTAAGGAGGTCGCGGAGGCTAAAGCTATCCCTTCCGAAGCGTGCCTCTACATTAGTGAGTGATTTTTTATCAATCACAAAGCCGACTCTTACATGACGTCTCTTGAATAGAGGTCAAACTTTTTCAAGTCAACGGTGCTGCGTAATATATTCACTGTACAAATGTTGCCATCGTTTCCTCGATAATAGAATGTCACCGTATCGTCGAATATCATCGTTCTTCGAATAATATATCAGAAAATATGTATATATGCCAAGTTCCCACAGTCAGGATAAGAAAATGAGTCAACAAGCGCTCGCACCATCTGTTTCCTCCCCACCCCTTTGCCACCCGCCGCCATGTCTCTATCTCATCAGATCCATCCTGGGCTGTTCAAGCCTCAAATGCCGAATGATTGTACCATGCGCTCATCACCAAGAAGAAACCGTCCAGAAACGTTGAGGACCGATGGTTCGCGCAGCCTAGTATACGCTATTGGGTAACTCGATACAGCGGCGACGTACACATCTGGAGGCCGAAGGGTTTGCTCAGAGTTTCATAGTAGCCTGCATATACGATTGAGTTGCGAGCACCGTCTACTGGCTATTACTGAACTTCGCGATCATAGACGATAAACCTCCCACGTCTGGGGACTCTGATGACCAAAGACGAGGATTTGACTTGCCTCCCCCGCCACGAATGTGTTGTAAGTAGCAGGACGCTCAGCAACATCCTCGACGAGACCAATTGGCATGTAAGTGCGTGTTGGTTGCGTGGGCTTGAGAGTCGCATGGGAAAGGTCGGATCCTCGTTCAATCCCACGGTCCACGCTCAAGTCCACGGCATACCCGCATACTCAAATCGCTGGGAGCAGCTGGATCGGAGCCGAGGACGAGGAAGGAGGATGGCGGGACGCACGGGCACGGGCATAGAAGACCATCCGGCACTGGCAGCGGAACCGTGGACGAGGAATGGGTGCTCCAGCACGGGTACAAGCATAGAAGGGTCCCTGAAGGTGCAAGCTGGCGCTGAGACCTGTGAACTCATCACGGGAATCGTGACCGAGGATGAAGAAGGGACGCACGGGCACAAGCGTAGAAGGGATCCAACTACCACTGACCTCGGAATCAAGCACGAGCAAGGGGCTGACCATCACGGGCATGTGCACGAGCGTACGATGCTGACGACGTATACCAAGGTAAGTACAATACGCTCATGGGATAAGTACAAAGTTTTTACTGGGTCTCGGGTTTGCAGCCCAGCTTTTATAAGCTCGCCGTTCTTTCCCATGGTCAGCATCGTCGACACCGTGGCGAACCTCGTCGGGTCGCCGATCAAGAACCTGTCGGTGCTACGCAGATGATTTCGTGAACACCTGCGTGGCGATGGAGGATATTCTGAGCTTGACCGCGAGCGCGGCCCGCTGTTCTACAACCGCCTCGAGGCGATTCATGTTACAGTGACAGTAACCACCTGCGAAGGCGCAGGCGATCCTGGTGGCGACGGAACAGGCCACGACGATGACGCAGACGATTACTTTGGCACCTAGAAGGGGCGAATGCGTTAGCCAGGTCGAATGCAATCACGTAAGCGAGGGCGGGGCTACAGCAAGTAGAAGAACAAGAACGAGGGACCGTTCCCGGTTCCCGACGACGACAACCCAGCCTTCGTTAGCGCGCACGTACGAACCTACCAAAGAATATCTCAGCCAGGCGCGAAGACGAGCTGGAAGGCCGACGAAAGACGGTGAAGATGAAGGACGGTGAAGACGACGACAAGGGGAATGAGGGAGGATGAGACGTACCACGGGGATGATAAAGGACAACGACGAACGAGACGGTCGTCGACAACGAGCGACGTGGGCTTGAAGGGATTCATGGCTCCACGATATATGGCCATCTGGCCCGACTTATACTTTTGACGACGGTGGCTATCGCGCTCGCGACTCGCCGCCCCTCTCATCCAGCGCACCGTTGACCAGCGGAGTTGACCAGCGCTTCCAGGAGTTCAACAACGAAGTGAAGCTCCCGCTCGAGGTCAGGAGCAGGGCCATCGTGCCTACGTCTCTTTCGCTGATCGGAGGGCATGCGCCAGCTGCGGTCGCCAAGTGCTACTCGCCCTGCGGGCTAAGAAGGGAGTGAAGGGAGTGCAGAAGGCGAGGGATGTTGAGGATCCCCACCTGCGCGTTCGGTCATGACGGCTGCGACGACGACTTTGGGCGCTTGCTTTCCCTCGAAATGGAAATTTGCGCTCATTCTACGAGCCACATTTTCGTCACTCAATCTATCACTCTGCAACGATATACGTCTCACGTACCGAAACAATGCCTTCTAATATTCCGTCAACCTCAATTCCGAGTGGTAAGTATCCAGGCCAAGGCACTCAGCCCCCCTGATGGACTCATGCAGCTCCGCGAGCCGATCCCACTACGAGTAACGTTGTGGCAGCCGGAGGTCATAGTCAGGGTGTAGATGACATATGCTGTCATATTGATTTAAATTGCCGGGGAGGTACGTTCAATGAATTGATCATTGCCGATTCTTACTGACCTTCCACAGGTGCGAATTCAAGGTTCCTCCAGTCATGGAAATGTTTGGGTTTCATAGCCGTGGTCGTGTTCCTCGTGCTAGTCGTCTTCGTTCTCCTTCCATTCAAGGCGAGAAGGTAAGCCGTTGTCACTCCTTTGCTTCTCGTTCTTACAAGTAGTGATAACTAGCTACATTACCCGATGCTCTCACCCAATGTGTCTCCCTTTTGCTATAGCCGTTCATTTCTCGGACTTGCCAAATATAACGTAAAATCCCGCATTCGCTCCACCTCAGTTGCATACCTGAGCTACCGATTCCCCGATTCCCCGACTGAAATGTACTTGGTGCTTAGGTTTAGCCACGCCCGGCCCTCTCATCACCCCTTATAGTGTTGCGGCTGCCTCACCATCCCCATCTAGACCAAAGAACGGGTTCATTCGACGTTAGCGAATGCTTTGGAACCTGGCGTCATGGTGCGCGCGAGCCCGCCGTTCTTGCTCCGGAGATGTGTCGAACGTAGACAAGGGTGGGCGCCGAAACCCTCAATCGAGCACGCGCTGCGCAAGTCGAAAGCGTGCGTGTGCCATTCCTCTCGTGTTTCTTTACTCTGCCCTCTCGTTTTCTCCGTTACGTAGATTTGAAGACACGGCGCTAGCTTGAACACCAAAGCCTGCGCCGACAATCGCAACCACAAGTATGCCGACAGCAAGACCATGCGGCCACGGCACCACAAGAGGTCAGAGCAGCAACAACGCAGCAACAACGAGCGGGAGCAGGAGAGGCGGCGCCGTTGCGCCCCTCAGTCCCGAGTTACCTGCAAATCGGGGTCAGCATCGAGATAGAGGCTCGCATGCATGCGGGAAAACGGGAAAACGGGAAAACGGGAAAACGGGAAAACGGCGAATAAGGAACGGCGAAGGCGCGCGCGTAGATTGCGAAAGCGACGTGGGAGGGATATAGAGAGCTCCAGGAGGCGGGAGGGAGGGACATAAATGGAGGGATGAACTCGAACGTACACAAGTCTGTCTGTCTAGCTATAAATGAAAGAATGACTTTGATGGGAGTGAGAGACGTACCTCTACGCCGTAAGGACGTGCGCGCGTACAGAACTCCGGACATTTGGGCGTGTGGATGTGAGACATGCGCAGAAATGCGGACGTACAGGCATGCAGACGTGCGTGCGGACGTGCGGGATGCGCGGGTGTGCAGACATACGGACGTGCAGACGTGCTGGTGTGCAGACGTGCAGACATACGGACGTGCAGACGTGCTGGTGTGCAGACGTGCGGATGTCCGGACGTGCGGACGTGAGGATGTATGGGCGTGCAGACATACGGATGTCCGGACATGTGGACGTGCGGATGTATGGGCGTGCAGACATACGGATGTCCGGACGTACGGACATCCGGACGTTCGGACACGTGCAGATGAGAGGATGTGAGGATGAAAGGATGTCCGGACATCCGGACGTCCGGACGCGTGGATACATAGAACATAGACGTACGGATGTGAGGATTTTGGGGCATTGAATTTAAGGTGTAAAGTCGAGAAAATGTGAACTTACTTGCCTGTATAGATGTGTTCCTTCCGTGATTAATACTCCTCGAATAATATCGCTGAAAGGATCGAGAAGTTAGTGAATTGCCACTGACGAAAAATAATATTACCATACTTTCACTGAAAATTATCTTGAGGATATGTTTCACGGTCTGTGAGTGGAAGGGGACCAGAGGGGACGGGATCCCAGTTTGATAACATTTCGATAGAAATAAAATACTATTCCTCGAAGTATGATACCTATGACGGTCAATAACTGATTAATAACTCACTGAAAGGTATCATTCAGGTTAGTTGATTGTTATCTGTGTTTAATAACTGATTGCTAACTCACATATACTAATATCCGTGTTATCTAATCTATGGAAAGCATACTTTCTTTGCTAACTTAGATTAAATTATTGAAGAATTAGTTTAAATAACTCTATCCTACTTTGGCGCCAAGTAGGATAATGTTAGCATTCAGTGCACGTTGTGATCTCAGTCTCACAATTCAAATATTCACCTTTCGCTGTTGCGTGGCCCATCTCCCCTGCTCCCCACAACAGTGAGACGTGAGTCCATTACCGTCATACTTACGCATGCCGGCCCCCTACTCACAACCTGTTAGCCCCGGGGAGTCACGGACTGTTCACCACCGTGATCTACAGCCAGCGTCGCTAAAGCGATACAGTGTTGTTGTCGCATGCCTTGTTTGCTTTGTTCTCCGCTGCCACAGAGGCTGGGATTCCGACTATTCAATGAACCTCACATCTGAGCAGAAGGATGCCTGCGTCAGGATAGATAGGCTTCTCCTCGACACTAGACTAGAAGAACTTGATGCCGATACTGATACCTTGGCCATGGCTGACGAGATGGACGACGATGTGGAGGAGGAGGAGGAGGAGGAGGAGGAGGAGGAGATGATGGTCAACATCGCAAACACCTCCAACGACATATTTGACATGGACATCCACACCTCCAAGCCCATCGACGGTCTGCAGCGAGGCGTTCTAGACTTGC
Organism: Pleurotus eryngii var. eryngii; assembly: GCA_029467805.1. Classification (NCBI taxonomy): domain Eukaryota; kingdom Fungi; phylum Basidiomycota; class Agaricomycetes; order Agaricales; family Pleurotaceae; genus Pleurotus; species Pleurotus eryngii. The sequence goes on along the minus strand of SZVJ01000004.1, from coordinate 2,238,021 downwards.
TTCTTGCTCTTTATTGTCATCTGCCGACATCCGGGAACGATGCCTTCTTCTCGCCTCTCATACGCTTCCTTGTGCTCAAAAGCCGGAAGGCGGACGGAAGCTGGCTTCCCGCTCGGAGAACCACTCAAATAGTTGCGGTGTTGCTGTTCTGTGGTCGGCTCGCGATGATGTCTCTCACTTGCAAAGTAATGCAGGAGGACAATAACCTCCGCTTCTCACAGTGAGCACTCCACACTAGTATATAATGTATTCCAGCTCTGATTAACATGCAGGGCCTTCGAGACTATCCAGAAATATCTCATCGACACCAACGGGGGACCGATGCCTGCCCTTTATCTGCTGATGCGGCCTCTAAATCGTTTTGCAGCTGGTGAAGATGGTCCCTTTGAATTCACCGCTTTGGACCTCTCTGGGACCAATGTCATCGTTGATGGCAAGGTTCTTTGGCTGTCGGAAATTGACAGAATGGTGCAGGCCATTGTGAAGGAGTCTCAAGAGATTGTGGGCCAGGAGCTTTGCTTCGGATTAACCATTGGAGAGGAGGGTTGGAGCCCTGGGGTCGTTCATGAAAAGCCAAGACAGACATCTGCTAGCTATTCATGCTTCACTGACCCACAGAACTCGTACTTCACCGACCACAAGGACGCCCTCCTACATGCGGTGTTCACCCAACCTACACTACGCGGACGTTTTCACTTCATCGACGGAAATGGAGATATCGTGTGGAAACCTGGTGCATGCTTGGAGTACCTAAACCTTTGCCAATATCTAGAGCTGTTGCTGTGCGCAGGCGCTCAGCTAACAGTGGGCGAGCCAGCCCGAGGGACGGAGATTGCTTCCCATCTCATTGCCAACGTCTCAGGAGGTGACATCCGCAACATCTTCGTTATTTTCCAGCGCCTTTGCATGATGGGGACGTACAACAAGACGAGTCACCTCCGCGGTCATGGAATAAAGATGATGCGCATCCCTCATCCGGAACTTGGGGAAGTATGGATGCGGTACTTGGCCCGTGTCCGACCATTCGTTTCTGTGCTACAACGGCACTTGCATGGACCCGCTGCGGCTGTCCGAGCGAAGCATCTACTGTTCTTCGGACTTCACCGCCCTATCACCTCGACAGACGTATCGGATGCGCTCGCCAGACACACCGAGAGGCTGTTAGGCATCAAGATACGTATCGGTCTTTGGCGACACCTCGTCACGTACTTTTTGAATCTGAATGGCATTGCTCTGGCCAACCATCTGGGTTCGCCAAGCAGAGCAGCACAGTCTGCTCAAATGGGACACAGCAAAAAAAACACACCGTCTTTATGCTGGCGATAGTCGCCTCCCGTCTCAGATCGACTTGCATACATGCATCCAGACAATGCGCCTGAGCACAGCTTGGCATCGGTTGATAGGTTACAAAGGTCCCTGTCCCTTTGATAGAGTGGGTCCCCAACGTTCGTTAGAGCCTTGCACGGTCACTTCGCTTGCATTGCAAACGGAGGCCCTTGACTTTGTACTCAGCGACTTGGGCGATGTGATTGTGGAGCAACTATTGCAGAAGATTCTTCCAGACTTCGTACGCATCTACTCCCAGACTCGCGCCAACGACCTGGCAACCCTCATCCATGCGACGGGGCTCGGAAGAAACGGGAATGAGACGCACCATGAAAAAGATCGACGCTCTTCAGGTCCGGTGGCACATCTTGTTCACCCATCACGCTTGTACCACTTGCGCCAGCTCATCGCGGACCCGAATGCGTCATTCCAGGACGCAGAGGAAGCACTAGCAGTTGAACTCATTGCGAAAAAGGTCCCCTGTGTTCTGTTCATCACTACCACTGGTAAGTTATGCAAATTTCCAACTTTCGACTCCCGCTGACTCCTACGCCATCCCAGGCCCGAGGCAATGTCTGCCCATTTTTCTGTCGTCTGCTTTTTTCGACTGCTACAAAACCACCATCCTTCTATTGCCCCCACGGGCTGTAGTAGACACTTACAGTTCTTACGCCCGGAGCTTTGGCTTGACATGCAAATCATGGACCGTCGACGAGAGAGCAAGCGATTCACCGCCAATGGTCGTCGTGCCGTCCAGAGATTGGGTCGGTGCCGGATTCTCGAAGTACGTCGAACGATTGTGTGGTTTGGGTCGCTTGGCTCGCCTCGTAGTGGTGGAAGCGGATCGGTTGTGTCACTCAGCCACCGTAGCCCCGGTCGTGTCCACCCTCCGCGAGCTTGTGTGCCAATCAACATCAATTGTGCTTCTCACAGGCATATGCCCGCCATCCATCGAGGAGCGTCTGTTCGATTCTGTCAGCCAGACTGCACACCAAGTGATCCGCCGGCCAACGGACCGCCTGGAGGTTGTGCACAGCGTCTTTGGAGTGGATCTATTTGGCTCACCGAGCCTAGAAGAAGCATCGTCGCCTTGGATATCGTTGACAGCGGCTGATCTAGACGCCTCTGAACGTGCACTTGCCTTCAGTAAGACGATAGAAGGATGCAGGATCATTGCGAAACGATTGGGGTGGATGGTTTACCACTCCCTCAACAGTGATAATGATTGTAACGACAGTTTAGAAGCTTGGATGCACGGGCGAGTCCAAGGTCTAGTTTGTGACACACTCAGTAATCTCTGCTTGGAAGGTATCACCGTTCGGTATGTTTTCCACATAGGCACCCCTGAAAACCTCGCCACCTACGCGCAGTCCTTGAGCCACCTGTCACACGATGGTCGTCCTGTCTTTTCCGTTGTCTTTCGCGACAAGTCCGCGTCGAACATACATCCATCCTCAAGCGATATTGAGCAGGTCTTCGCTGTTCACCAGGCCCCGGACCCCTCTTGCTGTCGACGCTTGAGCATTGCAAGCCGCCTCGATGGGATGGGCATGACGTGCATAGCACTGCCTAATTCCCAGCTTTGCGATGTGTGCAATTTGTTGTGCAAGCATGCTAGCGCCGAGTTTGGCCCCGCATTCGCTCCTACATTTCCCGCAGCACCGCCAACCTGTCTCATGGCCACCAATGCACGCCGGGTCGAGCCTCCGGCCTCAGGGTACATTGGCCAAGCTCTCATATCTACCTCTCCAAGTCTCACCATTGAGCAAGTCAAATACACTGCCAATATCGCAACCAACGACGACCCAAGATATCTTCTTGCGAATGCTTGCAATGCTCTGGCCACCTCTTGTGTTATTTGCTGGTTCAATGGGTCAGATCATGGGCACAGCCAGAAATTTTGTTCCTCATGGGTGTTGAAATCCGAGCAATGGGATTCGTGGCTGAGAAATTTTCCCAAGCTTCCTCCCGATTGCTGTATGTTTTGCGGCTGCCCATTGTCCATGCGTTTTCTCGCTATGATGAGCTTGTCAACTCCACTAATGTTGTCTCTTCAGCTAATGTATGCGCTGCAACCCGGACAAAATATCCGTGTTCACAATCATTCGAGTGACCACACTTGTACTTGGAATTTGGTGCTTCGGCCTTTGGCACTTGTTGCTCACGAGCCTTACTTCATTCGTCGCCTGTCGATGAGTGGAGAACAAGTTGACTGCGACGGATACTTGGCGTGGCTAACAATGGGAGATGATGACTTTGGAATCAAGTTGATGAAGCTGGTGATGGAGGTTTGCGAGTGGCGAGGCATACCTGTTTAATTGGCTGCTGTGCGATCTTTACATTAAGTGCATAGTGTGATGTAGGGATTGGAAATTTAGTCACAGTATTTCGTACGAATTTCATCGTTTCGTTTACTGCTTTTTTCGATCCGCGCAAGAACACAAGTTGCTGCGCCGCCACATTATTTCTTAGGTATTATCTCAGTTACTTGCACATGCAGAATGAGCGTGTCTACTTACACATACCACGTAGTATATATATAGTACCTACATAGCTACCTATGAATACAAGCTAGTTTTCTTCTCCTTATTTGCGTTGCCAAGAGTCGGGTCCAGCAGTGCGCACGCGGCGCCTTCTGCTTCTGTCCTCCGTTCCATTCGTCATGTGGCGTTCGGATTGCGTTCCCTCTATTCTTCTTACTTCGTCTTTTGGTGGGAGCACACCATTCCCAGTCCTCACGCATTCACACAGCGAATACCACTTCGCGCCTACAGTATCCTTGAAAGTCGTGTTTGACCATAGTTTCGAATGAAGCGTGTCGTTGGCGTGATCGCGTACTGGTACTGGTGTGATGGTGATAGAGGTGTGGCGCGCGGAGGTAGTGGGGAAAGGTGGAGATAGGAACTGTACAAAAGAAACGAGATGAAGAAATACAAGGAATGTGATCTACTACTACGAACGAAACGAAAGGGACGAAAACCTATATCTAATGTGTGTACAGTAGGATATGATGTTTTTATTGTTGTGATTTCGTGGGTAGTGGGCTGAGGAGCGAGAACGAAGAGAGAGAAACGAACGAGTGATTAGGAGCATGATAAGTACTACGAAGGAAAGGAATAGGGGTGTAGTGGGCATGTCTGGCGTCCGACCTGCCATAAAGGGAGCTCGGTGAATGAGAATGAGAGTGTTGTGAGACACACGAATACATAAATACATACTCCATTAATATATGGAAGGATTCGTACATGGCATGCCTCGTGTGACCCACATCCACAAGTTCTCTGGCTTCATCCTAAGATCACCCCAGCCAGCTTCTCAATGTGGAAATAATGTTTCTTATTTTGTTGTAGGTAGACAAGTAGGTACTATATATACTTGTAGTACATGTAAGTAAGCATGCGGAATGCGCATGCGTGAGTAAGTAAGATAATACCTAACAAACAACGCAGCCGCAGCTGATGAACAAGAAGTAAATGAAACGATAATATATGTACGATAAACGATGTTTCGGGTGTTGTACACGGTCTGATCCTTACATTAGCTTGGCCGCTGATCGCCAGGGTTGACAGCAACTTCAATGGTACAGATGAACATCCTCAATATTACGCTTCACTCGGTTACTGAATTCCGATACTTGTGGAGAGTTTCTGACGGAGCAGGTTGAGATGTGAGATGCTTAATTACAGGGGGTTACGTGGTTGAGGAGTTCAGCCAGTGAGCACACGAGATCCTTACTTCGCAACCGAGAGGGGGATCCATGTTTATTTCCTGATTTTACTGTTGGCAGCACATAGACACATGTCTCTAGTTAAAAGAATGGGGTAGGATGATAGATCGGTACCTCGCGCGACTCGCATGCTTGCTGGAGAACGTGAAGGAGATTCAACAGACCATCCTTGTCCGTTTCGACCAGCCATCGTGAATAGTCGGCGACGCTCGGCATTTTCCCTCCAAAGAACCGAGAGGCTATGCATTCCATGAAACTGCGCTGGCCAATCACGACGAAGGCCAGTGGCTTCAGGACAGTATCCCAATGACAACTAGAATCACTCTCATGAGCATGGACTTTGAAAACGTCTCCCCATTCGTTGACATATGTCATCTGCAGGACAAAACACTGTCATTCAAATGCACTCTGGTGTAAGCCAACAATACTTACCTTTTGCGGGCAGCCACAAAAGTAGCAGCAACCAACGGGCAGGCGGAGTTCCTTCTTCCATAAATCCCATGCAGGTGTACGGAAAAAATTTCCATGTCTTTCGCAATCCTGGAGACGGTGAGACTGAGACTGCAAGAGTGCACCGTGAAACCAGCAAGCGACACAAATGGTACATAAGGACCGACAGGCTTTGAGCACCAGAAGGGCTATCGTCACCGACGCAGAAGTACGCTGCTCATGGCACGATTCCAGGACCTTCCAGGCAGCTAGCAAACGATTAGCAAAACTTGCCTGGGGTGCGGGCTGTCTCAACAGGTGGGTGGGAAGCACTGATAACGCGTGGAGCGGATTGACCGGTGGTGAAGTAGGCTTGATCAGCGAGGTGGATGGTCTGCGATGCGGTGAATGATAAGAGGCATCGAATTGAGGTAGGGTGCCAGATGCAAGTTGCTGAAACTGCTGAAAGCAGACATCACACATCTGTGCAAGAGGGAGCATGGAGCAAGTCACCGCATGCCCGTCCAAGAAGGTCACTGGGTGGAGGCGCCGGCATATGTGGTCGTATATCATTTTGGCAATCACTAATGTGCCGAAAACGTCGTCAACACCTGCCTTGAATTGCTTAACCTGATCAAGAGGTGGTACAAATATGATGGAGCGACCAGGGTCGCCATCGCGACTCGAGCGCCCAACGGCTTGCCAGTAATCAACGACATCTCGGGGTTGTCCAAGGTGGAAAATGAACCGAACGGCGGGGTAATCGAGGCAACAATTAAGCATTGACGTGCAGGATAAACCCTGGATTCTTCCCTCCCTCCACGCCCGGAGGTTGATCGACCGATCCTGAGCCGTGATTGATGAATGATACGGCAACCAGCCCAGTAACTCTGCCATCCGATCGCACTCATCACGAGAGGCACAGAAGAGCAGAGAACGACCGTCCCCCTGTAGCTCTTTTACTGCGGTGGTAATTTGAATGGCAACAGCCTCTTCAAACTCGGAGGAAGTTGACGTTGGGACCTCGGTCACTGAGTGCGCAATTTCTGCACGATCGCATGGTTGGCGAAGGGTCCTAAAAACTGCTCGTCCCATCATCGCAAAAAGCTGCCGCTCCATTTCTTTGGTGCAAGTTGCAGTCATCAAAACGATGGGTGCAGGTATACTGCCGAAAAACTCGAGTGCCAAGAAGCATGGGCGAAAAGAGGCATGCTTTAGCATGAGATGCGCTTCGTCGAACACGATGCGAGCCAGGCGTCCGAGGTGGGTCAAACACGAAAGGTACGCTTTGAAAAAGGCGCAGTTTTCAGCGGCAACTAGCAGAATTTGAGGGGCGGTCGCAGGGTCACTTCCGCCATGCCATATTTCACATCTCAGTCTGTGCTGACGTGTACGACTGACATACTCCTCTTGCATCGCGATCAAGGGCAGTACTATTACTGTCGTAGCCCCCCTGTCATACATGGCCGAGTTCAAAAAGACAGGCAGGGTTTTCCCTGAACCTAGCCAAGCGTTCAGTCAGAAGGGGGAGGGGGAGCAGGGTAACATGGAATCTCAAACCGGTGGGGCTTATAATGAGGAGCGACGAACTGGAATCTGAAAGAAGTTCAACGGCATGGGCTTGTTGGAAATCCTTGAACACCGCGTGATCATTCCGAAGAAACAGCTTTAGGTCTGCCAAATGAGAGCGAAAGGGGCGATGCGATGGCGTCGAAAGCGATAAGATGAGCGAAAAGTTTGCAGGATCTCTATTGAATACTTGATTAATTGCGGCCAAGTCCCTGCGATGAGCCGCCTTGAGGGCTGGTCTAAGCTCGGACATGAATAGGAGGTGAACTTTCGCCACTAAGCTGTGGAGCGCAGAGGCGGGGAATTGCGGGGAAATGGGAAGCGGCTGAATGGCGTGCTCTTGTATTTGAAAGGTCTTGTTTTGAGACCTGGAGCGAAAGCCAAGGATCTGGTGCCAGCCAAGGCTGGGTTGCATAGCCAGATGAGCTTTCGCAGGGTTCTGGAGAATATCCTCATCCACACGCGGCCATTCGACCGCGTCGGGGCAATGGTGATTCAGGAAGAAAGTTGTGATGTGCCGCCAGAGCCGAATATTGATTCTGACGCCCAAAAAACGCTGCGTGTGATGGGACAGTGCGCGGGACAGATCAGTTGAGGTCACTGGGCGGTGCAGGCCAAAAAAAAGGTGAGTTGCTGCTCTGGAAGCCGCTGCCAGAGTGCCGAAAGCACGCTGCCACTCGATAACGACAGGGCGCACGTGCGAGATATAAAGCATCCAGAGCCAGCCAGTTTCTGGGTGGGGGACCACTTGATACAGTGGCAGTTGTACACCACACAGTGGTAAATCCACATTGATCCTGGTACACTACTGTGGCCAATTGCCACTGTGAGTGTTCTATATAAAGCAAGTCTTTCCCATCATACTCAGCACCCTGTGCTAACACAGCGGGGTTCGTACTGCCTACCCTCACAGAGTTATTAGTTATTTTAGTTATTTTTGTTCAACAAAAATTAATTTATTATGCGCGCGTGCGCAATGACTACAAATGACTACAGAACGATGGTTTCACTGTTATCTCGGCTGGTCCCCTGATCCAGGGGATTGTGAAGGCGTAGGAAAGCCGGTACGCTGGCCCACTTTGAAGCGAAGCTCGCGGCCAATCTGAGTCGAATGTCGGATTGTCGGCGTGCATAAGCGTCCAACCCCTCGGCTATGAGTTCGGGTACCTCGCGCTGGCCAACCTGCCCTTGCCACCATGCTGCCTGCCACGTTAAGAATGCGAGCACACGTCGCATCTCTTCCTTCAGCAGGGCAACTTCCTCGGCCCACCGCAGAGCTCGCGCTCGGCTCTTGCACCACTCGAGGCGAAGCGCTACAACTGAAATTAGTGCCTGCACTGAACCAGAAAGATCTACTGGGACCGCTTACAGCTGTGTAGACATTTGTCCGTCTCTGCCACTTCTGCAACACCCGTTGTTCTCCAGATCCACGAGATCGTTCGATGTCCTTCGCTATCGTCCATCTCTCCCACTCCGAGGCCTCGTATGTCTTCGGCTTTCAGCTCGGCGAGCTCCCTACGCCATTGATCACCCTCGTCAATGAACCGCGATAACACCATAAGGGCGGCGTATGCCGTGCGATACCGATGTGTCGCCTCGTCTATCCTTGCCTGTATCCGCGAGATGTTGCCCGCCGTCCGTGTTAGTGCTCGTTGGCCGCGGTCGAAACGGTCTTTGTAGTGAAAGACAGACACACGTAGGTGAAGGCCCGAGCGAATGTCGTTGAGCGCGTCATGCGCCTGCGCATATCGCAGCTGCCATTCAATATTACGGAGGTCCATTGAGCAGCCCGAAGCGGATTTAAAGCTTGAGGGCAGGCAAAGGGCGAGGCGGGCTACGTCTTCGGTGACGCTGGAGGATGAAGTGCCAGCAGAATTGGCTCGGGAGACTAATACAAATGCAGCAGGGCAGTAAAGTTTCTGAATATCGTGGAAGTTGGTAATTCTCGCCCGAAGGGAATTTGCCCGATTGACGACTGCGAGACGCTGACGGTCAGTTGCATGTTGCCCGAGTGCCCGAAGTGATGATAGTAGCTGTTGCCTGCCAACATCATCAGCAGTCAGACAGCGAAAGGTTAGGTAGGCACCTACTGCTGCTGTTCGAGGTCCAACCCCATGGATATGTACATACTGGGTGTTACTTCATCGTGAAGCATAACGAGGGTACCGGAAGCGAGAGCGGTTGCCTCAGTATCACTCAGGCGGAGGCGGATGGCGTCCTGAGACAAGGCTGAAGAAAAGTACGAGTCAGCACCGGCGTGTCTGAACGAGAGAAAGTGACGAACCCGTCGTTTCAATCATGTATGGGTTTGTCTTCGATCGGTCAGCTTCCCAAGCCTCCACCACTGCACGCCATTCTCGAATGGTAGCTACATCCATCTGGGCCTCTAGTTCTCGATGGTTCTCCGTGTGAGTGGCGCATTCTGGTACCGCCTCTTTCATGCGACGCAGCAGGGTGTTTCCTACAAATAATATTGAGCTCGTCCTCCATATTCACCGACGACTCTATTATTACCTAGCGCGACTGTCTTTTTCCAATTTCTATCGCCCATCAGGTCCTCCAGTAGTTCTCGGCGCGATCCCGGTCCCATCTCTTTTGTTTGGTTTGCTGCTGGGTTCAGATAGTCCCATCCCCGTTCCGGTGCCTCCCCGTCCGTCCGTCCGACCTCGGGTGTATAGTTGAAAGAGAACTGGGCCTGACAAGCGCTAATATGCGCAGGAAGATGGAATTTTGGGACGAGTGTAGTAACGGAACTTGCGCCACCAGTGTACTTCAAATGTGTCGGCATGGAGTCCATTCGGCGCCAGAGATTGATGTGCCATTGACAGGCAATATCGTACGAAGCAACGATTCGAGGGATTTTCGAGTCGACGGACTTGATGCTGGAAAAAAAAATGTAATCCATGTTAACATATCTGTCAATGACATTATCAGCTCGTGGTCAATGAGTTCGTAATTATTCCATACCTTTCTCCGTATCTCAAATCCCCAACGGACAACGGCCGTTTGAAATCATGCCTGGTGCATTCCACAGTCCCTACTCCGTTCACCAGGAGACCTTTCGCAGGGCGCTTGTCAGCATCATTGACGGCCTTATGGGAGACGCAAGAACTCTTCTCGACGGGGGTTTCGTCACTTGCGACATGTGCTTGATATGCGGTGTCTTCGACAAAATACGCCCAGCCACGACTAAGGCCTGGATCAAGGGTGTCGTTCGATACATTCTTCCGCTTCAGGCGAAAGTTGGCATCAATGCCAATGAAAAGGGAGTGTAGCCAACTGACAACGGTGATGCCAGTCAACGGAGGTAGAGCTGATGAACGGGCGCGCATACCTTTGCTCTTCTATCTCTGCGGGTAGGTTCATTCCTGGTTGGGGACAAGCTGGGCAAAGGACTGCGAGTTCACCGGCTTTCGTACCCTCTGCGCCATCAGGCTGATGGCCGCGGGCACTGCGTTTGAGTTGGAGGAGATGCCGCCACTGGCGACTCATTCGAAGAAATTGGGGGTAGCGGTCTCGAGGAGGATTTAAGTCCGTTTTGTCGGTAATACGCGAGATGGCTTTGTAGAATTCGAAGGCGGACACCTGACCCTCCATGGAGAGCATTTGGAAGGTGTCCAGCACGTGGAACGTGGCTGCGGTCTGCGGATTGGTGACGGTCGATGGAAAGAGGCCTCGTTGGAGGAGCTGAACAGTTGCAGGTTGCCTTGTTTGACAATCACAGAAATCGAGGGCGACTTCGTGGATTCCGGTGGTGTCGAGAATTACAAAAGCGTCGCCTTTGGCCTTCGATGGGTTGAGGCAAGTTTTCCCTAAATCGTGGCCAAGTTGAATGCGCAACCCAAGCGCCTTGAGTGATGTTGCCGTGAAGAATTGTTCTTCTGTCCAGTGCTGGGTGCGATCAGCGAAGAAACTGATATTGTACGCGACAGAAGGCTTACCTCGATTCGGTGAAATGGTGTCCTGCTGTGAGAGTCAACTATGCACGTCCGGCAGTAAAGACTTTCGTCATAGCAGTCAGTGCAGCGGTAGAAAGCGGCACTAGTGAGGCAGCCTGGACAGCTAATGAGAGCTCGCCCACGGCCCTCGCGTCTAAGGAGCTGGAGCAAGTATTGCTCCCGAAAGGGTAGCCAAGTAAGCAACGGCTCATCCTGTGTGGTTATGAGTAATGAACATTTGGGTATGAAGAAACACCCCTACTCACGGCAGCTGTACGATTCCGTCTCTTTGGGTCACTCAATTCCAATTGGGCCAAGTCTTCAATATAAGCAACGTCCAGATCACCAAAATTGCCTGGGTCGGGGAGTATTTCGGATGGGTCTGATGAGTCTGTAGTGAGCTCGTCGTGCCATATTACATTGTCGTCAGCTTCGGGTCGATTTCGCGTGTGTGTAGGTGACGGAGGTAGGTGAATCCTGTGAGTCGCATGACGCAGGCCAGTTGAGTCGCCTTCGTACGAGATATGTGTATATGAAATGTCGTCACAGTTTTCGGGCTCATCCACGAAGAAGCTGAATGACCCAAGGGTTTGCGACAGCCGGGGACGCTTTCTGACCATGGCAGCCTGTGGGAAATCAGTGTTACTATTAGTGAAATCAACAGACGCGACTCAACATTAGGTCAGTCACGTGTGTCAGGAGATGGGACTAGGGGTATCTTTTTTTTTCTCACCAAAGTCAAGAGCTGACATTCAAGATAGTAACGAGGTACAGACAAGGCGGGGTATGCACCTAGGGATAATGGGGTACAGACAAAGCAAGGTATGTACCTAGATATATACAGAGAAACAGGTCTATCATGTACGGCTGCGAGCTTTTGACGTTAGGAGGCGATTCAACATCTGCTGCCCATTGGCCATCGTAACACGTGGGTATTCATTCACCTTGAACTCAGGGACCTTGTGCAAGAAGCACTGGGCCCCAAGGGGTTCCAGTTCGGCATTGTAAAGAACGAGACAAACGACGAAGGTCATCTCGAATGGACGAAGAGCGAGGAGAGCGGTAGCCCGATCCTTGCAACCTGGACGGACCATATCGAGGAGCTCCACACTTAGCTTGTGGGAATCCATAAACTCGAAGTCGCGGAACGGGTTGGAACGGTTCGCTCCTTGGCGGCGACGAATGTTGACGATAGCGACGTGCTGAGTAGTGATAAGTGACCAGAGGGTGCGGCGTTGGTGTGTGTCAGAGGGGAGGCAATCGTAGCCAAGGGTCTTCAGCCCGATAGCATGAAGGTAACGCCCGCAGTGGTAGTTGAATCGCACGGCCTTGCGAATGAACCGCTTAGCGGGGATCGGCTCGCAAACGATTCTATGCACAGGCCAGTCCGCTTTCTGGCAATCCACGCTCTGGTGGCAGTCAGTTCATATTTGTGATCGCAGGAGCAGGGAACGACTCACACAATAGGTAACCCGATGGCATGACGAACAGCGTTTCAGAAGCTTGCAAGGGATGGCGCGGCGACATCGACTGTTCGTGCAGCATCGATTTTCCTACAGAACGAAAGGTTTGACGGTCAGTGAGGGACAAAAGAGGACTGGGGCGCAGAACCCACAAAGAAATGGGGACCTGGGGGGTATTCGTCGGGAACGTCGAACTCGCTGGGCGATGGGTTCTCGGCAGGTTGGGGACCCTGGTAGCCAGGAGGGCGTTTGATACGAGTCGCAGCAAGGGAACGACGGGGGGGTGCCATGATGCTGGGGCACGTCCTGGCCAGTCCAGCGAGTTTATGAAAGCCGTTTGCAAGCCGAACTACTTTTTTTCATCAGCTTCGGATTGGGATCATCCCGAAAGCTACTGGCATCGAGGCAACCCAAGTATTTTGTGAAGCTTCGTGACGTTTGTCGAAGTTTGTCCTCGCTTTGAGCAATGTGAAGAAACATGTATTTGGGAGTGGGTGCCAGGCTAACTAGTCATAGGCAGCCTCAGCTCGCTGTAAATCGTATCGGAACTCGTGCGTCAGCAGAAACTTAGGAATTCCACGATATCGTGTCGCCGTCAAAGCAATCTTCTTCTTGGCACTCTCTATTTGATCCTCGGCGACACAATCCGATTGGTCCATGTCTTCGTCTTCGTCGCCCGCATAGCCGCTATCACTGGGGGTGTCTGCATCAGTGCCGTCGCCTCCATCGTCTGGGTCATTGTCCTTTCTCCTCCTAGTTTGGACTGGGGCTCAAATAGGAGGGTAGTGAATGGGAAAAATTGGCTCACCGAGCACGTCTGTCAGCCTCTTTGATACGGAGCACTGCTCTGTTGCTGTTTGACTTGTCAGGGAAAGCTTACCGTCATAGCCAGAGAGACCTCACCGTTCACGGTATTTTGCCTGGGACGCCCTTGCATGCACCATGCTTTCTGCACGGTCCCCCGCGCTTTTGGATGCGTTGGCAGCACGTAGTTTAGCCATGCGTAACCGCGCTTTCTCTCGCAATGTGTCCTGATTGCTAAAGGCAGTGTTAGGACGGACCATAAATGTGATGAAAAATATGTGCACCGTTTGTAGTAAGTGGCTAGCGAGTGAGCTCGCTTTGCCTTTGAAGTCATGAATGTGGGTGGGTAAGGAAAACTCCAGTGGAGTGGGTGGATAGCTTATACGAATAGCCCGCGGCTTCTTAATGGATGTCGGGGGATTGCGACTGACGTGGGCAGTTCGCGACTGATGTGGCCAGTTCGCGACTGATGTGGCCAGTTCGCGACTGATGTGGGCAGTTCGCGACTGATGTGGCCAGTTCGCGACTGATGTGGCCAGTTCGCGACATACAGTTTGAGGTATTGCCACCACGCAGGAGTGAATAGCCAAGGTATACGAGCATGGAATCTACGCCAGAGGTAAGCTAGCGTGTGCCCCCAAGAATCCAACATTGTCGGGACGTCTGTACGCACATGAATGCAGGCTCCTTGCTTTGCGAGTTCTAGCTGACCGGTGCGGGAGTGTGCTGCCACTGAATGAGAACATGGTATGGTGACATGGCCGGTATATCACAATGAGTTCCGGGGGTGATGCCCATGAAGCTGTGAGTTTGACGAGTGGTACTAGACGCTGAGGAAGGCAACACTATAGATTCCGAGCTCTCCTTTTTCGTATGTCTTAGCCCAAGTGCGTGACAGTGGCTACTGAAGCTTAATCCCACGGTCAGTAATCTATTCTCACAGTCAGAAAGCTTGAATCTCCGGTCGTACTTGTGCAACAACAGTTGGGCACTTCACCCACAAATTTGTGTTGAACTTAATGAACGTGTCGCCTCGTGCTCGTCAACTTTGTCACAATTCACAATTGAGAGGGGGGTTGATGACAATTCAATATACATTAACACAACGGGTACATTAAAAAGTCCAAGTAAGTCCGAGGCACAACAAGTACGCGCAAAAAGGTACGGTATTCCATCTAGTCAATGATACGGACCTGGCCGCTAGCGGCGGCAGCGTTGAAGGCAACGATGGCGGCCTCTCGGGTGGGCTCACGATTGAAAATGGAGCCAGTGACCCCCAAAACAAGAGGAGCTGTGTTGGTCCTAGGTGTCCCATGAGCGAGGGAGCGGCGTGGAGGGTGTTCAACTTACCAACCGCGGAAAACACCAACCTGTAGACCGACGACAACGACATACCACCGTCTGTGGGCACCAGTCCCTTGTTCTTCTTGGATTTCTGAAGAGGCGTGAGTACATTAATAGTACGTATTGAGCGGAATTACCTTGGTTTACCAGGGTTTGCTGGGAGATGGCGGCACTCGAAGTCGAGGCCAACAGAGCAGGGGTAACGTGGGACAAAGGGGCAGCGGGGGCTGCAGGCGCAACGTGGGCCGCAGGGGCAACGTGGGCCGCAGGGGCCGCCGGGGCCGCAGGAGCTATAAGTAGTCAGATCGATCGAGGAGGACGTGAGAGTGAGGAACTAACAAGTGACTGGGACCGGATCACTGGCCTGTGTATTGCTACCGACGTTGGCGGCTACAACTGCCGAATCTCATCAATGGACGTGCGTGAGGGAAAGACTTCGACTTACAGGGGGCCAGGGCTGCCATTTGTTGGGCGAGGCTGGCGACGACGTCCGCAAGACGCGCAATTTCAGAGTCTTTGTTGCTGTGCATAGTTGAGGGTGAAGCTAGGGAATGGGGAACAGGTGCGAGGGCCCGGTATATGAGCTAGCCAGATAAAGTTAGGTCTCACGCACACGCACAGGCCATGAGTGCGGCAGCAATTTTCATTGGCTGCCGGAGGATACTAGTAAGGCCGATTGGCCGTAACAAGGCAAAACTGCTCGCCTATCCTGAAAACCGCCTAAAAGACCAAAGACACCGAAATCAGCCGATAATCTATATCTAGATGGGACGAAAGTGGACTACCAAGGAAGAGGAAACATTCCTGGAGGCTAGAAACGCGAGGTATAGGGAGGCCAGCGCACAGAAGAAATACGGCGCCTTCTGGGATGAGGTCTCGGGGGAATGGTTCGCAGAATTCCCCGACGACGGAGTACCAGCGCAATTGAAGGACATCGACCCTGAACTATGGCCTCAGGAAGATCGAGATACTGTCCAGGCGCATATTGTCTCGCGGAAAGCCGTAAGTCTCAGGAATAAATGTCAAAGAAGCCCACTCACCACCTGTGACATCGTTTAGCAGCTTAAAGACTGGTTCCGGAACCATAACCGCGTCGACTGCCGCGTTGAATCTGGAGAGTACCTTAATAAGCTCCTGAAGATGCAGGAGCAAGCGTCCAAGACTAGCTCGAGGCGCCGGAAGAAGCCCGTTGAAGTCTTTGCAACGCAATTCTACAAAGGATCGGAAGTCCAGAGGCAAGTTGATGAGAGTGTTCGCACAGGAGCACCTAAAAAGGCCGATGGGACGATCATTCGGGAGACGAAGGAGCAGGTATCGTCACGCCGAATGAAGATATACAACGGCGCAATCGATGAAGCATGGGCGCAGGCTACCGATGCCCAGAAGGAAGTGGTTGAGGAGGCATTGGCGAACACTGTGAACGCACCATTGGACGACGAGGATGTAGAGGATCCACCTACGAATGTTGCAGAGTAAGTGTCCAGTACGGATGGGTATAGAATCGGGGCTGACAGTACCTTCTCATAGGCAATTGAAGCGTCTCCCACTCCTCATGTTCACAGCTGCCAAGGATTTGCATGCGAACTCGGGATGGTGGTTCACTATTCTTGGGGGTGGACGAGATGTGGATGGGAAAGTCCAGGTGGCAAGGTTAGTGTTAAACATTTAAACCTCTTGCCCGGGGTGGCCTGCTTACCCACCATGATTCAGCTACAACTATGGGAAGACGAAGAATGGGAATACCTTTGAGCATGCATACGCCGGGTTCAAGCCAAATGTGATGAAGCCGTGGACAACGTTCGTTCGAAACCTGGAAGGTAGGCAGAATTGTTAAGCTAGCGCTGAGTGTCACCTGACTAACTTGGCGCCCAGGCGAAACGCAGAACCTTCCCG
Source organism: Pleurotus eryngii var. eryngii (assembly GCA_029467805.1). Classification (NCBI taxonomy): domain Eukaryota; kingdom Fungi; phylum Basidiomycota; class Agaricomycetes; order Agaricales; family Pleurotaceae; genus Pleurotus; species Pleurotus eryngii. The sequence goes on along the minus strand of SZVJ01000004.1, from coordinate 2,221,528 downwards.
TCCAAATAGCCGAAACAAACACTGTGAACTCAGAAGTCCACACCTCATCGACTCTCTTTCAAGGTCTCCCAGAGCTCCCGACATCGCGTCGTGAAAGACGTCCCTCTCAGCGGGTCGAAACCCGTGTGAATACCTCATCGACTCTCTTTCAAGGTCTCCCGGAGCTTCCGCCGTCACATCGTGAAAAAACTCCCTCCCAGCAGGACTTGCCAGTCACTAACCCGTCAACGCTCTTGAACGAGCCACTTTCACCAAGGAACTCTCCTTCGCCAGAAGACGCCCGTACCGGAACACCGCAGCCGCAGCCAAGAAACTCTTCTCCAGCAGACGACACTCGTGTTGGGGGAGCACAGCCGAGGAACTCTCCTCCGCCAGAGGACATCCTTGTCGGGGAAGCACAGACGAGGAGATCCCCATTGCCAGCGGGACCACCGCCACCAAAGGACACCAGTGTCGACGTCGGAGCAGCTCCGACCGCCAGGACTGCTCTGGCCAATCTCTCGCCCCAAGCTTCGCTTTTGCGCCACCCCGGATACGCTGAAGAGCCTACATGGTTTACGGAAGCCCTCACTCGCTTGCGACGAGTTACGGGAGCAGACTGGGAGGTGGCGATCGAGCTTTGGGCGTCGATAGAACGACAAGAGAAATTTGGTGGATATAAGGTGCGCAATCCATTAACCGTAGCAGGCACTAACTTATTCGCTGTCCCAGCCATCCCGATTTGGCACGGATAACCGTCCACCCCAGGTGGCACGGTGGTTCTCCTATGGACGCTTGTATACATCGGATCCACCAATCCCCGAGCTCGTCGAATACGAGTCTGCCGTGCAAGCCTGGTGGAACTTCCTTCAACCGACTTGGCGTACCTCAACAGACCTCCTCCCACTTCCCATCTATTCCCCTCCCCCTGGCTCAGACTGGGGTGAACTCAAGATGTCCGGCCCAAATGGCCTTCTCCTTATAATGATGCTCTTCGCCTGGTGGAGAACGGCTATTGGGCCCAGCGGTGCCGTTTCGTCTTGGCTTGCCGCCATAGCTGACCTACGACAAGCTCTCCAGAGCATGCATGATGAAACAGCCAACGCCCCCCCCCCTAGGTGAGCCAAGATACCGCTGCCATTTCTCACTGACCAACAGTCCCTTAGAGCTTCGCAAAAGCGCACCAGCACAACCAAGGAAAACATGAGAGAGTCGTTGCGTAAGAAGACACGGAGCATGCCAGCGCCGACGTCGCGAGTTACGCGAAACTCGTCGCGTGTGCCTACACTTCGTAGCCATCGTAAATAGACTTGTATCGTAGCCTTGGAGGCAGAGGTTGACATTTCTTGACATTCGGCCCTACATTATGACTGGTAGATTGTGCATTGTGTAATAAACGTGGCGAATATCTTGTTACTTTTATACATAGAGAAAAAGACTTGTGAGATAAAAACTCTTGGCTTGGTGCAGACAGTCTGAAAAAGTCTATGTTTTGGGGAGAAGTAAGGTGTAAAAACTTGAGATGTGCGCTAGTGGGGACTTCGAAGTTTAAAGGTGGCAAGCGTGGACTTAGGATTCAGTGTCAGTGTGCGCAAGCGACTTAGGATTTACAGAAGGGAACACTAAGCTAAGTTAAGTCTATTGGGCTGACGTGGGCTACAGTGACCACAGACTTAGAGCTTTGTAACCAATGGACACGCCATGCAAGGAGGAAACGAAGCAGGCTGCCGCTTTTCGGAGGAGGCGGGGTGTAAAATCCTTCCTAAAGCAGAACGGATGGTGCCGGGAGAGCTCTCACGCCACCTTGACAGTGGCAGATGAACACCATGGTGTACCACGCTCTAGTGGTCCACTACCAGTGGATTGTATACTATAGTCACTGCATTGCCTGGGGGGACACGGGCAATTCTAGATGCCCCTCCAGTGATGTGACTTGTTTTGTTATAGGTCCCCATCAAGATGAGCAACTGGAGCAAAACGAAGACGTTTCTGATATGCCCTCCTGCTAAATTAGCCAGAAGGTGCGACGCAAATTCCGTGCCTCTTGCCGGAGCTCCGACGCTCATATGGGATGCGGCGAATAGCATCATCTCTACCTGCTCGCAAGCCTGCAAGTACGCGAGACATGGACCGGGTTTCCATCTAATTTTCCCGTTGGAATCAAGGAAATGAAAGCGCCCTCGGAGTTGAGGATGTGTTAAAATGTTTTGGAGGACGACAATCCTGGCTTGCTGGAAACCAATGTTGTGGGGATCACAGAAGCAAGAGTAGGCGAGGGATTTCTTTTTGGGATCGTCATGAATGATGCCCGGGGTCCAATCGTCGCTGACAAAGGGAAGGCCGAAGAGGAGTTGCTCAAACATGATGAGTCGTATCTCCTTGTTCAAAGACTCGATAAGATCGCGAATATCGTGGAGATGAATGACTCGGTCCTTCACTAAGACACTGTTTCGCGAAGACCCAAGCCCTGTCAGGGTGACTGATCCATCCTCTTCCGCCGCGAATACGTTCAACGGCCTCATAAAGCTGTACAACAGAGGGATCGGGCCTTTTCGGTCGTCCGTGAGGAAGGCTCGGAAATATTCGAAGGCGCTAAAGGAAAGAGCGTTGACGTTGAGTCTCGGGTCGGCTGATCGACCTGGGTACTCACCTCGGGACCTTTTTCGTTGTCCCAGCATTACCATTTTGCAGTTCTTTCAGCCACATGAGCATGATCGTTAACCTCCCACAGAACAGAATGCCGGCGAACATTTTGGTGATTCGTCGCACTGGGAGCCATCGTTCATCAGATCGGCGGCTCTTGAGGACAATGAAGCGCAGCAACGGAGAGAAAAAGGGGCCATCATGATCCGGAGGGCGATGGGAAAAGAGAGAGTGAAGAAGCTGTAAAACCTCTGCCTGCACTATCGTGAGGGAGTCGACAGTGCTATGAAATGGATTTAATGAGGAAATCTCGCTTTCCTTAAGTTCTTCGGCTTCATCGTCCTCGTCGAGCTCGCAGAAGGAGGCCTGCCCATCCGGGACGGATAGGTTGATGTACTGGGTGGCAAGCTCAGGATCAGAATTTGGTGACAATGTGCTAGCACGATGGCTGAGGCAGCTGTTGAGTCGCTCGCACGCATGCCTTTGCAAATCAGACAGCGGCATGGAGTACTCTGATACGGAGCCTCGATAGCACCGAAGAACGAACCATACAAGACAAGAAATTGTCTCGCTGTATGTCTTCATAGCTCCGGGCTGTATGTCGTGGTGTTGGTGGATCCATTGGCTGTTGTGACTAATTTCCATGAGAAAAGCACCCAAGAGCGGCGAAAGTGAAGGACTTACTCGCAGCTAAAGAGTGGCAAAGCAGCAAATAAGTGAAAACCTATAGAGTGTCTCATGGGCTGAACTCACGATGGACGCAATCCTAAAAGTCGCCGAGCCAGGTGACCAGAGCTTTGTACAGTGACCTGGGCCTTGGAAAGGATCGCGTAGACTGCACTGGCAATCGGGTCCAGGTTCACGGGAACCGGCTGACTAGTCAGGACGTCTATGTCCTTGAACGGAATTCCCGCAACATGTGAATGCCACCCCTCCTTTTGGAGAAACTGATCCAGAGCAAGATAGTTCTCCAGGTAAGAGACACGGCTATGGTCTTCAGAAGGAGTGGGAGCATCGGCTGTCATTTCTTGGTACAGCGTCCAATCATCCTTACGTTGGGCACTGGGGAAGCTGGGAGGGTGAATGGGGAAATAGGATAGGTTGGGGCCGCGAAAGAAGGTCTGAACAACAGATCGATAATACGAATCGTGGGGCTGGCCTGCGATGGCTTTTGAGCACTTGTGGTTCCGGAAAGAACTCTCCGTGCTGTATCCTGACTTGCAAAAGTCACAGATGAAATATGTATCCTGGGAGATCTCGAGGCCGAAGATCGCATCAGTCAGGCCGTCGACTTGCGGGCGAATCGTCTCATTTAGGAGGCCAGGAAACCTTTGCGCGAGGCACGTATTGAAATTTCCGGGGACAGACACTCCTGGATGGCGGCGGGTGTGGGCAGCGGCCGTTTTGGGATTAACAGCACAACGACACTCGAGGCAGATGAGGACGTGGTGCTGAGTGTTGACTATGAATGTGGCCCCTTTCAGGAAGGGGTCATCTATCAATGAGTCTGGCCCTGGAATAATTAGGGACTCCAGGAGATTGGGAACCCGCGAACGCAGGACATGAGTAGATCCCGTCGCATTCATGGGCATGCTACTATCAGCACCGGCCTGTAAGAACGAGAGTGAGAACTTCGTCATCAGAGGGGGACGACTCGCGCAAGTCAGAGAGACTTACAAGTGGTGCTTGGTCATGGGCCGCAGTGTTGGGAGATGGTATAGATTCCACCATCCTGCTCGGTACAGGCGGCGCATCGCCAGGGGGGGGCGAAGCCGGGTCGTTGAGTGAAGGAAGAAGAGGAGAAGAAGTACTCGGAGGGTCGAGCGAAGGACCTTCGGCATGAGGCGCTGCGTTAATAGCGGCGTTTGAAGGAAGATTGACTTGAGGTGTAACCTTGGTCTGCGGGCAGCCTGGCGTCAGCTAGGGTGGTCTTAAATTTCTAGACAAAGCTGACTTACACATTTTTTTAGCGTGGTCCTAGGTTCAGAGCAGAGGTAAGCACCATTCACAGAAGAGTAACGATCCAAATTCCATACCTGCATTCCTTGAGCCTTTTTTATGAGGCTGGAGCAACGCACACATTTGAATTTGGTGGAATCGTCGCCGGCGTCACGATGAACGTCTACATTGTGAGGCAGGCCACCAGGCTCCAAAGGTGGATAGGAGCAGCAGATGGTTTTAATGATGCAAACTTGTCGATGGTAGGCGACGTTGGTTACAGTGATCCCACAATCGGAACAGGCCCTGCGATGAGGTATTAAAAAAGGGACGAAGAACAGTCAAAAGAAATGACGCACGGCGAGGGTTGTTCTTTCTTTGTCTTTTTTGAGGGCGGAGGGTTAGTAGAGGGGTCGTCGTTGTCGTTGTCGTCTGTAAGAACAGCTCTTTTCTGAGTAGGTGCCATGCTGCAAAAGTCGACGACCCGGAAACAATAGTGGCCTAGTAGACAGGCAGGCCGAGCCCTTATAGATACTTCCTGGCTGCCCCCTGCGAGAGAACTGACGTGGCTGTACGGACATAAATCACATTAAACGTGTTCAATCGGCCAACCAAACGAATTTGCCACAGCAGAAGGCGCAGTGGCAGTAGCGCAGTCTGCACCGTCACACCGCCACATTGGCGCCACGTCCTGAATCATCTCTCTATCATGCGTAGAGGTGATGAGTCGTAGTGGGCGACTACATATAGTAGGCATTAAGTCACTGCCATTTTTTCTTCCTCAGCAGTCATGGTTGCATTCACCGGCATTGCCTGCGCCCTTTGTGGAGAGGTATTTGGCGACATTGCCCCGGCGTGTAGACATTGCACGAAGCCGGAGTCAGACGGAATTCGAATTCTTGGATGGTCTATCGGTTTATGTCGCCAATATGGATCAAGATTCAAAGTACAAAGTACAAAAAGCTAGCGGCGAAGATTAAATGAGACCCGCAAGCAAACGATGGACTTGTGTCAAACCTACGTGCTATGGCAGTCTGGCTATCCTAAACGGTCCCAGCGCATGGGAAAACGAATAGATATCTTCCAATGAAGTGATTTGGGTGCTCTAGGACGGCGTGGGCTGCGATCGAACGGAACAGCGAGAAAATTAGAACATGTGCCAAGGCTGTTGATGCATGACCAGGACTTTTGTAGTGCTCCATCCAAGAAAATTATATCCTCCGATATAAGCCAGCTGTTGTTGTTTGGCTGCCCACTAAATGGGCGCGAGTGGTCCACTGAGTGTCGAGATGGTTGAGGCAGGGGCTCCTGAGTTACATCACGTGCTCCAAGCCATCAGGCGATGGGTAAAACCCATCGAATAAGCGCCTTATGGCCGAGATGGCCGTCGATGCGAGCAGCCGTTTTACCTTCAAATTCATTACCTTGTCACGGTGTTTCTATTTCACATTAAGGGCGTTTATGATCACTTCGGTGACGATCATCCCTGGTTATATGGATCATTTATGCATGCAGCAGGACGTTTGGACAAAATGAGACGCCTTTTGATGCAGATATGTCGAGCCAGGTCATACCCTTGGGGGCCATCTCCACCTGGCGATTAGCTCTGGCTTGTATTCACAAATTTTCCTTCACACTTTTTGGTTTGTAGCAGAACACGGCCCTCGTGGACAGCCGCCTCCTTGCTGGCGTTGCTGAATTCCGTGGCTGGACCCAGACTAGACGTTTGTGGACCACCATATTGTTCCCACACGTATTTTCGAAGCACAAGGGCCGCATTTCATTGTCAATTCATCCAGAATATCAATGCCGAAGGTACCCTTGCCATTGCTCACGTCGACGGCCATCTCGGCGTTGGGCGCTTATTTGATGGGTAAAACCCATCGCCTGAGGATCGGATCAGGGGCATCCTATCAGAAGGTTGCATCCATGATGAGTGGAGCATGCGGGAAAATTCTCGACGCCTCTCACTGTGCCTCTGCTAAATTTCGTCTATCCTGGCTCAAAAGACGGGCTTGCCTATCTTTGGCTCGGTTAACCGTCAAGATGCTGGCAAGGTTCACGGTTGCTGACGAGGACGGGGGGCTTGTTCCTGAATCGGATTCAATAGAGCTGCTCTTAGCGTTCCCATGGGCCATGTCGATTGACGATTTAAGGTTGCTGGTGCGACAATCTACAAATGGCTTCGGTGCTACATCCAGGAGCGAGGGCAACACCTGACAAACCTTCGTGACTTGCGTAAATCACCTCGCCCTCATCCTTATGTTTTAATGAAGCTCCGATAGCCTTAGGATACTTGAGAAGCCCGTGGTTGAGGGCTTGGGGCCCTTTCGTCTCTCGCCTCCCCCTCAACCAGTTAAAGAACATGTCTCAGGTAAGCAATGTCTGTATAGAGGCCGTCCGTTGATTAGTCCCCCCCCCCCCCCCTTGATAGCTCTCAATCATTACCTGTCCTCTATGAGCCTTGTCCCCCGATCGTTATAGTCTGCTATGGGCCCTACTGCCGCTCTTCTTGCTCACGGGACCAAAAACCAGGGAACAGAATGAGGTGTGGTCTGTTATTTTCAGCTCATTTGAGGGGCTCGAGGGTTTCTTAGTGTTCGTCCTGCTCCCATAACAGTGTATTGTCGCTCGTCCCATTCAAGGGTAGTCTGAGGAATTACTTCAGCAATCATTGGAAGCTGTATGCTAAAGGCGCAGGCAGAAGGGCTGAAGTCTCCCGCAAAATACCGTATGTCAGCCATGCAGGCAGATTCGTCGAAGTCGGTGGTCGCATGCACTGCTTGAACCGCGACGTGCCTACCAAGCGAGAATACACTTATCCATCTCTGACACCAGCTGATAGGGCGCTCTTCGTTGAAGATGGCCATGCAGGCTTCGCCACGCCTGCCACCCAAAAGCCGCTAACTATCGTGGCGCCGATTCCTCTTCACCGTCATTGGCGCCCACCCTTCTGTGCCTCACCGCCTTTCCCCCGCCCTCGCGCACCGTCCCCAAGGAATATATGAGGCAAGACCCCCGACATATCGACGTTTTTGTTGCAGTACAGCCTTGATACCCTCGAGCAACTCGCTACAAAATATCCCTCGCACCCAAGCGGTCTATTTTTCGGTGCTCCTCCCACAGACACAGGTACCAGCAATGAAATGCAATCGCCCGTCACACATGAGGACGCCATTGATGCAACGGCATCATGGTATGATCGGTGGGGTTATTGGGCTGCAAAAGGAGACAGGGATACTTTATGTGAAGGTGTTAAGTCACACGGCGTAAGTGCATTAGCTAGTTTGTGCCATGCCGTTTTTATCATGCTATTGCTTTATAGGTGCTGCTGCATTGTGTGATCATGCTAACGGTTAACGCCGCCCCTCGCCATCCATTTGCCGACAGTATGAAAGCAATTTTGCTCCTGTAGGTAGCACAATGAATTGTCTGATATGCACGGCCCACATATGTCTTTGAATATATTGTATTACTTCCGCGGCGTGACGGTACCCCATGGTACGAAACACGATTATTATATTTCATTGGGTTCTACCCCCCTTTCATTTTTAAGTTTACTTATTTCTTGCGGTTTCTCACCTTATCCCGTCTGGCAGGTCGGTTTCCTTGGCGGCCATTGCGCCAATGGCAGTAGAACTTTTGTCGGCGGTACACCCGCGCAATTCAATTTGGATGATGATACTAGAAGACTTCTCTTTGCTTGTTACTTAGGATTGGCATGAATCCCAATGGCTTCGACTCGCATACCAGGCACTTATTTGATTGTGGATTAGGCTGCGGTGACAATGCAGCAGTAACGGCGGAGATGGGGTGTAGCATAGTATTTATAATACAAACTTGACAGAGCAATCAGCCTATTGTACATATTTGCTATCTGTCTGTGAAGCGCCATCTTTCTACCGGAGGCTGGCTTCAAAGTCTGTAATCACCTATCAATTCAAGTTAGACGGCAGGGTGTAAGAACAGATCAAAGTAACGCACCTGCTGTAAGTAAAGATCCAGCTTCTGAAACCACAATCTAATTTGTGTGTTTAGCTGGCTTTCACCTAGGGTGTCTATTGCGGCCCATGCTTCGACCAGGCCGATGCAGAGCTCCCCCATGGATGACTGAAGGAACGTGTCCTCCAATCCCCAGCTCTGCTGCCAAGTTTCATACAGAGCTTGCCATGTACCATACATGGGGTCTGGTGGAGTAGCGGTTGGGCTTCGGACCATCCTCTAAGAATAGTATAAGAACCACTAAAAGATGAGTAAGAACGTACTCACCCCAGGGCAGCTCGCCTCAAGTTCGTCAATTGCGTGACCAAATGACGCCCACTCCGCAAAGTGTAGCTGGAGTCTCACGTGAATGTCTTGATCGTATCTACCGAAGTAGCATAACCCCCGTGCGATCGGTGTGATGATCAACTGGGTCAAAGTCTTAATCTGGCTTTTTGTTAAGCCAGTTTGAATGACGTCCACGCCATCTAATCTTCTGAAAGGTCAGAAAGGAGGTAGATTATAAAGGAAAAACACACCTTGGAAGGGAAATCCCCCTGGCCACCAGAGAGGAAAGCGTAAGATATAATGAAACAACAGGTATAAAGTAATAAGCACTTACAATTCGAGGGCTTTTATTATATCTGGCACAGCATACCCCGACCACACGGAGGGTGGTGGGCTGTGCAGTAATTGGGCGTTGGTCAAGCCTGGCCAGGTCAACATGGGGAGATAAGGCCACTGCTACATGTAGCACTGTATTTATCAGGGGGCATCTGCCCGAAGAATTCCGCCATTCGACCCCCCTCATAGGCCAAGCTAAGTCTGGACTATATCACCGCCTTATCACCTTTGATTTAGACTCCGCGCGTTCATCTTATTGTCTACCTTGAGTGAGACTGTCTGCGGGGTTGAATAGTTCTTCAGCCTGAGCAACGGACATGAGATATCCCAGTGCACGTTTTGTCTAAATAGGGACAATTGTGGTATGCTCGACTTGAATTCCGTTTGCGCTACACAAGAGTCGCAAACCGTTTCATGCCATGCTTGGGATCACATAAGCGTGCCTCATGCTGCTTTCGTTCCATCCCCAGCTCCTCACACTGCCCCGATTTATAATGCTTGTCATATAAGGACGTCCCCCCCGGTACTTGTCAGGTGTACCCAAGTCTTACAGCGAAAACAAACTACTTGAGGAGTATTCTTCTCGGCGTCATGATATGTTCGCAGACTAATGACATGTCCATTTGGTAGTCGGTATTGAGTATCTGCTAGAGTAGCAAGCGACATAAAGATGTTGTGCAAGTACTCGTCGTCGTCTCCTATAATCTGATCCCTATTCCCTAATATCTGATCTCAGCCCCCTTTGGCGAGCACTGGCTTCGAAATCTCTGAGTTCACCGATTTCTCACGGCCTGCACCCTGAGGGGCGTCGAATGGCGGAATTCTTCGGGCAAATGCCCCCAGGTATATTTATCTGACAATAACGTTATTGTCATGGGAAAGCCCCTCATTATCTGCCTTGCGCCGCTTCGGCCTTGATGAGACACGGCAAACCAAGTGCATCAAGTATGTGTATGAGCAGGCTCCTAGAACCAACCACTCGTACGATTTTTTCAAGCACGTGACGCGCGCTAAGGCGCGATGTAAACAAGTACATTGTCAAGCGAGCTTGAAACTCTCGACAGAGAGGCTGGCAAAATATGTCGCCGAGACCTCCGAATTCATTCCCATGCCCTTTGCCGAGAGCTTGGAGTCACTGTGACAGCTATGCCTCGGCAGACTACGGCAGACAACTTATGTCCTAGTTGGGATAAATCACGCTTTGCTACCATATGCCTCCTAAGTCTGATTAGGGTATCTCAGTCGCCGAACTACAATAGATTTGCAATATAGATAGGCATCGCCGGAATTTCCCCCACTCACTGATACAATGGCCTTCATCAAAGACAATATGTAGGATTGATGATGCAAACTTCTCGTCTTCGAGAAGAGCCTTGCCTCGCTGCTACCCATCAAGATCTCAGGATTGATGATAAGGACGTCGAAGCGGTGGTTCTTCACGTCCTATTGACTGCCGTTTCGTCTGAGTCCATAAACTGGTAAGTAAAATCTCGCACCTTCCATAAGAATACTGAGTTGTTCTCACTATTGATTGCTATAGCTCGAATATGAACTGATGCCAAGTCGTCGACATTCTGCTTGCCTAGCAAATTCAACGGCGTCACAATGATCATTAATTTCTTCAATCCGTCCGCTTGCGCCATGATCAGAGGAATCCAGAACGACAAAGTCTTTCCAGACCCTGTTGGTGCGCAGGCAACAACATCCTTCCGGTCACAATAGATAGCCATTGCCACCTGGATTTGAAACAGACATGGCCGCTTGCCGAAGTACTTCAACATGAGCTCGCATATGGCTTCGATACTCCAGATGCGTCGCGAGTCAGACATGTACCATATAATTTGATTAATTTTGATCTCAATAAATTACTACATCCAGTTTTTTTGAGTGTGAGAACTACAATTAAATAAGCAAATAAGCAACAACTCGGGTCACTCTCGGCAAAGGGCATGGGAATGAATTCGGAGGTCTCGGCGACATATTTTGCCAGCCTCTCTGTCGAGAGTTTCAAGCTTGCTTGACGATGTACTTGTTTACATCGCGCCTTAGCGCGCATCACGTGCTTGAAAAAATCGTACGAGTGGTTGGTTCTACTATCGCTTAGATAGATTTGCAAACTTTCGGACAAATCAGCATTGTACTCTTGAATGCAGGACCGGACAGTCCCCGGCACAGTATGAGAGGTTGTCGGATGTCTTAGCTAGAACTATATCCACTTTTCTAGTGAATCCCTTGCTGGGTGGTTGAGGAATAGCGATGCCGGTTCGACGAGTACCCAAAAACATAGATTTGCAAACTTTTCGTCACAGTGTGTCACGAGTAATTCAAGCCCAGAAGCCCAGGTTTTGCGTTTTCGGCAGACCGGCAACGACGTAGATCTGCAAAACCAGGGGCAAATAGGAGCTTCTTTGTCACACAGAATATTGCTGATTTTCCTGTAGGCCAAGCATCGTGTATACAAGCAAGCGGTGATGCACACGCACTTTCCTACTACTGTACTGTCTATAAAAAAAGTTCCAAGTTCTTAGGCTTCGCATAACCATCATAATGCTCTGGTCAGTCTTTGAAACGACCATTTACACGTCACTTTTTGCCTGCGGAAATGGACTCACCATACCTCAACAACCTTAAAATTTTTACAATAGGTCAGTAGGGTCTATGCCTCAATGTACAACTCATCCGAAGGTAAACTATTGCATTCACACAAACCTAAAAATGATTTTGCAAATCTATGTATGTTTGCACTATGGTACACGTGATAGTACTGGCCCGTTTTCTCAGACCAATCAGAGACGCGTTAAGCATCACGTATCGGAGTCTCAACTTTACTTTTAAACAGGGGCTACCTTGTCACGCAAAATATTGTTGATTTTCCTGTACATGAACCAGCAAGTATTTGGACAAGCGGTGGTATTTTTTAGAGTCTTGTATGACTATACTACTCACCAAAAAACGCTGGAGCCATCGGGCACTGTACAGCCTTCATAGCATCCAAATAGATTCTGAAATGCCTATTTGCACGTCACTTTGAGCCTGCGGAAACGAACTTGCAGCCTCTCAAATCTCCTCAAACTTTTATTGAAGGTCTATAATGTCCATATCTTGAATGTACATCTTGTCCGAAGGTATTAGGCTGAGTCTGGAAGAACCTAAAAATCATTTTGCAAATCTATGTGTGTTTGCACTACGGTACACGTGATGGTAGGAGCCTGGTGTATGAGTGGTCATGCGCTCATAAGTTACTAAACAACTGTCAACAAAATCGCACCAAAACTTACGGTATAAGGTTAATATGGCGCCCGGCGATCATCGATCATCCCCTGCGATTGGACCTCGGCCTCCAGAGTTCTGTCTTTGGCTGCGGGGTGAACGGAGGGCGACAGGATGGCAGAAGCAGCACAATTTATTTCCGAGCGGCCTTGATAGCTTCCTATCTCACTGGCACCAATCATGTAGCCAAACACCGCCAAACTTGGGGTAATCAAACAGCTTTGGGTCTCCCTTGCCACGACACCACCGTCTTGCCACCGTCATGTCTCAATCTGCCCCGCGCCCTTCACCTCTTGGCAACTCTGAGCTGACTAACACAGAGGAGTTGACGTTGGCCTGCCTGAAGCAGTGAGTACCTGAGTTGCTGGCTCTTACCACTCTACATTATTGCACCTCCCTTTAGGCGATTCTGCGACGCTTTTCGCCCCGACGAGGAAGAATTGAGCGGAGCCATCTTCGAGTATTTTCCTGCCCTATACCGTCTTCTACATTCATACTCGGAGGGGAACTTGCTCAAGAACCAGCTGTTTACCCTTGCTCGCACGATTGTTCAGAATCTCAAGCACCGTGTTCGTGCTAGGATGCTCTCAGAAACTTGACAAGTTGCTAATTTGCAGAATTCTACAGACGGTTAAACCCCTTCGCATCAACGGCCTCGATCTCATTGCATGGAGTGTTATAACACAACATCTCTTGGGCCTTACTGCAGAGGATGTTCGTACGTGCGCGCACTGTATTACATCCATTCAAGCTATTGGGGATATGTACTGTGACCGGACGAAGATTGACATGAAGTACGAGTTGGAATCTATGATTCGCCCTCTTTCGAAGACAGTGGTGACTAACTCTTTTCCTCAAGCTTGTCAGGTCTAGGCTAACTGCAACACGCAGCAGCGATTCCCCGGCGGCAAAGGCAGCCGCATATACCCTCGCCCCTACTTAGAGATCTCTCCCCAGCCCAAGCAGCCAAGATCAAATCAAGCCAGGCAGCAGAATACCTCCAAGTCCTCGTCGTTGCTGAAGCAAATCTTCAAGCCTAAGGCCGGTTCTGACAATACCAACACTTAATCGCCGTAAAGTAGTATGTATAAGTAGATGAACAAGCTTCTGTATTTCGATGTGTACGTAGGGAGGTATCATTATATCAATTTATTATGTCCTGTGTATTGTTCTATCAGTTCGTCCGCTGCGGTGCTCAAGCGCTAGGTTTCTTACCTCCCGTCGTTGATGAGACCGGAAGAAAATGAAAGGTGCATCACTCACATCACACCTGGCCTATCCCCTCCTCTCGACCGCCGTCTTTCAATCCAATGTCTCCACGCATAACGGGTCCCAAATCTGCCGAAGCCCTCGAAACGGTGCCGTGAACGTTCTGTAGGGAGTCCCTTGGTGCCAGTTAGGTACTGTAGGCGCGAAGTCGTATTCGCCGTGTGAACGCGAGGACCGGGAGGGGTGTGTTCCCACCAAAAGACGAAGTAAGAAGGAACGAAATGAATGCAATCCGAACGCCACGTGACGAACGGAACGGAGACAGAACACGAACCAGACAGCGCCGCGTGCGACTGCTGGACTCGACTTCGCAACGCAACTGAGGGGGAAAATCTTCTTCTTGTTATCATAGGTAGATAGGTAGGTACTATTAACCAAACATGCGGAATATGCATGTGTGACTCAGTAAGTAAGATAGTACCTAACAAACAACACGGCCGTAGGTGGTGACGGACCGAAACAGGAAGTAAATGAAATGATAGAATACGTACAATAAACCATGTATCAGGGGATGAACACAGTTCAATCCCTACACTAGGTACCAATAAGCCTTTCCACCTTCGTGTTCTCGTCGGGGTTCTTGAATGAGCAGGTCAAATCATTTCGTCCCATCTGCATGGTACTGCTGTAGCTTTAGAGACGGGATTTAATGGCAGACAAGTAGCATGCACCCAAACTGGTTGGGACCAAATGCCGGGACCGCCAATACGATGCTGAGCAAAGCGACTATGATAACGAAATACTTCTCCTTCACTTTCTACCAAGACGAACCTGAGGTAACCAGATGAGAGGGCGTTGTGGGCCACAGAGATTGAAGATCCTTACTGAAGGTGGATGAGGATACATGCCGTGAAGAACATCGCGAATTTCAGCGTAAACTATGAACCTAGATCCGCACTGCTACTACTCAGATGAAACGGAAGGCTGAGAGACTCACGTTCGCCGCAAAAGCACCAAACTCGTATAGCGATCCCGGGCCTGTCTGGGCTGCAGTCACTGAGAAGGCTATTTCGATGCTGAGGATGCTGAGGGACGTTAGCTGATATGACAACAATACGCACGCGGGAGACTCCCTTGAAGAACAAAGAGTAGGAAAAGAGCCGAAAGCTGAGTCGGTTTAGGCGGTGTGGTCCAAGTGCGGCCTTCCCTTCGGAGACAGAGCGGCGACACCGTAGGCGAGAAGGACCAGAAAGTCGAGGATCGTTCCGGGGTCCCAGAGACTGTGCATGCATACCCCAAGACGTCAGTCTCGTGCGGTAGAAAGAGAGAAGTACTTATGGGGCATCAGCCCGTTCGAGGAGCGTTTTCCCACAAAGGTGTGAATGTGTCCGCGACTGTATGTCTTCTGAAGCAGCTCTGCTTCTGGGCTGTCTGGAACAGCAAGCGAAGCTCATAGATATGTGTATATATATATAAGAAACATCATTGACTGACGAAGGTTAACGCTTGACCGCTCCGCCACTATGGATACACCACCAACAACACCACCAACAGCCACCATCCCTATCGAGGATACGCCGGTAACACCCTCAGGGGACGTGTTACGCCCACGGAGCGACTCCGACGTGAGCTCACTACTTCCTAGGACCGAGGTACTGAACTGTACACGCGTGTAAGTCTGATTTCTCTGATTACGGAGAACTTAGCCAACAAACCTTGTTTTTCCAGGGCCCTGAAGGCCCTCTCGAAAAGCCCTGCGCTCACCGAGGACCTACGAAACAAATTTGAAGCCCTTGTGGCCCCCATTTTCATTTTAATTTACAACTACCTGTCCGGTGTACAGTGGGCCAACTGCTGGCCGCTCGAGGACATGATTGTCTCATACGCACTCATCGTCCAAAATGGTCTCTCAATTCCCCAACTGCCTTATATTCTGAACGGGTTATCGACACTAGCATCTTCTCAGGTAAGATTTGTAACTCCCTTCCGTCAATCACCACATATTGATGCAAAACAAGGTCAACCCAGCACCGTTAGATGTATCGAGCCAGGTTAGGCGGTTTCTAGCCCTTTGGGAAAGCAAGCGCTCAGCCTACAGCCACTCACCGGGGCCTTGGTTCTGGTGGAGAGTGAGTAGTGAAGGTTTGGTCCCAGAGACGGACCCGGATTTCTACAACTATATCAGCTCTGACGCCGTACTTGTCAACCTCGCAATATTGCACCACGAAATGCTTGTTGTCGTTGAAGGTCTACCTGATGCTCAAGAGGCAATTAAAAAAGTAGAGGCCTGGTTTTTTCTGATATTAGTTCATTTCAAAGAGTGTAAGTCCCATCGTTATCATGTCAATATCTTGTTCAAAATTACTGATTTGCGTTCACTTGTTTTCTAGACTCAGTCAATACGGCTGGCACTTAGTCCAGCATCCTCTTGTGAAGGCCTTGGAGGATGTTCAGGTTTGCTGTGAACCGTCAGAAACACCCTTAGAGGGCTTATCCACGTAAAGCAAACTTGTATCATAGGTTTATTGCCAATCACTCATGTCAATTTTGTACTATACATACTATGTTAAGACGGCATAGCTACTGTGAATCAATCCAGGTATGAACCAGGATCGCTTTGACGCGTGATTACTATAAAGAAAAAAGTACACCCACTGGCACATGTCGTCCAGGAAATCCTGCGCCGTGCGGCCAAGTACTATCTCCCGCAGAAATAGTATCGCTTAGCGGTGCAACGCGGCGAATCCTCCATAATAATTACTTAACGTCTACTACATCCAAGAGAAACTGTCTTCCATTTTATACCACGGTTCATTGAGTCAATGCCCAAGCTGCGGGCGGTCAATTGCAGGCCATCGAGATAGGGAGGCCCCTGGTTTCTACCACGTGCCCGGATCCCTCAGTCGATGGGTAAAACCCATCGAATAAGCGCCTTATGGCCGAGATGGCCGTCGATGCGAGCAGCCGTTTTACCTTCAAATTCATTACCTTGTCACGGTGTTTCTATTTCACATTAAGGGCGTTTATGATCACTTCGGTGACGATCATCCCTGGTTATATGGATCATTTATGCATGCAGCAGGACGTTTGGACAAAATGAGACGCCTTTTGACGCAGATATGTCGAGCCAGGTCATACCCTTGGGGGCCATCTCCACCTGGCGATTAGCTCTGGCTTGTATTCACAAATTTTCCTTCACACTTTTTGGTTTGTAGCAGAACACGGCCCTCGTGGACAGCCGCCTCCTTGCTGGCGTTGCTGAATTCCGTGGCTGGACCCAGACTAGACGTTTGTGGACCACCATATTGTTCCCACACGTATTTTCGAAGCACAAGGGCCGCATTTCATTGTCAATTCATCCAGAATATCAATGCCGAAGGTACCCTTGCCATTGCTCACGTCGACGGCCATCTCGGCGTTGGGCGCTTATTTGATGGGTAAAACCCATCGCCTGAGGATCGGATCAGGGGCCTCCTATGTCGAGCACATCGACGATGGCCGGAGCGCTCGCACCCATTGCGTTTACAGCTCAAATTGAGAGGCAACTTGACTACAATTAAACGCAGAGAAGTGATGGTTCCGGATGAAGTAGGTTGGTGGAGGAGCATTGTATGCATGATCAACATTTCATCGTCGTCGTCCCAAACCATCGTATGCATGGGGTGTACCACAGTTGATGGAGCGACTCCGAGCGTATTGGACGATTTTTTCCGGTGTATGTATTTCCAGTCCTCACACCGTAGGCCGCTGCGCCACGCAAGGTGGCCGTCGTAGACCGCTGTGCCTCGTTGATGGTGTTGTAAAATTATGTGACGCAACACGAGGTCGTCCTGCTCCCATAACAGGGTATCGTCGCTCATCCCATTCAAGTGCCGTCTGAGGAATTACTTCAACAATAATTGTAAGTTTTATGCTAAACGTGCAGGCAGAAGTGCTGAAGCCTCAATACCGCATGTCAGCCATGCAGGCAGATTCGTCGAAGTCGGCGGTTGCATGCACTGCTTGAACCGCGACGTGTCTACCAAGTGAGAATACACTTATTCAGCTCTGACAACAGCCGATGGAGCACGCTTTGTCGAAGATGGCCACTCTGGCCTGGCCACGCCTGCCACCCAAAAGCTGCTAACTATCTTGGCGCCGATTCCTCTTCACCGTCATTGGCGCCCACCCTTCTGTGCCTCACCGCCTTTCCCCGCCCTCGCGCGCCGTCCCCAAGGAATATATGCGGCCAGACCCCCGACGTATCAATGTTTTTGTTGCATTACAGCTTTGATACTCTAGAGCAACTCGCTACAAAATATCCCTCCCGCCCAAGTGATCAATTTTTCGGTGCTCCTCCCACAGACGCAGATGCCCAAAATGAAGTGCAATCACCCGTTGCACATGAGGGTGCCATTGATGCAACGGCATCATGGTATGATCGGTGGGGTTATTGGGATGCAAAAGGAGACAGGGATACTTTATGTGAAGGTGTTAGTCACACGGCGTAAGTGCATTAGCTAGTTTGTGCCATGACGTTTTTATCATGGTATTGCTTTATAGGTGCTGCTGCATTGTGTCATCATGCTAATGGTTAACGCCGCCCCTCACCATCCATTTGCCGACGCTTTGAATATATTGTATTACTTCCGCAGCATGGTACCCCATGGTACGAAACACGATTATTATATTTCGTTGGGTTCTACCCCCCTTTCATTTTTAAATTTACTTATTTGTTGCGGTATTGAGGGCCCTGACGGTTGCGATAGAGGCTGCGTGGGTTACGCCTGTCGAGTACCCTGACTGGCATTTAGGAGGTTGGGGTCTTGTGACTCATCACGTGTGGTCACGCGCCTTTGTTGATCTTATTTTTCCTCCAAGAGCCAGCACGCCCCTCAAAGGATCATGAACGGTACGCCCTGCATTTTAACTCATTATCTGCTTCTGCCGTCCCACCTGGCTAGCGCACGGTAGTTACCTATCCGTAGGTAGAAATGGGGACGTCCCTGGACCCATGTCTGCGTGCGGCAAAGGTGGATTGCTGTGGGCTAGAAAGGCACCGTGGCATCAGCCAATGCCAAGGCTTCCCCTCCTGCTTGCTATGGGAAAAGCAATGCCTGCTTTACTTAGCAGAGAGACTTGGGGGCGACCTTGGACCCATGTCTCCCTGTGGTGAAGCCGCCGCTTGTTGCCCCTGTAGGCAAGAAGGGAAGCATTGGATGCTGCTTCCCCCTTCTCTTTTATTCAGTGCCTCACAGAGACTTGCGTTACAGGAGCTACAATTTTAATGCAGGAGCTACCCCCCCCCTTTTTTTGGGCTGCCTGTAAGAGGAGTTAAGCCATTTTTTCGTCGGCCAACAACTTTTCGAAGAGCAAAGGGAGGGCGAGGCCCTTGGTACGGCTGGAAAGCGTGTTGACTCTGAGGAAGAAAAAGAGGTAGGGTGCCCAAGGAAAAGGGGCCTGAGGGCCTGCCACCTGGCATGGCCTCTGGCTGGGACAAGCCGACGTCACCGCTTTCCTCCCATCCGCCGCCTCCATCTCCATCCCCACCATCCCTCCCTTCAGAGCATACCCCAGCACAGCCTGCTGCCGCCGGTGTGGAGGACGGCGATGAGAAGAAGACGCAGCTGCAGGAGAGGTGGGGCCTGCAGCCTGGCCCAAGGCGTCACGCCAAGCACCTGCCTAGGACACATCCCTCACAGAGTGCCCCTTCCCCATCTTGGGTGCCAGGCCCTAGAGCACAGTAAGTCGCCCATCTCCGCATATACGCATGCGGTAGACTCAGAGCTTGGTGCCAAAAGGTTCTGGTCCTTGTTCTCCACGGGGGACTCGACGGAATGAGCAATAACCAGGCTTGGCCTCTATCGCAATCATCCAGTCGCGCAGCGTGTGCTCGCCATCCCGTTTGTAATCGAACACGCCGCCGATCGCTGGACGCAGTTCGAGTCCGCGTGCGTATACTATTTGTTGAGAAATACGAGCCGAACCGACACCACAGACCTACCGCCTCGCCGATGCACTCTCGAGTGATGCTTACGGCGACGACGGGGCCAGGAATCAACGCAATGAGCGGCCCTTGCTAGATGGGACCAATACGAGCATAGGTGTAGACATGGGCTCACCGCGTGGGCTAGGGATGTGAGAAAGAGAGTGCGATTGGGTGGGGTGTGGACGACTGAGCCATCGTCCCCATGAGCCGAGTGATCCCGCACCCAGTGGCTTCAAGCCCCGGTCCATTTGGCGGGTGTCCGAACAAGCGGAACCCCGGCTAATGGCCATGAATCGTGAGCGTGGACAGAAGAGACGGGCGACTGCTGTGTGAGTGATTGCGAGTGCAAACTGAGTGAGTTCCTGGCTGTAAACAGAGCATGGGACTGATTAAGAGCAAGGATCCAGGTAGAACATCTACAAAACCGCTTGCCGCACTATAGATCAACGCCCAACGCCGCCAGTACGCCGATTGAGCCACGAACAAATCAATGGCTGCGTACCTTATTCATTTACCCCTCTAATCCCACCCTGTGCAGCTGAACCATATGAATCCAGGCTCTAGATCTGCGAGTCGCCCTTGGATCCCTCAACGACGGCGCAGGTAAGTCCGTTACAAACCGATTTATTGTGAATAAATTTATCCAATGACGCTACGTTTGTCAATATGGGTACCAAACGTTTAGTTCTACGGGTCACGCACGAGAGCTGTCGAAGACGACGACGTCTTGATTCCATCTTACAACGAGGATGCCGTCAGCACTCCGAGCAGTCAGCGATGGATCAGGCACATACCTTATTCTTGCTCCTATCCATTTTCTCAGTCCATTCCCTCCCTTCCCATTCCTTCCTCCTCCAACGTTGTCGTCGTTTGTTCTAAGCTGTTTGTCGTTCTAGTTATGCGCACGCCGCGATCGACGCCTTCACGACACGCTAATGCCGGTAACAGTCTCCTGGGGCTAAGAACGAAGTAAGTCCCTCGGCGCTTAGACGCGAACGTACCCAGCCACCTTTGTCGACGCAGCATGTTTTTTCAATACCTGGCTGGCTTGATGGACAGACAGGGTGCGTCTCCTCCCATTCTCTTTCGCTCTTTTTTCTTTCCTGCTTCATCCTCTCGTCTTCACTTTTCGTCTTGTCCTTGTTTCGTCCTGTTTCGTACCCGTTTGTACTCGTTCCAGTTTCGCCTTGTTCCCATTTCAATCATCCCCAATTCGTTTCCTCGCGACCTCGTTCCTCCTCATTTCGCATCCATCCTGCACCCCGTGTCGCTATCGTTTCGCCCTCGTTTCGCCTTCTTCTTTCGCCTCTCTCTTTCTTCCTGCTCATCTCACCCTCGCTAATTTCTCCTCGCCTGCGCACTGTGTTACATCACATCACTAACCTGTCCCTCCCCACAGCATGCGGCGCCCTGCGTTCTCCTGCATCAAACCGCATCCATGACAACTGCGTGTGCATCCCCGTCCCCTCGCGAGTAGTCTTGAGAGGGAGAAGACGAGCCGTGTCCGGCGTGCTGGTGTGTACTCGAGTCCCTCCATTCCCCACCTGTTTTTGTTCCCACATGTTGGTACTTCTTTTGGCGTTTCTGCTTCTATTGGTACTTCTGTGGGTGGGTGTTTGCGTTGGTGTTGGTGCTTGCGCTTCTCCTTCTGCGTCGTGTCGTGCGTCCTCTTCTACATCCCCCCCTCTCGTTCTCACCTGTGTTTCTGTTCATGTTGTACTCCGCGTTCCCGAGGGCCCGCCATCTGGCCTGTCCGGCCCGACCTCTGCACAGCAACCGCCAAGTCCAGATCAACGCTGCGCAGGGACATGGCCACCCTGTGAACCGATACATCTCGGGTTGGAGTTGGGTCGTGGGGGTGGCGGTGTACTGGGCGTGAATAGATCATGGTGTGGTAATACGAAATGGGAAGTGATCGGGGTGGTGACAGGGGCAGGGATTGTATGAGTGAGTTGAAGTGTAACAGATGGTGAAGTGTGAGCCACGTCCCGTGGGTGAGGACGAGGGATGGACTGGGGGACTCGCCCTGCCATTACTTCAAGCGGATTTGATGGAGCAGGTGGAGCGGCCATGGGCCTCAGAGCCGCAGGTCGAGCATTTTTGAATGTGACTGTTGTGGCATGGCAAGGAGCAACGGCTCTCGTTGAAATTGTTGCAGACCTGCTCGGCTTTGGGTGAGTTAGATCTTGTGGGTTTGGGTTTGGAAGATAACGTCGAGGAGCGATTGGAGTTGAGCTGAGCTGTGGTTGTAGAGGGCTGCAGAATCTATAAGACCAGGTCGACGTCGATCCGACTCCATCCTGTGAAGTCGCCGTCTTCCATCTCTTGCAAGCGTTTGGCACGGAAGACCATGTGGAACTCGAACATCGTACAATAGGTTTAGATAGTAAGGTAATGATTGAGAGAACAGAGGTAGATGAAACCCCTGCGAGCAACGTGAGCGTACGTAGTAATGTTGCCCGTGGTAAGGAAGATGCCGGTTGAGAGAACGTCGAAGTACAGCATTAACACTTTAAGGAATAGGTTGAAGGTGGGGAGCTTGCGTGTAAGGGAGGGTTCCTGGACCTGGAAGCCTTCAACCGTGTAGTTAAGTGAGGCAGACGCTAGGGGTTTCACGTTGGTGGTCGTGATGAGCTTGTGGAGTTGTTGTGGCCGGAGCTCATGCCCAGTGACTTTTCAGAAAGTTGTGGCAGGTCGTGACAACCAATTTTTTAGACTATACCCATTCACAGACAATGAGTTTCCAGTTGGCACTGAGTGTGAATGAGCATAGTAAGCTGAATCAATAGTAATCATTGTAGCTTATTGAAAACATTTTGTATTTGTCCCTCGTGTTCATTATATGCAGTAAATAGTTGTAGAAAGTTGCCATTGGGAGTATAGAAGTATATGGATGTGCTAAATATTACAAGCAGCCCTGCTCCATGGTTGGTGCCAGATCAGCTGCATGCTTTGGCACTCGCTCCGTCGTGGTCCATGTTGTCTTCCGTTGTTGTAATGTGTCCGTACGGCTAGCCTCACCTTCGCAAACCACTGGGGCTATCGTACTCCATGCGCGGGGTTGCGACCCTGACTTGCTGCTTCCTACTAGTGGCCATCAGAATAAGTAATCCCAGGGGGCTCACTAACTTACCTGCAAAGAATCTCTCGAGTTTGCGCCCTTCCACACCCATCCATTGCAGATTGCTCTGCCGCACAATGATTGTGTCAGTGAATTTGTTGACTTCATTCGTGTTCATGTCGTTTTGACAATGGCCTTGAGTTGGTTCATCAAGTAGACTGTCAACACTTGGGCTCAAGTCCGGTGGGTTGGAGCAAACAATGTCGTTGGTGATGGCACCAAGTTGGGGCGCATATATGCATTAAAAATTCAAGAGTCCGCGGGTCAATGGTACCATCAAACTGGGCATGGGTTCAACAGAGCGCTGAGTTCGATGTAGGTCGAAGTGAGAGGGGGTCGCTATGAAATTAGGAGGAACTCACCAACACCAAGCACCTGCTCCTTCACTGACCACCTTTCGCTACTTGTAGGCCAGTACAATACCGACATTTGTAACTGTACTGATCTGTCGCTGTTTGAGCTGATATCATGGAG
Organism: Pleurotus eryngii var. eryngii; assembly: GCA_029467805.1. Lineage (NCBI taxonomy): Eukaryota > Fungi > Basidiomycota > Agaricomycetes > Agaricales > Pleurotaceae > Pleurotus > Pleurotus eryngii. The sequence goes on along the minus strand of SZVJ01000004.1, from coordinate 2,198,321 downwards.
TAATTGCAAGCTGACATACGTTGTCACACTCAGTGGGGTTTTCACTAAATGCTTTGGATGTAGTCGGATCAGTCTAGATAGATCGGACAGTCACCCAAGTTGTTGCAGGCTAGAGGTGTGTTATCGATAGTGATGGCTTTTGGGGGGATTATACTACAGAGTAGTACAAATAGGGGAAATAGGAGTGAAAAGGGGAAAAAGATCGGAGGTAAGAACAAGAAGTTAAGATAAACTTCCCAACACAACAATACAGACTACTCAACAAGTGAATAATATGTAGGTAGACACAAACAAATAGTAAACTGACTGGGACAAGTAATACTGAGATGAAGGATAATCCTGACTGAGTATACTAGCAATGGCTCCAATAATACAAAACTGCAATATGACAATTCAACTGATTGAAGCTCTAGGTCGGACGTTTCTGCTAGATCACTTCCAATATTTACTAAACACCTATAGAATCGTTCTATAGTCTAATGCTTAGCCAGCAACGGTCTATACGAAATCAATATAACTGGGGAGCAATCACTAAAGTATCAAGACACTTAATCTTATTTCTCTAGCAAGGGTTTCACAGGTCAAAAGTACTCAATTATCAACTAATCAAGTCTATTCTTTACTATGTAACCTAACAGTAATATTCTACTTAATAAAAAGTAGGTACTGCAAAAGAAATGGAGGGAAGAGGATGAGGGATGGAGGAAGGGGAAGGGAATGAAAGTGGAATCCAAGTGTATTCTGCAATTCTGCAATTCTACAATCTTTTGAATGGAGAATTCAGGTGTATTCTGCAATTCTTTGAATTCTATAATGCCTATCTACTACAATTTGGGGGTTTATATAGACTACAAGGGAAGGGAGGCTGTGCAGTGCCAAACATCTCAAGGCTATGCTAAATGACTCATATTATCATATGACTCATATTGCCATATGACTCATACTTTTGGCAGAGTAGATCTTTGATTTGTAATAGCCAAGCCTAATAAATGATGACTCACTGCCTATTGGGGTCTAATCTATACATTCTAGCTTATTCTTCAAATTCCTATGACATCATAGATTATATGAAGTTATTTAACTTGAGCAGAATGTTAGAATAATAATTAGGGGTCCCAGGAGTCGATAGGGGAATAGGGGAAAGAAAGAAATAATGTCTATATCATAATGGGAGGTCCATTTGATTTGATTCAACTTGCCAAAATATGTCTTGGTTTTATAGTAGCATATGAAATAGCTACAAAACACCAATATTCATGTCACTTACTTCAAATTCCAATTTGAAGTATGACATCTGCAGGCAACATTAAATCGATCGTCCTTGATTGCCAACTACTCATATTTATCTTGTCCACAAGATGAAATGAGCATAATAGCAATCTATAAAAAACAAAATGGATGAAAGAAAAAAATGTACAACTACTCATCGGTTGTTAAGACTACATCAACTTTGTACTCTGTATTGGTAACTCTAGCAACTAGACTTCTTGCAAGCTCGAAGTCTGTCTCAGGAGCATTGTCTACTCCTACCTTTACAAATAAGGCAGTAATATCATGAAAGATGACATGAGAGTAATGAATCCATACTGCAACAAAAGTTATAACTCCACCTTTATCTTCGTGACTTCGAAACGAAATCAATAGCTGGACAAAATGACCAAGCTGATTGATTATTCCCTGAGCAATTCCTACACCTAAACGAGGATGGAAGAGAAGTTCGCTAGCGGATATTGGAGTTCGTTTGGCTTCGATGATGACTTTATAAATCGATCGAGTGGTGACATTTTGCATGGTTTCGATAAGAATGGTGTTTAGGTGAGGCGGTGGATTTACCAGCTGCACCCACTTTTCCCTATTGACATCATATTGGATATCAAAATTGGGAGGAAGATTGTCGAGGCGTGTGAAGTCGCAATAATTTCTGAGTTCAGAAAGGAGAGCGTCATTGGAATTGAGGGAAAATGGATTTGACGAGAGGCTGGAGTCGTAGGTGATGATATAGCGTGATCTGAAGAAAGCTCCATTTCTGGTGAGGACAGCAGGAATAATAGCAAGTTGAATGTTTTGCATGATTGGTGTGGTAGCCATATTTTTCACAAGTAGTATCGTGGTTTTGTTTTATGAACACATTTGTTCAACATGCATATGACGCGAAAGCTATCACGTGAAAAACATGTGGAACTTCTATTTGTGAAAAGGGGTCATATCAATAATCAAACCACAACTATTCGTTTTCTATATTCTGAGTCAAATGAATGTAACTTATATTCTTTGCAAACTGATTTGACAGTATTCAACATATTATCCTGACATGCAGGCAACATTGAATTAATGGTAGGCACAATAAATCTTCTTCATGTTCCAATACCAATTCATATTCATTTGTTATGAAATACTATCTTCTGCCTTGGAATGATTCATGACAATTTTCTTCTATATCTTTTTGCAAAGCCGTAGAGTCGGAAAGTAGTTAGATATAAGATTCCTATCACTGGATATTTTTTTATCCAAGTATGGATCGAAGACATACACCTTTAAGGTGTGACCATTTGGTACAGAATGACTCGAGGAGATGAAAGGGAGAATCTAGAAGCATGCCAGGCTAGGGTACTTTAATGTCTTTACTATATGACTATTGGCATTCCATAGTCCTATAATGACAAGGGCAATTTCCATCTTCCCTTACTATTTATTTATCTCAGTCGTTTATGTCTTTTCTCTGACTAGACTAGCCATATTTTTGATTAATGTTTCTCTACTAACTTCTGCACAACGACATTTTGATTATATCATTATCTTTCTAGACTGACTGATAGATTTAATATTCCAAATGCAGGCAACATTTACTTAAATGTTGGTGCAGGCAACATTAAAATAACACTATCTATAATCAAGTTTGAACAGAAAAGAATATAATGAATGAGGTATTACGTGGAAATATGATGTGGAGATATCAATCTATACATCATAAAGGGTAGCGTTGGTTGGGATTGGCTCATGTGAGTCCTTGGGCGTTGTTCTGGTGATGGTTTCCTTTAAGGAATTGATGGAGTTGTTAACTGAGCTGGAAAACAAAGACATGCTCACGTCGAAGTGCAACATGAGTTCTTTCATGTTGGTGGAAACGACATGACTGACTCCTTCTGCGATTGCCGTAGCTAAGTCAATAGACAACACGTCCGCATGGGGAGGAGGAGTAGGGGGTAGATCTGCTGGTGCCATGGTGAAAGGAACTTCCAGTGTAGTAAGTGTCTCAACTTCTGGTGGAAGCTGAGGCTCGACCAGTGGCTCAGGCTGTTGGCATGCCATAAACTTTCCGTGGGCGTTGCGCAATCGGGGTGCACGGTGCGAAGAAGCTTTATGCTCCAGAAGCTGAGGCAAAAAATAGACTGGGCTCGATGACTATCGAGCGTAGTTGTAAGAAGAGAGACAAGGAGAAATACATGCAGTGTGTAAGTAATATAGGTGTAGTAGACAAAGGGGGGCTAAAGGAGACAGGGGATAGGAGAGCACGTACCTTGCCTGATAGACCATGGATAATTCAACCCTATCCATACAGCTATGGCGCACCACTGTTATCAGAGGGGTTGATAAATCACGCATATTGGTTATTAGAGGGTAATGATATACGACCTGTACTAGGTGACAGCCATATTTTTTAGATCAAAAACACTTGTAATGCCCTAGCACTTTGAGCACTCACCTGTAGCAGTACAGATCATATATTATATATGGTAATCACAGGGCTGCCATGATATATCAACCCCACTAATGAGACACATCTGAGGTGGTACATTTGTGGTACATCACCTCCTCCCAGTCATGTGCCAGATCATGTGGCCATCTTTCAAACCCACGGGTTCCTCAACCCTTGACCTCGTCATTGGGCATGATACTGCCTTGTTACCAAATATACTCAGCCTGCACCGTTGTCCCAGTACAGAAGGGATCAGACATTGAATCTGGCATAATCTGTCACCCCTTGTCACCGCTTGATCAGTCTACAGCCACTTGATCAGTCCATAAAAGGTGAATGCATTCCTAAACACTACATATACTAGCTGCCGCTATTGCTCACCCCTACACCAGTTGGTACTACACCCTCCTCTTCCTGTGTCATACGGCTAAGACTTGCTTCGGCTAATGACTCACCCGCCAATGCTACCCCCTCTTCCAGTGCCATATACTGTTCAATGTCCCTCCAGGCCTCAGTACAAGTTGATGCCAATGTTTCTCGAGAGTGCTTCTGTCCCATGGCATAGGCATGGGCACCACTTGAAGCCTCAACTCTGTCAGCGCGTTCCTGCCAGATCTGAGCCTGCCAATCATGGAACTGGAGGATTCGACACATTTCCTCTTTAAGCAATATGCACTCCTCTTGCCACCTGTGTGCTCATGCCCTTGACTTGCACCACTCTATCCGAAGTGCTGAAAATCCATTCTTAGCTCATGTAAAATATTTGAAGAAAAGACAAACAAACCTTCACTCATGTTTTCTGACATCTCCTGATTGTTTGTCCGCTGAACCATCCATATCCATGAAAGAGTTTGTCACCCTTCGGAACTACTGGCGTTGTCGCCGGCTCTGAGACTCCATATGTCAGAGTCCTCTAAGGGCAACAGAATGGTTGCCCCCCCCGACTTCCCAAGAATACCGCTGAGTATGAGAAGTGCTGTGCGGTTCTTCCAATACCTGTTTTTGGAGAAGTTGATCTGTGCCTGGATATTATTGATGAGAGTTGTGCTCCTTGTATTGTGCTGCTGACCGCGAACATATCGGTACTTAGACTGATACATTGAGCTAATGATGAGTAGTTGTCATCATAGATCAGTGAGATTGTTGTGAGCATGCCCAATGTGCAGGTGCCATTCGTATTCGTGGAATTTCGTGTCGACACGAGTATCAGATGGAAGATTAGAAGGAAGCATCAGATCGATGTCTTCAGAAAATGAAGGGGCAGTGGGATCGTCATTGATGCGGCGTCTACGTAGGCCGACACTAGGAAGGAGTGCCTCTTGAGCACTTTGCCAGGCTGTGATGCAGTGCATTAGGTGTGTTCAACGATCCGTGATACAAGCCATCTGGGTTTCGGTTGGATGTGTCAGGAGTGCTCTAACATCTAGCCTGAGCCATGCTTGATGTTCCTTGAGGTCCAGTCCTTGAGCAAGCAGAAGGCCAGGACTGATGATCACTTCAGCTGGCCCTGGGCCCGAGGCTTCATCTGTGGTCGCTACCTCCGCATCTTCTTGTGCTAGTTGGAGCCTGACCTTCGCCGCAGAGACGGCTACAAGCATAATCATATATCATGCTGTTAGTAAGGATTATGATACATCAGGGGATAATATATCACACCAGTTGCAACAATTTAATGAAACGGCAGTGATATATCATCTTGGTGCCCACCTTCTACTGTCGCTTTGTAAGGATTGTTCTCTGATTCCCCAGCTTCCCAGGCCTGTATGAGGGAGGTGAATGTGATGACCATGGCCAATGGCAGGGAGTCGCTGAGAGCCTTGAAGTGTCCAGCGTGTTCGGCGCGCATGGCTACGGCTTCCTGCACCTTTTTTAGCATCGTAGTATCTATTTGGAGTTCACGTCAAGCTGTATTCCTATGCGACACAGAAGAACATACATAGCACTGTTACCTTCCGCCAGTTATAGTCTCCAAAATGATCATCTAAAGTATCACGTCAGGACCTTGGTCCCATCTCTTTCATGCTACTTGAGACAGGATTCATTGTGGCCCACCCTCGCTTGGGGGCTTCTCCGTCAGTGTGTCCAACTCCGGGTGTAAGGTTGAAAGAATAGTTGCTTTGACAGTGGGTGTGATGTGCGTAGAGGTGAAATTGGGGACAAGATATCTGACGTTGAGCGACTTTGAATGCGAGCCCCCAAGATTGGGCGGGTAGGAATCTAATCGCCGCAGTAGATTCCGCGACTACTGACAGGCAATGTCATATGAAATGACTAATGACGCAGGGGAATGATGATTGATGCTTGAAAAATATAAGTAGTCCATGTTGTCGTACCTAAACGATGGCGTCAGAATCTATCTCGCCGATATATGAAGAAGCTGAGTACCGTTCACCTTTCTGTAGATCACCTACAGAAACAGGTCGCTTCATGTCGTGCCTACTGCATTCGATTGTACCCATGCCACTTGCTGTCATTCCCTTGCCACCGTGAATGCTAGCCAATTTAACAGCATCGTAATTATTGCAGGTACTCGCTTCTTCAATGTTCGTGCGGCCGCGCGCATTAAGAAACTCTTTGTAGCGAACTTCTTCGACAAAGTAGGCACTGCCTTGATTGAGACTCGGATCACGAGCATCACTTGATGCAGATAATTGTTTCAAGTGGAAGTTGGTGTCGATTGCTAGGAACAAAGCATAAATCCAACTAAAATGTGGGTCAGTACATAGCCTTCTCTACGATGCGAGGACTTGCGCTTTCGCTTTCTCAGCCTTGTCCCAATCTGTTGGTAAGTTTTCCCAGGGTGAGGGCATGCGGGACAAAGAACAGTGCATTCACCGTCGCTCGTACCAGCGATGCCTGACGGATTGTGCCCACATCCAGATTGTTTCATGAGTCATATGTGGCGCCATTCACATACAATGTGCATGAACACGGTATAACGATCCTTCAACAGTGTCAGCCTCATTAAATAAGACCCTTTTAATGGTAAAGGAAGGAGCTACCATTACAGGTTCACCAAGATTGTTAGTAAGCCTTGCCAATGACTGATAAAACTCATGGCCGGATACTTTAAAGCTAAACGTGAGCAACTGGAAAAGCTGGAGGACCTCGAAAGTGGCCGTGGTACAAGGATGTAAAACAGTGGCCGGGAACAATCGTGATTCAAGTAATTGTATGTCTAGGTCGTATATCTGGCAGTTCACCACGTCTACAACTGAACACCAACTCAAGTCAACTGAACTACCAACTGAACACCAATTCAACCAAGTAAGTTCACTTACATTCAGTTCAGTTCAGTTCTCCACCAAGTGGCTACCACTTGAACACCACTTCACATAGTTAGAGCAGTTTCAGTTGGTGTCCAGTTGAAATACAAGTGGTGTACATGTGAACTGTGTACCATAGAGTTAGTAGAGGTAGAAGGGGTTGCCCAGCTGGTGTTCAGTTAGTGTTCAATTGGGTTTCAAGTGGACTTTTGACTTTGCAAAATTTGCACAAGTCCAAATGATGTTCAACTGGGCCCCACTTGGTGGTCAAGTGGTGGTCAAGTGGTGGTCAAGTGGTATGTGTGTGAGTACAGACATAGCTACAAGTGATATTGGGAAGTCTTTGGTTGAACCCCAGTTGGTGTTCAAGTGACCACCAGCTGAACACCAGTTGAGTGTTATATTCTACAGATAGATACAAGTTCAATGATATATTAAATAGTGTTCAGTTGATACTCAAGTGATATTCAGGAGGTGTTCACATGGTAGTCAAGTGGCATTCAGCTAAGGTTCAAGTGATATTTAAATGGTGTTCAACTGAGGTTCAAGTGATGTTCAAGTGGTATACAAGTGTTGTTCAACTGAAGTTCAAGTGATATACAAGTGAATGCCAGGTGGACTACAAGTGAACTTGCTATAATCCTTCAATCATCATCTTCCTCTCCCTCTTGCTCTCTATTCACAACTCCATTCTCATCCTCTTCGTTCTCACATTCATTCCCTGCTTCATCCTGCCTCCCTGTAAGGGCAACCTCAAGATGGCCGCACAGCGCAGGCCTAGCAGAGGGAGAATCCAAAGATATGAATAAGTCTAACTACAATACATGAGAGAGCTGCTCACCTAGCAGAGGGAGAATCCAAAGAGAACAGGATAGGGATTCTCCATGCTAGGAAGCGAAGTATATACTGTAGTAGCATGGGAGGAATGAAGGATAACTGTACAGTACACCAGCCACAAGTCCGAACGAATATCACAAGGTACGAGGGGGCATGTGATAATGAAGTGGAAGGGGGATGTACAGGAGTCGTGCCAGCGGCCTGGGGAAGTAAGAGTGAAGAGAAATGAAGTGGGGAAAGAGGATAGAGGTAGCCCGGACGAACCCTGAAGTGTATAGACAAGTCCGAGCGAGTCCGAAGCGAGTCCGAGGTGCGGGAAGACTCCGGAGTCACCGGACGTGACTCGGATGCGAAAGGAGTGGACGGATAGGAAGTGGAAAGGGAAGGAAACAAAGGGGAATGAAAGGGATGTATGTAAGAGTCCGTGGGATGAAGGAAAAGAGAAAGGAACGAGGAGGAAGGGAGAGGGACAGGGGAATAGGAGAAAATAGGAGTGTCCCCTTACACTCCCCTGCTGCCTAGCAATAACATGTTGAGTGAGCAAGAAGAGCAGCACATGCATGGTGAAGTCAAAGTTGCTGACAGTCATTCAGTTGAGGACTGTCTGGAACCCACTTAACCATGCATTAAGTTGTTCACAAGCCTAAGTGAACAAATTAGGCAAGTACAAGTAACTGAGTAGTATAATCACTTACCTGAGTGTTGAAGGCCCTCTTGTAGTAAGGTCCCCCCTCCTTATCTTCATCAACCACCACCAAGTTGGGGGCATCTCCATTAAGTGGTGCTGGATTGCATTCAGTCTGGAAGAGGTGGACAGTAATCCAGTGATTGACGTAGTGGTAGGAGTCAAAAATGATCCAAGTGGTGGGTTCCCAAGCAGGCCAGTGCCCTTGCTTGGCAATGAGCTTGAGTAAGGCCCATTTCTTGTCAATAGTAATATAGCTAGGACCAGAGTTGGGATCTGCATGGATGTCTTCAAGGAACTGAAGAATCTTGGCAACCCCTTCAGCCTTAGCAAATTGTGCCAGGCAATCACCACACTACATGGAGCACAGATGGTTTCCACATAGTAGAACCTAGGAGCAGAGAAGTAGTTGTTATACTTGGTGCCACTGACCTGTTCAACCTCCTGCTCCTCCAGGTTGTCATGTTCAAGCTCCTCTGCTCCTGCAGCATGTGGGAGCCAGTTCTGCCTCTCCTTCTGAGCCCTCCTCAACATCTACTGCACTCCAAGGAGTGAGGTGTTGGCATATTGCCCACAGAATGTCCTCCATTGCTCCTGGTGATCCTCACATGCCTGAGTACAACCAACCTTGACTCTGACAAAGTCTTTCATGTGACAACAGACCTCCATCTCCTTCTGATGGGCATTGCAAAACACTCCAGTCTGAGCATTGAGTAATCCCATCTCACAACCTGGCATGGCACAGTGGCAAGGCCCCATGACAATGCTGTCAATAACAATCATGTGAACATCTGCAGGATTGTTAAGGGCAGCACCCCCAGCAGGTTCAGGTATATTGGCTGGAGCATAGTCAATATCCATGGCCTTAGCATCTGGAACAGCCGCCTGTAGATCAGGGCCTGCATACTATGGAACAGCATGATTTTCATCATGACCAGCAAGAGCAGCAGGATTGTCAGACTGTGTTATAGTATGACTTTCATTTTCATTTCATTTCTTTCTCCCCTATGTATCACATGACAGACACGTAGGTAGTTTACGATACCATGCTTATGTCTGTCAGCCTGTATTTATAATAAGCCTTAGTCAGAACCTTGCCAAAGACGCATAGGCACAGTCCATGACATCATGCCTCACAATGATGTGCTAACCATTCCATGGAAAGCCAGCAGGTTATGGCATGCAGTAGACATGAGGATTACACATGTACAAGTAGTATATAAGACTGAATACAACACCAAGAGATGTTAACTCATTCTCTTGGGAATACCACTATACTAGTGCCCAGTCAGCGTCTTCCACTGTCTCCATCTCCCTAAGCCCTTTCTCTTCTCCTTTATAACTTTACTCACTCTGACACTTGTAGAGCCTGCGTACTCCTAGTAGTATTGTGTTGCCCTAACAGGCTGATTAGGGATTACATCAGCCACATCCTAAATGTATGACAGCACTCATTGCAAGAATGCCCCTCTGCACTGCAGATGACTCCTCCATCTCCAAGGTACTTGTAGGCAGCAGTAACAAGGTCCTTGACAGCCATGTTTCCACAAAGAAGAGTTCAGCACCACTGGGCTCTGCAAGCAACCAATGGACTTCAAGACAAAAGCCTTCCAGGTATGTCTGCAAGTGAGCTTGAATGTAGCAACACTGGGCTGGACAAAGGAGTAGTTCCAAAAACTCAGTCACTGCACTGCAGCTGTTGAGGCATGAAAACTGTAGTTGGCATTGACAATAGCTCTGGAGATCAGGCAGTCAACCCAGACCTGAGTTCCAACTTTGAGGTATTTGGCATCTGGAAGATGAACAGCAAGGTGACAATTGTTGGGAGGGTTGTTGAAGCTCTCATGGTCAGCCCAGAACATGGAGGTCCACAAAAAGGATGTCTGGAAAAGGATCTTCCAGTAGTTCAGCAGACACACACAGAAGGAGTCTGAGGAGCAGCCACAAAGAGAGCAGCATGACTTGGAGCTGCAGCCACTGCGCAGCATGGCATGTATGGGTCCCCTGTTTCTCACTTCTCCAAAGAGTAATATAAGCAGTGTAGGGATTAAACTGTGTTCATCCCTTGATACATGGTTTATTGTATGTATACATTTGTTTCATTTACTTCCTGTTTCAGTTCGTCATCACCTACAGCCACATTGTTTGTTAGGTACTATCTTACTTACTCATACATGCATATTCTGCATGTATAGTTACATGTAGTACAAGTATATATAGTACCTACCTATCTACCTATAATAACAACAAGCAGATTTTCCCCCCCAGTTGTGTTGTGAAGTCAAGTCCAGCAGTCACACACAGCACTGTCTGTTTGTGTTCCATCTCTGTTCTGTTCATCATGTGGTGTTTGGATTGTGCTTATTTGTTCTTTCTTACTCTGTCTTTTGGTAGAAACACACCCTTCCCAGTCCTCGCATTCACATGGTGAATACGACTTTGTGCCTACAGCAGATCATGGTACATAGGGGAGGGAATAGCACACAATGCAAACTCAACACTAGTACTGAAGTCTGAAATGAAGAAAGATGAAGTGAAGGGAAAAGATCAATGTGGGAAACTTACTACCAGCAGTACATAGATGATAGAGGAGAATGCACTCCATGGACACTCCATCCATTGCAAACTTGAAGCACCATTACAAACACTATCACTTGGAATAAACAAACATCATCTGGGTTGAGCTGTGAAAATGGTGAAAAGAACTTATGAATGATGGACTTATTATGTAGCACAATATGTACAGGACCAATCCTTCCTGTTCATCTTGATTACCAGTGTGAGTATATATACTTGCGGCATCCACATTAGTGTAGTAGAAGCAGTAAATGTGAAGCAACAATTGAATAGAAAGAGGACAGTTGGGAGAAGCGCTGGCGTCAATGCAGTCACTAATTAAAATTAGATCAGATCCCAATTTCCTGATCACTAGCCACTAGCTATCTCAATAGCCACCCACTTTTTGTAGCACCCAAGCATCCCACCCTAAGAAAAGAACAGATCCTTTCGTTATACTACAGGACCCGTAACCAGAGCCTATAAAGAGAAACTGTTGAAATCAGTACAAGTTGAAACACAAGATGAGGTTCAAACAAGAAATGGCAACATGAAGTTACTTGAATTCAGTCTGGTATCAACAAACAGACTACCTACTTTGAAGTAGAAGCCTTCTTGCCCTTCTTCTCCTTGGCCAGCCTGGTCTTCTCTGCAGCCCTCTCCTCTTTGTCCTGCTTATTCTGCAACTCCTTTGTGATGGCAGCTAAGTTCTCCTTTGTAAGCTGGTGAGTTCCCCAGACAGCCTTGTGTTCCTTTGTTATTATTGTAGGCAGGGTCATTCAGCAAAGAGTGGAGAATGGGGAACTTCTGGGCATTCTCAAACATCTTGGTGTAGGTGCTGTAGTTGGTCTATTGTGTACTCCAGAGCCAGTAGAGGTAGAAGGAATTGTCCAACTGGTGTTCAGTTGGTATTCAGTTGGTTTTCAAGTGGACTTTTGACTTCGCAAAATTTACCCAAGTCCAAACATTGTTCAACTGAGCTCCACTTTGGGGTCAACTGGTGGACAAAGTGGTATGTATGTGCTTACAGGTGTAGTTATAAGTGATGTATCAGTTGAACACGAGTTGGTATTTAAGTGGCCACCAAGTGAACACCAGTTGAATGTCATGGAGCAGAAATACACACAAGTTCAACAATGGATTAATTGGTGTTCAGTTGGAGTTCAAGTGGTATGCAAGTAGTATTCACATAAGAGTGATGTACAAGCTATATACAACCATAGACTTATGCCCAGTTGATATTCAAGTGATGCTCAAGTTGTGTTCAAGAGGTGGTCAATTTGAAACAGGTGTTGTTATTTTATTTGGATTTAAAAGAAATTTATTTAAATTTATCACTATGCCACTAATAGTACTACTAACTACTGATATGCATGAGAGATGGTGGGACTCACTCACTTGACAGCCTCCTGCAAGGCCTTGGTAGCAGACCTGGTGGACCTGGGTTTGTTGATAGTGCTACTAGTGGTGACCAAGGGGGTTGATAGGGGTGGCCAGGGATGAGGCAATGGTGACCAAGGGGAATAGATAGGGGATGAGGGTGGGGTGCAAGGGCATTGGGTGTGCACGTGGCCACATTGGACAGGCAGTGTGGTGGCATTGAGTGAGCGTGTGGCATCCGATGGGTGTGTGGGGCGTGTGACGGCATCAGGGGGATGTTGAGGGGCGACAATGATGGGGGGCACGTGTCGTGGTCATCATGGATGGGGGGTGCGTGTGGGCAGCAAGGGTGTTGGGGGCGTTGGGGCGCGTGCGTCGACATTTGGGCATTGGACGACGTTGGGGGACGTTGATGGCATTGGGGGGATGTTGGGGGCGCGCAACGGCGTTGGAGGCGTTGGGCGGTGCGCATGGATGTCGACGGCGTTGGGGGCAATTGGGGGCGTGCGCGTTGTCGACGACGACATGGGGGCATAGGGGGGTGGGCGTCAACGTTGGTTGGCATGGGGGTGCGTGTGGACATTGGGGGGTGCACACGTCGATGATGACGACATTGGGGGTGTTGGGGAAATGTTGGGAGGCGTGGGGTACGGAGGTGGTGGTGGAGGAAGGCGGGGTGGTCGTCAGAGAAGAAAAAGAGGTGGGGGCGGGGTACTAACCTGAGACGTGCCTCCTCGTTCCCTGCCGTTCCTCTGCGTCCTCGCGACGTTGGCTTACATGGGGGCATCCTGGTGTTGTAGGGGTGTTGGGGGCAAAGCGAGGGGATGAGGAATGGTGGTGGTTGAGAAGAAAGAGACGACGTGCCAGCATGGCACGCCGCAGTCACATGCGCGTGTTGTCGCGCTGATTGCCGGAATTAGCGCCTAGCTAAGCGCGTCAAAAAAGACAAAGAAAAATAAAATAAAGTAAAAAGAATATTAATAATCGCGCATAAGCACTCGATAAGCACCCGTCCGAGAATAATGACTTATTGTTGAATAAGTCCTGCTAACTCATTTCTGGACATCCCAAAGCGGAAATTGCTTCAGAGAACCTCCAATCAATTGTAAGAAATTCAAATAAATTCACAGAAATTGCCTAAAAATTGTAGAGAATATATATGTATATACAATTTCTTATCATTCAATTGGTGTTCAAGTGATATTCACTTGGTCTCCAATTGGTCTCCACTTAATGTTCTACTAAATTTTCAGATGAACACCAACTAAACACCAATTATTCACTTAGTTCACTTGGTGTCCAACTGGTGTCCAACTGGTGCTGAACTGAACTGAACTAGTGTTGAACTGAACTTTCCCAGCCATTTCTCAGCCAAACTAAAAAAGTTGAAAGTTCAGTTGAACACTAACTAAACACCAACTGAACACTAACTGCTAACTGAAGATGTGGTGAACTGTCAGGTGCTCACATCTCTACCCCCATTCCTCTTTCTTTATCAATTCATAGTCCCAATCTTACTTACATTTGATATTCATCATATCTACAAAATACTCATGTACTCGTAGCTAGAAGAAAAAGTCAGTTTTCCCCCATTTTCGAGTCAGAGTCTAAAAGAAACCATCCAAAACCTTTGTTTCATCTCTGTTGTCCGATTCCTTTATCATCCGAGTCCGAGTAAACATCCGTCGTCACTTTCTCCTGCTGTCCTTATCATTCTCCTGCCTTTCTTACCATATCTTCCAAAGCTGAGCCATCTGTTCTCCACCCAAACTGTCTGTACTACATCTGAGACATCAGTCATACATCCAAAGACATCTGAGTCTGATCGAAGCCATCGGAAACACATTACTTCACATTCATCACTTCGGACTTATCTATTCACACATTACCTCACTCAGGTGTCACATGGACTTGTCCTGCCAGAGGAGGACCCTTGCATTATAGATTGATATACTTTCAGATCACAACATATATTCACTACTACAGTATGTCGATGGCAAGGCAGTGCATGGGCGGCCAGGAAGCCCACTGTGTAAGGAGAGGTACTCATGAAGTAGTATTGTGTGATGGGCATCCAGGCAGCCCCCTTTGTAGGTAGAGGTACTCAAGAGGTAGTACTGTGTGATGAGTGTCCAGGCAGCCCACATTGTGGATGAGGAAAATTGAGTTGTCCAAAACAGCAGACACATTAAATGATGAGAGATGTGCTTACTAATGTCATAGGCTTCCAGGTGGCCCATGCTGTGGGAGATCCCTCTGTATGGCCTGCCTACACACGTGGGCTTCCTAGCAGCCCATGATGAGTGTGGTACATACAGGATACATACTGATTTACATATTTTGATAGATGGGCATTGCCATTGCAAGTGCGGGCTTCCTGGCAGCCCAGGCTGACTTGGGTGAGTGCGTTCGCACTCTTTCTACATGCATGGGCTTCCTCACAGGCCATAGTGAGTGCGGAATGTATCAAATGAATACTAACTCACATTTGTCGATCAATAGGACATGCCATTGCAAGTGTGGGCACCCAGGAAGCCATATGGACTTATGTCGATCGGTTGAATGAACTCACTGGTGCACGTATGGCCTTCTGAACAGCTCGTGCTGACTTGCGCAACTCCTCCATTAGGCTATTACTTACATGGGTCTCCCAGATGGCCACTGTAATTGTGGGTGTATATAGCTACATACTGACTTACTGTTTATTGATTGATGGGACTTCCCAATCCAAGTGTGGGCTTCCTGGCAGCCCGTGCTGAGTCTGGTATGTATTTGATCAGTTATTTCTCTCAGTCGACAGAACATTGTTCGAAGTCGCAGAACAAGCAGACATCATTGAGAAAGGACATCTGAATGGTGTGATCCCCTGATGAAGACCCAGTTGACAATGGGTATAATGTGAGAGGAGGTGTGGAGGGAATGGGCGATTGTGTGACAGGTCTTTGAGTGAGTATGTCAACAGCAAGACAGTGCATGAGCAGCCAGGAAGCCACACTGAATATATGGCTACAAGCTACAGGCAGGTGAGAGAGCGTCCCAAGGAAGGGCACACACTTTAGTCACATGGGACAAGGGATAGAAGCACTGGTTGGGCAGCCAAGCAGCCCATCTGATTCAGCGTAGGTTACAGATGGCAGGAACCTTGATTGGGGTGAGAAGAAGGCCACGTTAAGTCGCAGAGTCATGGCAGTGGAAGTGAAGTATGGGCGGCCAGGAGTGCCATGCGGTCAATTTGGGTGTATGCATCCCGCAGGCTTCCAAGCAGCCTATGCATGGGGTGGCACTCACTCACCCTACGGGCCTCCTGACTGGCCATATCAGAAGATGCTGTGAAGTACGAAATGGAGCTGGCATGCTGCAAATTGGTCAGATGGTGCACCTGCACAGGCAGGCAGCTTGGCAGCCCATACTCCTGTTCAGGATGATGAAGTACCCAAAGATGGGTGTCGATGTCAATCTGATGTCCACCATGGGTGGCCAAGCAGCCCATTGAGTGAAGGGGAGCAGCCACTGCCACTGGGATCACAGATTGGACAGCCCGGTAGATGTAGCACATGTAGTATGGCCTGCATGGAAGCCTGTGATTGTGGGAGCAGATAAGAGTTTGAGCAAGTGCAAGCTGGGTGGCCAAGAAGCCCATTGAGTAGGCAACTGGAATAAATGAGATTAGTGCTGGGATATGAAATCTGTGTAGCCTGACTTGCTTACCATACAGTAAGCAAGCAGATTTGTCATTGAGGAAATGATGACCTGAGTACAAGATGGGCAGCCAGGCAGCCCATGCATGCAACTAATGTACCACTCAGGGTGAGCAATGGGAATAAGTGAGGTCACGCGCTCACCACATTCTCTAGTGAGGCCACGTGCATTTGTTGTGAGTTGTGCTTCTCAGCAGCTGGGCAGCCAGGCAGGCCAGAAGTGGAGAGGCCTCACAATCTTCTGACTTGTGAGTCGTGCTTAGAGTTATTGCGAACATGCTCATTACTCACCTGTGTTTGTTCATCTTGGGTTTGATTGCATCATGTCAATGCGGGTAGCTTGCTGAGTGAGTGCCAAAAAGAATACAATGGGATGCCCTCGTACGGTGACTCAAAAAACCCTTTCAATGTTGGTCACTTTTGTATAAAATGCTAAATAACTGAGGAACTACTGGAAATGGTAGCTGAGGGTTAGTGTAGCGTTTGTAGTGTCCTTTCTTAGTTAGAAGTTAATTCTTGGTTCAAGCCAATCAGATGAGTCTAGAATATTCTATGGAATTTATAATCAAGTGATGCATTGAAAGGGTTTTTTTTAGTGTAGTTTCCAAGTCCCCTGTTTCTGGCTATTACTCATCACAAAGTCTCACCATCATCAGTATGACACATATGATGTCATGTATTACTAATCCAGGCACAATCTGCACTATTTATAAGCTCCATCAGTTGTTCATTTTCCCTACAACAATGAAGTCCATTCCCAACTTTCTTCACACCAATATTGCTTCTGCCCTTCTCAATACCAGCCATTCTCAGGCCAAGATTGCTCTCAAGTTGGGCTGTAGTGCAGCTACTGTCTCTAGGGTAGCTCACCAGGTTATCCCTAACAAGGAAAACCTAGTGGGTGGATGTTCTAAGAAGCTCACTATGGCTGATGAGAGGGCAATTATCAGCCAAATCAGCTCTGGAAAAGCTGAGAATGCTGTCCAGGTCACTAGAAACTTGAACAAAGTCCTCAGTGATCCTGTCTCCACACAAACCGTGTGCAATGTCCTAAAGAAGAACAATATGAAGGCTGTGGTGAAGAAGAAAAAGCCTTTCCTATCTGTCAATCACTGGAAAGCACGTCTTGCTTGGGCTTTGAAGTACAGGAATTGGACAGTGGAGGACTTCAAGAGGGTGTTGTGGTCAGATGAGACTAAGATCAACAGATTTGGGTCAGATGGTAGGAAATGGGTGTGGAAACAGGAGGGGGCACCTTTGCAGGACCAGGAGGTTGAAGGCACTGTGAAGCATGGTGGTGGAAACATTAAGGTTGGGGGGGTGATGGAGTGGAATGGGGTGGGGAGAGTGGTTGAGTTTGAGGGGAGGATGGATGCTCAGCAATATGTGGACATCTTAGCTGATGGTCTCCTTCTCACCATCGAGGAATATGATATTCTTGCAGAGGATGTGATCTTTCAGCAAGATAACAACCCCAAGCACATCTCAAAATTGGCACAAAAGTGGTTTGAGGATCAAGGGATTACAGTCATGGATTGGCCTGCCCAGTCTCCTGATATTAATTCCATTGAACACTTTTGGGAGCACATCAAACACCAACTCAATACCTGGGATACACCACTAAGAGGAGTACATGAATTACGGAAGAGGGCTGCAGAGGAATGGGAGGGGATTGAAGTAGGGGTATGCCAGAATCTTATATCAAGCCTTCCCAGGAGGATTGAGGCTGTTATCAAGGCCAAAGGGGGGAATACTAAGTATTAGATAGTACACTCAAAAAACCCTTTCAATGCATCACTTAATTAGAAATTCCATAGAATATTCTAGACTCATTTGATTGACTTAAACCAAAAATAGCCTTCTAGCTAGGAAGGGAGACTACAAACGCTACACTGACCCTGAGCTACCATTTCCAGTAGTTCCTTAGTTATTCAGCATTTTGTACAAAAGTGACCAACATTGAAAGGGTTTTTGAGTCACTGTAAGCTCCCATCAGTTCATGGATTGTTCCGAGACATCGATCCAAGATTAAGTGTTCGTTTTTCGACTAATCAACACTCACCTAAGTATCAGAAACACGAACCATGGGTTCATTTTTGCCAAAGTAGTCAGCTCCCCTTGCAAGCATGGGGTGCCTGGAGGCCCAGTTGTGAAATGTATTTAAGAAACAGTGAGGGACTCTGTCGATTCCTCACAACAATATGCCCAGCTCACAATACTTTGCAATATTTCTGGCTATGCTCATGACAAAGTTCCAACGCCCCCTTAGGGGTACGGAACCTATGTGTATGATTGAGGACAAGACCGTTCTCAAGCAACTCGAACTCTTGACGCTGATGACCAACAAATTCAAACTGCAGGACCTCTCATTCAACCAGATCCAACTCCTCAAATCCTTCATCAAAGTTGTGATGAAAAAGCCAAGTGACGAGATGATCGACTTCATCATCAACAACACTGATTTCACTGCTGAATGCAAGATCTATAGTACTTGGTTCTGCAATTAAGTCACGCCAAGGGTCAAGGCCCTGGTTGAATCAGCCATGTGTGAGTGTGGCTTTCACCCTCAGAACGTCTTGGCTACACAGGAGTCAGACAATTTCCCATTGCCTAACATGCTCATGAACGCCTGTCTTGTTCCCATCATGGCCAAAATGTTTGGCGAGGTTGTCGTGAGTGGCGAGGTCCTCGTCGACATGTCAATTGGGGCTAACTTGAAAATGCTGTTGGTCCACAATGTATCCCACATGGGCAAGGCCTATATACGTGCAAAAAAGGTGGTTGATCAGAAGGTCGAACTGATGCAGAATGTGCTGAAAGGTAAGTTCTGGAGAATGTCAAGCACAGTGATGTTACTAACCTACCACCCCAGTTCTCGACGAAGTGGGGCTGAATGGAGCTTCGCTAGCAGCTGTTCGTGCCACGCTGCAAGCAAGCAAGAACATCAAATGACTTGCCAGATGGTATCCGAATGTGCAGTTAGAGGCAGAGGAAAATATTGTGAAGCTCAAGAAGGTGGTTCATCATGCTGTAAAGCAGCCTCAAAATGACTTCGACATGCCCATCCGCTTGAAGAAACCCAAGGCTATCAAAAAGAGTAAGTCCATGCCATGTTCAAGCCAGCACAAAGTACTTACTAGGGCACAGTGGAGGCGGCTTGCAAGAAGGGCTGCAAGATCCATATAGTGCAAGCAGAGATGGCCAATGAGATGGAAGTCACCCGTTGTCATACTTCAAATTGGAATTTGAAGTGAGTGACATGAATATTGGTGTTTTGTAGCTATTTCATATGCTACTATAAAACCAAGACATATTTTGGCAAGTTGAATCAAATCAAATGGACCTCCCATTATGATATAGACATTATTTCTTTCTTTCCCCTATTCCCCTATCGACTCCTGGGACCCCTAATTATTATTCTAACATTCTGCTCAAGTTAAATAACTTCATATAATCTATGATGTCATAGGAATTTGAAGAATAAGCTAGAATGTATAGATTAGACCCCAATAGGCAGTGAGTCATCATTTATTAGGCTTGGCTATTACAAATCAAAGATCTACTCTGCCAAAAGTATGAGTCATATGGCAATATGAGTCATATGATAATATGAGTCATTTAGCATAGCCTTGAGATGTTTGGCACTGCACAGCCTCCCTTCCCTTGTAGTCTATATAAACCCCCAAATTGTAGTAGATAGGCATTATAGAATTCAAAGAATTGCAGAATACACCTGAATTCTCCATTCAAAAGATTGTAGAATTGCAGAATTGCAGAATACACTTGGATTCCACTTTCATTCCCTTCCCCTTCCTCCATCCCTCATCCTCTTCCCTCCATTTCTTTTGCAGTACCTACTTTTTATTAAGTAGAATATTACTGTTAGGTTACATAGTAAAGAATAGACTTGATTAGTTGATAATTGAGTACTTTTGACCTGTGAAACCCTTGCTAGAGAAATAAGATTAAGTGTCTTGATACTTTAGTGATTGCTCCCCAGTTATATTGATTTCGTATAGACCGTTGCTGGCTAAGCATTAGACTATAGAACGATTCTATAGGTGTTTAGTAAATATTGGAAGTGATCTAGCAGAAACGTCCGACCTAGAGCTTCAATCAGTTGAATTGTCATATTGCAGTTTTGTATTATTGGAGCCATTGCTAGTATACTCAGTCAGGATTATCCTTCATCTCAGTATTACTTGTCCCAGTCAGTTTACTATTTGTTTGTGTCTACCTACATATTATTCACTTGTTGAGTAGTCTGTATTGTTGTGTTGGGAAGTTTATCTTAACTTCTTGTTCTTACCTCCGATCTTTTTCCCCTTTTCACTCCTATTTCCCCTATTTGTACTACTCTGTAGTATAATCCCCCCAAAAGCCATCACTATCGATAACACACCTCTAGCCTGCAACAACTTGGGTGACTGTCCGATCTATCTAGACTGATCCGACTACATCCAAAGCATTTAGTGAAAACCCCACTGAGTGTGACACCATATGATGCGGTCTATCGCTACTCACCTGGAGCTTGTGGGTGATCTTGAGAATTGCCCCACGGAGGCCAAGTGCCATGCTTACACCGATTTCTTAGAGGGGGGAACTTAGGAGTCAAAATAATGTCGAAGTTAACCTTCAAACAACTCACCGTCCTTCTCAGATTCATTGAAGGTCGGCCCAGTAATTGGAATGCCTATGTGTGCGAGGACAGCGTGACCGCGTGGCATTTGGCGCTCATGCCATTGAATCCCTCAGTAACTCAATGGGGGGCATTCGAACATGGTAATCGAGATAACGCTGGACATGTTCGCAAAGGGAGGACCTGGGTTCAAGCCCATACAATTGTTATGGCATTAGCTCGTCGGCGTCGCAGCCATTATTGCGACAATGTTCTTCAGGGCAAAAGTCACCAGTGTGCCGATGTCCAGAGTCCTCCTTGCTGATGGTGTGGGCATTGGCAAAACTGCACAAGTCATTGCGATGATCGCCTTTTTCCAGCAATTGGTGCTTATCGAACAGGTGGAGGCGGTGAGGGAGCAAGTGAATCACCCGTTTATAATACATGAGTATCCTGCACTCGTAGTTAGAATATTGACATGAGTTCAACAGGGAACATGTCCTGGTTCATAGGCGTGATGGAGAACTTGCCAGACAAGCCCCACCTCATTGTTGTCCCATTGGCCCTCATGGGGCAATGGAAGGACAAACTTTACCGCTTCTTCTCAAGGGGTGCAATCAACATATTCCAGCTTCCAAGCTCATTTGAACAGATAAAGGAATTTTTTTCCAGTCCCAATGGTTCCTGGCTGCAATCGCAGCAGAAGATGATCAATCACATAGTCATTTGCACCCATTCAGTTAGTTCATTTGTAGAAAATGTTGGTGCAGTTACTAACAAGCCTTACAGACTTTTCAGATGATGATGGGGCAAGTATTCAACATGAAGAAAGCCAGGGTATATCTGGCAGTTCACCACGTCTACAACTGAACACCAACTGGATTCAGTTGGTCAGGTCCAACCAGTTGGACACCAACTTAAGTCAACTGAACTACCAACTGAACACCAATTCAACCAACTAAGTTCACTTACATTCAGTTCAGTTCAGTTCTCCACCAAGTGGCTACCACTTGAACACCACTTTACATAGTTAGAGCAGTTTCAGTTGGTGTCCAGTTGATATCCAAGTGGTGTTCATGTGAACTGTGTACCATAGAGTTAGTAGAAGTAGAAGCAATCATCCAACTGGTGTTCAGTTGGTATTCAGTTGGGTTTCAAGTGGACTTTGGACCTTGCAAAATTCACACAAGTCCAAATGGTGTTCAACTGGGCCCCACTTGGTGGTCAACTGGGGGTCAAGTGGTATGTGTGTGAGTACAGACATAGCTACAAGTGATATTGTGAGTGTTCAGTTGAACCCCAGTTGGTGTTCAAGTGACTGCCAACTGAACACCAGTTGAGTGTTATGTTCCACAGATAGATACAAGTCCAATGATATATTAAGTGCTCAGTTGATACTCAAGTGATATTCAGGTGGTGTCCAAGTGGTAGCCAAGTGGTAGCCAACTGAGGTTCAAGTGATATTCAAATGGTGTTCAACTGATGTTCAAATGGTGTTCAACTGATGTTCAAGTGGTGTACAAGTGTTGTTCAACTGAAGTTTAATTGATATACAAGTGAATGCCAGGTGAACTACAAGTGAAATTACTCATATCATTCAATCATCATCATCCTGCACCTCTTGTGGCCCATATCTCACACCATTCTCATCCTCTTCATCCTCACTTTCATCTCCTGCTTCTTCCTGCCTCACCTGCTGCCTAGCAATAACACGTTGAGTGTGCAAGAAGAGCAGTACATGCATGGTGAAGTCAAAGTTGCTGACAGTCATCCTGTTGAGGACTGTCTGGAACCCACCCAACCATGCATTGAGTTGCTCACAAGCCTAAGTAGAAGCAAATTAGACAAGTACAAGTAACTGAGTAGTGTAATCACTTACCTGAGTGTTGAAGGCCCTCTTGTAGTAAGGTCTCCCCTCCTTGTCTTCATCAACCACCACCAGGTTGGGGGCATCTCCATTGAGTGGTGCTGGGTTGCACCAAGTCCGGCAGAGGTGGTCAGTGGTCCGGTGATTGATGTAGTGGTAGGAGTCCACAATAATCCGAGTGGTGGGTTCCCAAGTAGGCCAGTGCCCTTGCTTGACAATGTGCTTGAGCAAGGCACATCCCTTGTCAATAGCAATGTAGCTAGGGCGGGAGCTGGGATCTGTGTAGATGTCTTCAAGGAACCGAAGAATCTTGGCCACCCCTTCAGCCTTGGCAAACTTGCGCCAGGCAATCACCACACCACATGGAGCACAGATGGTCTCCACACAGTAGAACCTAGGAGCAGAGAAGTAGTTTTTATACTTGGTGCCACTGACCTCTTCAACCTCCTGCTCCTCCAGGTTGTCATGTTCAAGCCCCTCTGCATTTGCAGCACGAGGCAGCCACTCCTGTCTCTCCTCCTGAGCTCTCCTCAACATCCTCTGAACTCCAAGGAGTGAAGTGTTGGCATAGCGAGCCCGGTAGACCCTCCACTGCTCCTGGTGATCAACACATGCCTGAGTCCCAGCCACCTTGACTCTGACACAGTCTTTCATGTGACAACGGACCCCCATCTCGTCCTGATGGGCCTTGCAAAACACTCCAGTCTGAGCATTGAGCAATCCCATCTCACAACCTGGCATGGCACAGTGGCGAGGCCCCATGACAATGCTGTCAATAACAATCATGCGAACATCTGCAGGATTGTTAAGGACTGGACCCCCAGCAGGTTCAGATCCATCATTGGCTGGGACATTGTCAACATCCATGGCCTCAGCATCTGGAACAGCTGCCTCTACAGCAGGGCCTACATACTCTGGGACAGCATGATTTTCATCATAGCCAGCAAGAGCAGCAGCATTGTCAGGCTGGTTAGGGATCACGTCAGCCACATCCTTGAATGCATGACAGCACTCATCGCAAGAATGCCCCTCTGCACTGCGGATGACTCCTCCATCTCCCAGATACTCATAGGCAGCAGTAACGAGGTCCTTGACAGCCATGTTGTCCACAAAGAGGAGCTCAGCACCACTGGGCTCTGCAAGTAACCGGATGGACTCCAAGACGAAAGCCTTCCAAGTATGCCTGTGAGTGAGTTTGAATGTGGCACCACTGGGCTGGACAAAGGAGTAGTTCCAGAACTCAGTCACTGCAGCTGTCGAGGCATGAAAGCTGTAGTTGGCATTGACAATAGCCTTGGAGACCAGACGGTCAACCCAGACCTGAGTTCCAACTTTGAGGTATTTGGCGTCTGGAAGGTGAATGGCAAGGCGGCGATCGTTAGGAGGGTCGTTGAAGCTCTCATGGTCAGCCCAGAACATGGAGGAACATGCAAGACATTTCCCTGCAAGTACTGGAACCTTCTCAAAGCACTCGCTCCCTCTAAGCAAGGTGACTTTGGAGACATCACGGTACCGCTGGTACTGAGTCAAAGCACGACCAGGACATGTAGCATCAGAGCATTGCATGACAGTGGGAGTGATGATGAGGACAGGGCGAATAGCAGCAGTGGATATGGGGAGGAGCTTGCAACGCAAAGTACCTCTTTTGTTATGAGAGTAGAGATTGAGGGAGTGACAAAAGAAGTCAAGCTTTTTACCCAGAATGGTGGTCTGTTGTTTTGGAGACTGGTCTGCATGACGATCAGTGGGGAGAAATAGCGTGTCGTAGGCAGATCTGCCATCAGAAGAGCCAGAGGTGTTGGAACCAGAACCAGAGTCGGAGTCAGAGCCAGAGCCAGAGTCAGAGTTCATTTCAGCATCAGAATCATCATCAGCGACAAGGGAGTCAAGCTGAAGCCTGTCTTTGATAGCACGGACGAAGGCAGCCATCCAGCTAGTCACGACCTGAGTGTTGGTAGGGACAGCTTGTTGTTGACCATGGAGGTTGAGAAGGTCGGTGTTGTTGATGACACTGAAGAGGAGCATTAAGACAGTGGCAAGAGTGATGTCGGCACCAAAGCTGGATGTGATAACCTTGGCAAAGTCCACAAAAAGGATGCCTGGGAAGGGATCTTCCAGTGGTGCTGCAGAGACACACGGAAGGAGTCCGAGGAGCAGCCAGAAAGAGAGCAGCATGAGCAGGGCCTGTAAAGAGAAACTGTTGAAGTCAGTACAAGTTGAAATGTGAGATGAGATTCAAACAAGAAATGGCAACATGAAATCATTTGAATTACATCTATGATTAACAAACAGACTACCTACTTTGAAGTTGAAGCCTTTTTGGACTTCTTCTCTTTGGCCAGCCTGGCCTTCTCCTTGGCCCTCTTCTCCTTGTCCTCCTTGTCCTTCAACTCCTTCGTGATAGCCGCCAAGTTCTCCTTCGTAAGCTTGCGAGTTCCCCAAACAGCTCTGTGTTCCTCTGAGCTCTGATCGTAAGCGGGGTTGTTCAACAGAGTGTGGAGGATGGGGAACTGCTCAGCGTTGTCGAACATCTTGGAGTAGGTGTTGTAGTTGGTCTTGCGGATGTAGAGTGAGCGAAGTTCGTCGATGGAGAGATCACGACCAGTCCACTTCCCTGCATTCTTCAGTTCCAACCACTTTGCTGGGACTTGGACAGCTGCCTTCATCCGAGCATAGATCTGAGGAATCTCACCCTTCTGAGATGCCTTGGGTGTCATGCTGTAGGGCACCTTCAGCATGATGGCAAGCTGAGGAAGGGCAGGATCGGAGAAGGCAGTGGCAAGTTGCTGGGCAATGGTAAGCGAGGCGGTGTCGACACCAGCAGTTGAGATGGAGGCAGAGGGGGCGAGAGATGAGATGGTGGAGGGCACATCGACAGAGTGGACAGAGGGGGAAGGAGGGGGATGGAAGGCAGAGGCAGAGTTGGGGTCCGAAGGTTCCTAAGTGAGATAGAGTTAGAATTTTTTTTAGTCAAGTCGGAATTTGCTTACCATCAACAAGACCAATTCCTTGTTGTTATCCCACTCGATGGGCTCATCCTCCTCAAGGGCAACAGCAAACGGCCCCATGATCTCCCAGTCATTGTTAACCCACAATGAAATGTCAGAGCCTAAGTGGAAAGAAAAAGCAAGCAAAAAACGCGAAGTCAAAATCTGTAACTTACTAGCCAAAGCAGTCAGTTTCTTGACCATGGACCTAAGGACAGGCCCCAACGTGTAGGCCAAAGGGACCCTCACAGTGCGGACATTGGCCTTGGTGCGGTCATGATTGTTGTACACCAAGACCCTGCCCTCATTGCGAACGGGGACAAGGTCTGCCTGCTGGGTATCTGGGAACAAAGTCAGTAAGTGAGATGAGCATGAGAAGCATGAACTCACTGAAGTCAGCCATGTTGGGGGCTACGCCATGTCCTTTGGCCCTTGCAACTCCACCCATGGTACGGGAGGCGCCTTGCAAATCGTTGAAGTCGTCAGTGATGGGAGAGGAAGGCGGATCATTGAAACCAGCAAAGACAGGGGCAGCCAAAGGCATATCGTTGGCATGGTCAGCCTTGCTGCGCTGAGCTACATGGTGATGGGCGATGGGGGAGGCGCTAGCCTGACACTTGGAGGCAGGCAGGTTGCGAGGGGTGACATTGGGGTCGAGGTCCATGGCATGCTCACCAGAGTTGTCACTCTCCTTGTCATCACCTGCATCAGAGAGCTTGTCGTCACCAGCATCAGACACCTTCTCATCACTCGACGTCTTTTCCTTCTCCTTCTCCTCGCTTGACGTCTTCTCCTTCTCTTCATCGTCATCCATGTCCCCTGGGCCTTCATTGCTCAACTTCTTTTCCTTCCCCTGATCCTCCTCTTCCTCATCATCATCCTCTGGCTCATCCTCTGCGTCTGATGAACCGAGATTGGTCAAGTCGCGACCTTTCCCCTTGTCTACGACTTGGGGAACATCACCCGGATCAGCACGGCGAACACGGGTGGAGACAATCCTCGGAGCAACTGGGGGTAGGAGAACCCCAGTCCCAGCTCGACGAGGTGGCGGAGCAAGAGCAGCCCCGCTCTCACTGAGAATTCTAGAGGTACTGGTGCAGAAGGTCAGTTTGCGGACACAAGCAAGAGCAAGTAAAGACTTATGCAGTCATATTCTGCACAGTAGGTTCCTCAGCCTCTTCATCTTCTTCATCACGATCTGCGGAGGTCCTACGAACAACCAGCATGAAAAGAGAATGAACAAACAGAGAACAGGAGACTTACTTAGTTTTCTTATTGGCTTTGGGAGTCTTCTTGACTTTCTTGACTTGGACAGGGAGGTCCTCACTACCAGACAATGTGTTGTTAATGTTTGTCAATTTAATTGAATTGAAAAGAAAATTGTTTGTATTTATTATTACACTATGTACTACTACTACTAACTACTACTGATAATGTAAAGGTGGGGTGCTGACTCACTTGAGGGCCTCTTGAAGGGCCTTGGTTGCTGACCTGGTGGACCTAGGCTTGTTGGGAGTGCTGGTGGTGGTGACAATGGCAAGTGTTGGAGGTGCGCGACGACGACGGGGGGTGCGTGACAACAACGGTGGGTGCGCGATGATGACGGGGGGTGTTGAGGATGTGGTGGTGGTGGTGGGGGCGCGCAACAATGTTGGGGGGCGATGGGGCACGACGGGGGGCCGTGTTGTTGTTGTCGACGGCGTTGGAGGGCGACGGGGGGGGGCGTGGGGTCATTGGGGCAGCGTGGGTCGACGTTGGGGGGGTGTTGGGGGATGACAGGGGTGTTGGGGGACAACGGGGGGGCGATGGGGCACGACGGGGGGCCGCGTTGTTGTCGAGGGCGTTGGGGGACGATGGGGTGGGCAGGCGTCGGCAATGGAGGGTGAAGGGAGCCGTTGGGAGCCGTTGGGGGGGGGGCGGGGCGTTGATGATGGGGGACGATGGGGGGCAGGCATCGACGATGGGGCACGATGGGGGGCAGGCATTGACGATGGGGGCCGTTGGGGGGCGCGCGTCGACGTTGGGGGACGATGGGGGCGTGGAGAGGTGGTGGTGGGAGGCGGGGGAGTCGTCAGATAAGGAAAAAAAAAGGTGGGGGGCGGGTGCTTACCTTGGCCGTCCCTCCTCATCGTTCCTGGCCGTTCCTGCGCGTCCTCGCGACGTTGGCTTGCGTGGGGGCATTGCGGCGTTGGGGGGGCGTTGGGGGAAAGCAAAGGGAAGGGGGATGGTGGTGGTTGAGAAGAAAGAGGCGGTGTGCCAGCGTGGCACGCCACTGTCACATGCGTGTGGCGTCGCGCTGATTGCTGAATAAGCGCGCGTCTAAAAAAGAAAAGTAAAATAAAATAAAATAAAAAGAATATTAATATTCGTAAGTGCGCGCCCAATAAGCGCCTGTCCGAGAAAAAATGACTTATCATCAGATAACCCTTGCTAACTCATTTTTGGACGTCCCAAAGCGGAAATTGCCTCAGAAAACCTCCAATAAATTGTAGAAAATCCAAATAAATTCCCAGAAATTGTCTAAAAATTGTCAAAAATATATATGTACATAAAATTTCATTTTTATCAATTGGTGTTCAAGTGACATTCACTTGGTGTTCAATTGGTGAGCACTTGGCATTCTACTGAATTTTCAGTTGAACACCAAATGAACACTAATTATTCACTTAGTTCACTTGGTATTCAACTGGTGTCCAACTGAACTGAACTGAACTAAACTGGTGTTGAACTGAACTTTCGTAGCCATTTCTCAGCCAAATAAAAAAACTCGGAAATTCACTTGAACACCAACTGAACACCAACTGGACACCAATTGCCAACTGGATCCAGTTGGTATCCAACTGAAGACGTGGTGAACTGTCAGGTGCTCAAGCCAGGAAGGCTTTTGTCAATGGCATGCATACAGTTCTTTCAGACAATACAGACAAACTGGTTTTTGGCATGAAATGGTGTACCACGTGGATCGATGAGGCCCATATATTTCATGGCCCAGGTCGTGGGCTTACGGGGGCCTGCCAGCTACACAAGTGCACCCGAGTAACCCATGTAATCATGGCCACCCCACTCTTTACCAAAATACAGGACATTATTAACATATGGGCCGCATGTGCAACCACGACAAGTTTGTGCTTTCAAAAGGACAACTACTGGAATGCCAATTCAACCGCAAAATCCGCGCCACCAAACGGGGTATGATGGAGCCCGAGAAAGCTATGGTAAAAAGCAGAAATCTCCGAGCCTTGTGAGGCGATGAGGTTGACAAGGAGGACACTGGAATTGCTGTACAGTTTGCCCAGTATAACACGGCAAAGGTAGTCCAGGGCAAATTGGTACTCTACTTGATACAAAGGACCCTCATGTCCATGGACTTCGACAGAAATCTGCTCAACTCCAAGATGCCGCCCATCATGGAGCACATGCTGACAATCAAGCTTAGCGATCATGAAATAGAGAACCTAGGTCTCCTCATTGACAAGATGGAGTCCTCACAGAGTGGGTTCCCCACTAACTTGAGTCTTGAGGTAGGTGCTGCAGCTTCCTCGGCAGCTTGTGCTGATGAAATTGTAGAATTTCTTCCTTCCCTACCAATGTGGCATCATGATGTTCAAGGTTAGTGACAAAGACTGGCTGATATTTGACATGGCAGGCAACTCGAAACTCAGGCATTACAACGATATATTGAGCACCAAACTTGACCTGGTCACATGTCTCATGCTCCATCTCCTCAGCCATGACAATATCAAGCACCCAATGATGGTCAACGGCAAAGTCATTTTCCCTTCACCGCTGCCACTTGTCTTTGGGCAACGAGCTCCTCAAAAGCACAAGATTCTGATGTATCATGAATTTCCTATGATGGCTATGACCATCCAGAAGGTAAGTAAACTAGATTGTCTAAGCAACCTGACATACACAGACACTGTAATTATGCTCGTAAGTCATTAATACAATGTATGAACATTCAACTAACTAGACTACTTAGGATACGATCTGGTCGCAGGTGGGTGTGGAGCAGATCATCGGATGGTCTGCATGCCTTACTCAGGAGAATGCCATCCATGTATACCACTTGGTGTCCCTTGGAATGACTGACGTGCTCATGTCCACCATGGCACGTGAAAAGGGTGAGATGCTCCAGATGCTATTTTCGAAAGAGAAGAATGAGAAACTGGAGCAGGTGTTTTACAGCAGAACCAGGAAGGGTGCAGTCCCTGACAGTGACTCAGAGAGGAGGAGGATGATGATGACGACAGCGGGAAGAAGAAGAAGAAGAAGAAGAAGAAGCCCCTGCTAAGCACTCGCAATGCGAGAGGTTCTGCAAAGAATGCAGCATTGAAGTCGATATCAAGGTTGGAGACCCCCTCAACCTCACAGGCTTCCAAGACAGCCGCTAAGGAGATGGCAGAAGAGCCAGAGGTAGTGGATGATGAGGGAGATGGTGTAGACAGAGGAGATGGAGGAGAAGAGAAGACGGAGGAGAAGAGAAGACGGCTGAGGAGGGCAAGGGCAAAGAGAAGGAGAAGGCGAGGACGAAGGCTTCCATGAAGCCAAAGCTGGCTGCAAAGATGAAACCCAATCCCAGAGCCAAGGGGAAGGGGAAATGCGAGGCAGAGGTAAACCAGGAGGCTGCTGGGCCTTCCAAGAAGCCCACTGGAGAGCAGTCCACGACAAGTGAGGCCGATGTCGATACACCTTTAGGCATCATATCTGAGCACATCACAAGGGCTGCCAGTCCGCCCACCAAGGAGACGGGTTCAGCGGATGTGGACAAACCTGCTGGTGAGTGAATGCCTTCCCAGCAGCCTGCGGCACGGATGAGTCCCAAGAGTCCAGGCACAGGACTGTCACTTGGACTGCAGAGAACACAGCTGGAAGGATGGATAGCAATGCAAAGAGAATCACAATCACAATCTCAAATGGAATTGATGGAGATAGACGATGAGCTTCAATGGGCTTGCCCACTGCCCATGGGTACATCGGACTCTCCAATGGACATGGATGCCTTGGCAGATGAGGATCCCAAGGTTCGCACCCACTCAAACAAGTCCAAAGGTTCGAAGGCAAAGTCTTCGAAGGCCTTTGATCCATCACCTGCTGTGGCAGCCCCTGGCTTGACCAGGCCTCCTTGGACACAGGCGAACCCCATGATGCCTCCAAAGGCAGGAAGGAAGAACAAGCCGAAAGGGTCGCCTGATAAGTCACCTTGAACAGAGCTCAGGTAGCGGAAGACACTGAGGAACACATCAGGCAGAGGTGGAGGCAGTTGTGGACTCCATCAAGTCCCCAAAAGTGAGTTGGAGGAGGAGGATGGGGTGGATATCGTGGCAATCAAGCAGGAAGGGGAACCACCACGATTATCGTCAACTGATGATGAGGAAATGGAAGAATTTCGTTCAACGGTGGGACCATCTCGAGTCCCAAATGACGACGTTGAGAACTTCGTGTCACTCCTGGATGACATATCTGATGTCTCTGACTGCTCTTCCTCCCACAATCCACTTGCTGCGCGAAGAGTTCAGATGTTTCACTCAGCAACCACACACCCCCAAGAACACGTTCCGAATGTTACCCTTCCTGCTCATCGTCCTCCTCATGGCCGTGGAGGAAGTTCTCATGCTCATGGTGGCAGGTAGGCACTGTATGTTGCTCTTGTATACATCATACATTCAGACATATGCTTGAATGGATTTCTTTACCGTACTTTCTTACTTTATCTATTGTTTTACCTATCATGTACTGTACTATATTTTAATTGTTATTTCAAGTTACGCTTGCTCAACTGCTCATACTTAAGGTTGTTCTGAAGGTCGATCTGTGAGTATAGAGCATAGAGAGATGAGACACAGAGTTTTACAGGCACATTGCCAGAGTTATTTATCACATGCATAAAAGCAAGTATATTAAACAAAATACATGTAGTACGTAGTATGGGCAGCATGGAAGCCCAGTGAGATGGAAGGACCAGAGTATAGTACCACATAAGGTAAGAGAAGGCGTTGTTCAAAGTCACAGAACAAGCAGACATCATTGAGAAAGGACATCTGAATGGTGTGATAGCCTGATCAGTTGACAATGGGTATAGCATGAGAGGAGGTGTGGAGGGAATGGGTGATTGCATGACAGGTCTTTGAGTGAGTATGATGACAGTAAGACAGCACATGGGTGGCCAGGAAGCCCACTTTGTAGGAAGAGGTACTTGTGAAATGATATCGTGTGATGGGCTGCGGCCTGCATTGTGAACGAGGGCAGTCGAGTCGTCCGAAATGACAGCCACATTATATGATGAGAGATGTACTTACTAACATCATAGGCTTCAAGACATACTGATCTACTATGGTAATATGGCAGAAGACAAGGAACACATCAAAGAAGTACTATGCCGACTTTGTAAACACAAGGTCTATGCTCACGCCAACAAATGCGAGTTGTATGTGGACACCGCGGAATACCTCTGTAACATTCTTTCCCCTCGAGGACTCCCTATGGGTAACTCAAAGATCAAGGTGATCCAAGATTGGCTGGAGACATGGAAGTTCCACAACATTCAATCTTTCCTAGGCTTCACCTACTTCTACTGCTGCTTTATTCATAGCTATTTGGATATTGTGGTCTGAGTCGCCGCATGAGCAGAGGACTACCCTGGAATTGGGATCAGGCAGCACTCAACTCCTTTGAAACTCTCAAAAAATCTTTCACCTCAGCCCCTGTACTTGCACACTGGGTACTGGATGCCCCACTCATCGTCGAGATGGACACCTCAAATTACATGCTCAGTGTGATCCTCTCCATCTACACTCCTGATGGTGAAATCCACCCAGTTGTGTGTCATTAATGTACTTTCAGCTCTATATAATTGAATTATAGGAACTTCTGGCTGTCTTTGAGGCTTTCCATGTCTGGCACCACTATCTTGAAGGCCTACTACTGATCACAACAATTTAGAATACTTCTTGACCACCAAAATTCTGACCAGGCGTGAAGCACACTTGTCCGAGTACCTCTTCCAGTTCAACCTTCCAACTTGTAAGCCTATCTTTTTGAACGAGAAGTTGACCTCGTCTATCTGTACAACTTATCTCCAGGAGCCTGTGCTCTGCGGTTCTGTTATTATGAACACAACAAAGTATGTGAAGACATTATTGCTGCTTATCTGTAAATCAAACCACCAAGGCTTGACCTGGTTAATAATTGCACAGTAAAGACTACAGTATCTGATCAATATAGATGAAATTCACTGCAATAGATGAGGCCCCCGTGTTCACTCATCCTCACTCTCATCGTCTGTCCCTTCATCCTCCTCATTCTCATCGTCTGTCCCTTCATCCTCCCCATGCTCCTCCATGTCAAGCTTGTAAGGGCAACCTCAAGATGGCCGCACAGTGCAGGCCTAGCAGAGGGAGAATCCAAAGGTATGAATAAGTCTAACTACAATACATGAGAGAGCTGCTCACCTAGCAGAGGGAGAATCCAAAGAGAACAGGATAGGGATTCTCCATGCTAGGAAGCGAAGTATATACTGTAGTAGCGTGGGAGGAATGAAGGATAACTGTACAGTACACCAGCCACAAGTCCGAACGAATATCACAAGGTACGAGGGGGCATGTGATAATGAAGTGGAAGGGGAATGTACAGGAGTCGTGCCAGCGACCTGGGGAAGTAAGAGCAAAGAGTAATGAAGTGGGGAAAGAGGATAGGGGTAGCCCGGACGAGCCCCGAAGTGTATATACGAGTCCGAGCAAGTCCGAAGCAAGTCCGAAGTGCGGGAAGACTTCAGAGTCATCGGACATGACTTGGATGCGAAAGGAGTGGACGGAAAGGAAGTGGAAAGGAAAGGGGACGAAAGGGAATGAAGGGGATGTAGGTAAGAGTCCGTGGGATGAAGAAAAGGAGAAAGGAACGAGGAGGAAGGGAGAGGGACAGGGGAATAGGAGAAAATAGGAGTGTCCCCTTACAAAGCTCTTCAACAACCGCCCTTCCTTTTCCCTTCTCTTTGTTCTTCTCTTCCTCTTCCTCATCTGTTTCCGTCCCGCCCTCCTCGTCCGAGTCACTGGTGGATGGCGTGTTCACCATTTCGACTTCCATCTCTTCAGACAGGCCCTCCTCGCTCATCAATCTCACGCCACCCAGTAACTGTGCCCACTTCAACTCGACCTGTCTCTTCTGTGACTCCACGGCCTCCACTCCTCAGATGGCCTCCATGACTACCTCCATCATGGCAGTCAGATCGTCAATCTTTCCCTCGATGCACTTGATTGCAATTGCTGTGTGCGCATTGGTGATGGTGAGGTCCAATATTTTTGCTGCCATTTGTCCGAGGGTGCCATTCGTCGAAATGTCGGTATCTTCACCCATGCCATACCAGGTGTGCTTATGCTTGCACCCCCAGCATGTGTGAGCACCCTTGACGCTAGGCATATGGTGGGTTAGTAGGGGCTCTGGCAGGATAAGTTGTATGAAACTTACACTCTGGTATGACACTCTGTCTGTGTAAGGGGACACTTCTATTTTCTCCTATTCCCCCTGTCCCTCTCCCTCCTTCCTCGTTCCTTTCTTCTTTTATCCATCACACAGACTCTTACATACATCCCTTTCATTCTCCTTTGTTCCCTTTCCTTTCTGCCTCCCTTCCGTTCACTTCTTTCCCATCCGAGTCACGTCTGGTGACTCCGGAGTCTTCCCGCACCTCGGACTCACTCAGACTCACTTGGACTCACTTGGACTCATATATACACTTTGGGGCTCGTCCGGGCTACCATTACCTTCTTCCCCCACTTCATTACTCTTCACCCTTCCTTCCCCAGGTCACTGGCACGACTCCTGTACATTCCCCTGCCACTTTGTTATCACATGCTCCCTCGTA
Organism: Pleurotus eryngii var. eryngii; assembly: GCA_029467805.1. Lineage (NCBI taxonomy): Eukaryota > Fungi > Basidiomycota > Agaricomycetes > Agaricales > Pleurotaceae > Pleurotus > Pleurotus eryngii. The sequence goes on along the minus strand of SZVJ01000004.1, from coordinate 2,163,870 downwards.
CCTTGTGATATTCATTCAGACTTGTGGCTGGTGTACTGTACAGTTATCCTTCATTCCTCCCACGCTACTACAGTATATACTTCGCTTCCTAGCACAGAGAATCCCTATCCTGTTCTCTTTGAATTCTCCCTCTGCTAGGTGAGCAGCTCTCTCATGTATTGTAGTTAGCCTTATTCATATCTTTGGATTCTCCCTCTGCTAGGCCTGCGCTGTCGGCCATCTTGAGGTTGCCCTTACAGTCTGCCATATGATGCACAACAGACACTGTATCTTGTTCAAAGGCCCCTTGGCCTCCAGGGCATTCTTGGCCTTCTTCTTCCCAGCCACACCCTTGCCACTGTTGCCCCTCACCTGCTCCTCAGCCTCTGCCACCTTGTCCTTGTTGTCTCCCACGTCTGCCTCAGTCACCACATCACCTGCTGCTGCTTTCCATGCTTGCTGCTCTTTGGCTGCATTCCTCCCTCCCGTGGGCTCCTTGCACCATGTGTGCTTCTCCTGCGGCAACCTCCCATCAATGTCCTCCACCATCACGTCCTCATGCCGCCGTTTCTCATCATGCCTGCGATGCACATTGATTGAATCGATGTTTGAGCCGGTGGACTCCTGTGTGCATTTCAATGAAGATGCCATTGCTGCCTCGTTCCTTGGCAATTTCCCTCCTTTATAGTTCTGATCCCACACTTATCTACTCATGTGCTCACAGAAGCCGACTGACCAGCCATGCCATGATGCACTCCCACTATATCATCTGCATGCCACGAGCACCTAGGTGTCCACGAGTTTCAGCCTTAAAGGGGAGGTACTGATATGGATGTGTTCAGGAGCCCCTTACTGGCTACTAGGGGCACATTCATGTATGTTTGCATCCAGACTTGTTCCACGCATATCTGCAGATACTCCAGCATCTTGGATTATGGACTCTGTACTTATTCTCGTTTCCTCAGTACCCCACTTAGGTCCCTCCTGAGAATCTAGGCCCCACAGGTGAGGAAGGCACAGTATGTCCTTGCTCTCCTCATTCCCCTTGCACCTATGAGGTTTACTGATGCACATATGGCCATCTGGGCAGCCCCTGCTAACTTGCACAACTTCTCCATTAGGCTATTACACACATGGGCCTTCTGGACAGCCACTGTAAGTGTGGGTGTATAGGTATGAACTGACTTACTGTTTATTGACCAACAGGACTTCCTAATGCAAGCATGGCTTCCCGGCAGCCCATGCTGAGTCTATCTGTACAGACTTATGTCGATCAGTTGACAGAACTCACAGTGCATGTATGGCCATCCGAGCAGCCCGTGCTAACTTGAGCAAGTCCTTTGTTAGGCCACTGAGCACATGGGCCTCCTGGATGGCCACTGTAAGTGTGGATGCTTAGGTATGTACTGACTTTCCATTTATTATCAACAGGACTTCCTAATGCAAGCATGGGCTTCCTGGCAGCCCATCTTGACTCTGGTACATATTCGATCTGTACGGACTTATGTCTATCAGTTACCAGAACGTACTGGTGCATGTATGGCCTTTGTGCTGACTTGCGCAAGTCCCTCATACAAGCACAGCCTCCCAGACAGCCACTGTGGGTGTATATAGGTACATACCAGCTTACCATTTATTGATCAACACAACTTCTGTATGCAAGCATGGGCTTCCCAGCAGCCTGTGCCTAGGAAGGGAGTGATATATACCACACCTCTGTGCACATGGGCTTCCTGGATACCCTTGGTGAATGACCTTCATAGTCAGCAGTCACTAACTTTGACATTTTCATTTACAAAACTCTTTGTGGCCCTCAGATGGAAGTGATTCTTCACTCCATCTACACGTATAGGCTTCCTTGCAGGTCGTCTTGTGTGGTGTGGCTACCTACTAATGTGTTTCACTTCACAGGTAGTTCCATGTCACTCATGGGCGGCTAGGCAGGCTGTGTGTGAAATTGCAAGTCTTCCCGTTACACCACTGTCAACATGGGCTTGCACAGCAATGGTGGTAAGTATAGTAGTTATATCTATGTGCCTGGAACTAATTTTCTAACCATTCGCTTCTTCACAGTGGGCTTCCTGGCAGGTCAGATCACTTCTGGGGTACTAATAGTTATGGATGGCCATCCAGCAGGCCCATAACTTGTTTAAAACTTAGGGTAAGCTGTGCTATACTTAGGGTAAGCCTTACTTAGGGTAAGACTAAAACTTGGGGTAATATAGCAGTAGAATTATCCTCTGATTTTTTTTGTCCTCCCATAACCCTAATCAAGGTAATGTTAATCCCATTACAACTCTTCTCTTCACTCATCTCTTAGGTGCTTGCATTGTTCCATCAATACTGTATTGATATCATATTAATTCAATGGGGATGCTTATGTTGTTACATCAATTTATAACTCATACTTCATACCCCATACCTTGATACCAATACCCCATACCCCATACCCCATACCTCATACCTCATACCTTGATACCTCATACCACATACCTCATACCTTCATACCTTCATACCTTTTATGACTGATCACATTGAATATCAATTCTGAATCATTTTTAAGCCATACCTTGGAAATACCCCATACCTTGAAGTCCATAAACATTTCACCTGGTAATATATACAAACATGTGTTCTGCCATTGAAATGAGTGAAGGAATGGGGACACAGTTTTTACAGTGAAATACCCAACAGGTAAGTCCCCTTTCCACTATGGCCAAATTGACCTCCATTTGTGGCTGGCCTATGGCTGCTCACCCACCCTTACTCGATCAGTGCAGGTCTCTTGAGCATGAATCCAAGCTCAGAGCATGTGGGTTATGCATATATGGCTCTCATTTCACCACCACCCCCACCACCACCATCTTCATTTTGATTGTGCCACACACATATATGGACACCCAACAGGACAACAGCTGAGTGAGGTCTGCAGATTGCAAGGACAGCTGGCATGGAGGAGGTTGAGCATGAGGGCTGTGGGGCATGACAGGTGGCACAAGTGCAGGTATGTAGTGCAACATGTTAACACATATATGTGCTCATATTGGATCCCCATCTACACCAGTTGTCAATGCTTGACAGCTTCAGGTTCTATGAATCTGCAAGACACTTCTGGTACCTGCCACTCCTTTTGTGCATTCACAGACACTGTCAAGGCTGGGCCCTGAGCACATATATCAACCTTGATGTCCCTCAGAGGCCCAAGTTGTTACTGTAGATGGTGATGGGCACTGTCACTGTCAAACAAAGTTGTGGTGGCCACTTTGTAGACAAGGCAAACATGTGTGGGTTTGTTTTGACTACTGTGCAATAACAAAAATAGCTATGAGAATTCGGTAAACAGTTTCATAATTGGACAGAAAGACTTTACAAAAAACTATTTTTGACCTTTCCCACAGTCACAAAAAAGTTTCCACAATCAGTATTCATACTAATGATTCACTTATCACACTAGCAAAATTACTCTTTGAAGTCTGCTTTTATAATAAACTAAGTATCTAGCTATAATAAAATAACTACAAAGATATTAACTAGGCTATATAAGTAACTTATATGGCAGATTAATGAGAAACTTTTCACGTTCTTTCAAGTATTTTGTGTTTTTCTCACTAACAAGAGCAGCTCTTGCAATTCCAAGTATAAGGGCATGATCAGAAAACATGGCTCTACAGTTACTATTTTTGGTAATATTTTCCCACAATAAAAAACCACCATCATTATTAGCAATTAGAATGTAATAACAAGCTTTACAAGCTTTTCCCCACAGTTACAATCATTTATAAAGCAATTCTAATCATTACTACTATGAAATTCCCACGGTTAGAAATCCTACTAATGCTTTTACATCTTTTTCCTGTGCTTACATGCTAAAAAAATGCCCCAAAAGCAGTTCTAATGATTACTACCATAAGGTTCCTACAGTAACAAGCTATAATGATGCCTTCTCATTAGTTTCCCATGCTTATATTTGAAAAAAGTGCTCAAAAAGTGGTCCTAATAGCTATTACAAAAGATTTTCTACAGAAAGAAGCCCTACTAATGCTTTTACAGTCTTTTCCCACACTTGCAGCATCAAAAAGCATCAAAAACATGGTTTCAGTAGCTATTACAAAAGAATTCCCATAGCACCAAGCTAAATTGATGTATTTAAGAATGTTTCCCACACTAAAATTCAAAAAGCACCCTCAAAGCAATACTAAATACTGAAGTTCCCACAGTGGAAGCCTAGCCATGTGATCAAAGATCAATCAAAAGGGGCAATTGCCTATCAATGGCTAGATAATCTTTATCTAATCATCACTTCAATCCTATCTAATCAATGATCAAAAGATCAGATCTCACTCTAATCAATCTATTACAACACCCTAGTGCACTGTTGTATGTTGTAATATATGTCATGCCAGTAATTAATTACAACTTACCCTGGGCAACAAACTAAATCACTAATTGGGCATTGCCTGGGTTTTTAATTAAATAAGTGATAGCTACTAGTGTAACAAGCACCTCATGACCATTGTAACCTATAGAGACAACTTGCAGGCCTTGTTTTTCATAAAAGAAACTGATGAATTGCTTCAGAATTTGGAGAATACTTTACTGCTATGTATACTAGGGATTTATGTGCTAATTTCAACAGAAATCATTATTTGAAGATGAGATTTAATTTAATGAAATGATGCATAATGATATAGTATGACATCATGGCCTAGGTCTTGGCTGGCCCTTTCTGGGCCAATCAAGCTTCTTTCTTCTACACATATTGAGCACAAACTTCCCATGAGAACCATTTGCTGGGCAGCATAAAAGCAAAGCCTCAGAACAGTTAAACTCATGTTCTCTTCCCCCTCATCCTGCCCTATGCTTTCTTCAAACTTACATCACAATGTGCTTACAGTATATGCTAACACCATATACTACTTCCCCTGCAGCCCTCCCCTACCATGATCTCCATTACAAGGCTTGCATACCATATTCAAACCACATATACCTTTCCCTCACAGCTTTCCCTACCTATAATCCATATTGTTGCACAGACTCTGTTCATACTTCAGCTCATGTACAACTATATTCCCATCAGCAAGCCAGGGAATGAATCTCTCAAGTCACAAAAAAACTCATACCTCTTCTGTTTGTAATTGGCCACAAGCCCAGGTACATTATCAAAGAAATTTGAGATTGTCTTGTGACTTCATGGCTGGGTTGGTACGCAAGGATGGGAAATGGCAGAAGAATCTTGGCCAGGTGGTTTGATAAGCTTCCTAGTAAGTACATTTTAAGCATTAGTCTTGTAATTGTTTATTAATACAAGAAGTAGATATATCATAGGAACAAATCTTGGTGAGTGGATTTAGAGAAGATGTGATTTGGTGCACATTCAGTGCATCTATAAACATGCCATAGGGCCTGGAATTGTTCCTTGCTCAGGGGTAGGGAGGTGGCCCCTGATTTCCCAATCCCTACACTTGGAGTTAGTTTGATCTTGGTTCAATTTGTATATTTAGTATGCAAGAGGACCCACTGAGGGTCACTTCAACTGGCCCTTTGGTGTCAACTGAACAGAGAGTGACTTGGCTCCAGCAATGGCTTCTGCAAGATCCTATGGAACCTCTGTCAATTGTGCTGGCTGTTTGGAAGTTCTAGTGCAATGCTGTACCAATGGAAACTTACTTCATAGCCTTCAAATTTGTAGTATGTAGACATTGTGATGAGGGTTAGTTAGCAGTGTGGTCCCACAATGTGGTTGAAGGCAAAGAAGTGGCCTGTGAACGATTTGGACAGATGCCACCTTGATGTGTAACAGCAATGTGTCTCTAACCCAAGTGAGTTTGCTCCTGTTATAGATTTAAATCAAGATGACATGGCAAACAGGAAACAGGAAATGAGGTGTAAAAGCAAAGAAATAAAGACAAGTCAAACAAGGTATGTTGCAACACTCTTTCAAACAAACATGGTCAGCTCCAATGTACATGATAGGCAATGACAATGGCACCATGCTTGTGTCCCCAGAATGACACTCACCATGACCAGCACATTTGTAACCCAGGATAACAAAGGTAAGTAGAGGAGTCCTGTCTGTCCATCTACTAATGCACTTCTGCAGGCATGCTTATTCTCAGCAGTGTTGATGCAGTCACTGGTAATGTAACCTGTACGGCTGCATTAACATTAAGAAGGCATTATTACAGGCGAAGGCTGAAGAATGCACGATGGAGAATGACTTGGATGGCTCCAGGCATATCAAGAGGGTTCTCCGGGGGCACATGAGAAGAAGATAGAGAGCATTGTTCGAGAGTCCTAGGCGAGCCCGGTACGATGTAAAGGCTTTGATCTTCATACAGCGCTCTAGGAGCAGAAATTATTATCACCAACAAAGGCACTCGGTGAAGCAGAGCTTCCTACGTGTTCCATTGAACCTAGGCTCAATTGTCAGATCCTCGGTGAATAAATGGATGAGTGCTCATGCCTGTTGTCTCATGCTTGTGTGGTGTTTTTGTGCTTCTGCACCTTCTACCCCAGTTCCCCTTGGGTTCATGAGTTCTGAACTGCTGACTACTTACCTGCCCTTGCAGACATACCTCACCTAGTCTTGTTGACAGCATTTATCCCCCAGATACAAGGTATCAACTTAAGTTCAGCTGTATCTGAAACGAGTAGGATACCAGCATTTCCGTTTGTTAGAGACCCGAAAAGTAAGTAAGGTCTATTTTTCTTTTGCTAAGTCTGCACCGAAACGAGTACGTGACAGTAACGCACTGACAGCTAAGTCTGCACCGAAAATGAGTAGGTGTCAGTAACGCTAACATTGACAGTTTGATTATCCCAAAACGAGTAGGAAACCCATTACAAGCCCAGATCTGAAACGAGTAGGATTCTGGCATACTAACCTCAGTTATTTAGTTATCTAGTCCATTCCATAGGTTAATTAATTAGACCTATACTACTGTGTATACTTGCTACTTATTGCACAAGTAAATACACCACAACCCCCTATCTAATTAGGAGTATTATTGTTGATTAACATACTAATTCTAATAACCGACCTCACCCTATCCTTACCCCTATCAGAGTATTATCTCTATTCCAATCAATCCTGAAATCAACAAACGACCAGGTGCAACTCAACGTAGTAGTCCATGACCATCTGGGCACTAAATCGTTAACTCGACTTAGTGTGACACCGACTATGAACATATCATGGAGCAAAATATCGTGTGGAATGCTGAGCTCCTCAAGAGCCTGGGTCTTGACAAACCAGTGTTCGCCCCACATACCAAGAACAAATGTGCTCCTCAGAAGCTGAAGGAGCTAGGACAACCATCGTGCTCCTCGGAAGCCAAAGGAGCTAGGACAACCATCAACCTAGCAGTCTTCTTGTTTGGCAGAGTGAGTGGTACTCATATCGACCAGCCTTCATCACTAACATGTACTTAGCTCAAGCAAGGGTGGTAGCACCAAAACTGACAACGCCAACGACAATGAGGCTGCTCCAAATGCAATCAAAGCAGAAGGTGTTGCCAACGCTGCAGACGCCAGTGCAGAAATAGCCAATGGAGAGGTGGACACCGACACCAATGCCGAAGTTGCCATCGCCAGTGAAGCAGATGGCGACGCAGAGGGCAACAATGACACAGACGACGACACAGATGGCAACAAAGGTGCAGATGGTGGCACAGAGGGAGGCGACGGCACAGAGAGAGACGAGGATGCAGAGGGAGACAAGGATGCAGAGGGAGACAACGACACACACGAGGATGCAGACGCAAATGACGACACACACGACATAGATTCCAGGGTTGCGAAGGCCCCCTTGTGGATTCAGAAGGCTGTTACGCAGCTCAACAAGCTGAGCTCTAATGCCACTTGGAAGGTGGTCATCGCTCAATTCATCAATTTCGAGGGCAGCCTCAGATTTCTCGACGGCAAGGTGAGTAAGTATGCCTCACATTCATACTATGCTCATATACTGCTAGATTGCCTCACACATTCTCACTGGGGGCAAATTTCGGCCCAAAGAGATATCAGCATGGGTGAAGGGAGGCCGCGACACCATCCCCATTATCAAAAATCCTGTGGCATTCGGGAAACAGTGGATGCAGTGGTACATGGACCTCCAGCCTGACAGTCGAAGGCAAGACAACAGAATACTTTCGCGCATGAATGACAAGAAGAGGGATTGGTCTGAACTGTCGAAAGGGTCAGTGAACAGTATCTACAGCCTCATCACAAGCCTTGGGTGGTAGCTGCACGTCACAGAGCAGAGCTTAGATGAAGTCCACAAGGCCATGGAGGATATCACATGGGTGCTGGAGTTGATGGTGCGTGGAACAAAGCGTGGTCTAGCTGAATCAGCAGGCGAGGTCAGATCTTCCAAGAAAGCACATGTGCTTTAGATTCTTAGTCAGTAGTTAGTTACTAGTTAGTTCATAAATATCTCCCCTCTCAATAAACAGTTATAGTTGATGAAGTTTACTTCCTTATCAGCATTAAGTTTATAACAAATCAGGAAGTAGTTAACTACCTGTATCAGTACAATATTCACTTAGAAAATAGCAGCCAGTGGTTAACTACAATCTGCACAGTGTATCAGTACAATATTAACTAAAGAAATAGCAGCCTGTAGTTAACTACATGTATCAGTATGATATTCACTAAGGAACAGCAGCCAGTAGTTAACTACCACTGATGAGCTATAGCAGGGCAATATTCACTAAGGTCAGGTTGACAATAGCAGCCAATAAATTACTGCAAGTATCACCACACATATCAGTCACTTCATCAACTAATCTACCCCACTAATATCAGTCCCTTAGTTTACTCAAGGGACTGACATTGTCAGTAACATACTTCACTACAAAAGACTGTTATTAACAGCCACGAGTGCAACACACTTTTGTTGATAGGTTAGTATTTTAGTGGACTAGACCATAGGGTATTACTGAAATTTCAACCGTTCATCGAGGGGGAAGCCATCACTCTCATCACCAACCACTCAGCACTAACATGGGCGAAAGCATACGAAAACACGAATCGAAGCTTAGCAGCATGGGGGGTGGTGTTCACAGCATACCCAGGGTTATGAATCATACATCGACCAGGCTGTGTACACTCTAACGTCGACCTGCTATCTCGATTGCCCCGACGACCTCCACACCAGTCGCCTATGCAAGACCATATAGAAGCTATCATCCCTGACGAAGAGAAACGACAATTAGCACTAGATATGGGAGGAAGGAAAAGAGAAGCCATCAAGTCCGCCTTTTCGGTTTGGTGGTGGTACGAAGAAGCGATAAATGAAGAACATACAGCAAGTGCACTTGCCGTAGAAACACGTGAACAATGCAGGCGCAAAGCTGAAGCAATCCGAGAGAATGATTCACACAGCCCAGCAAACAAGGATAATTGGAACGACATGCATACTGAGTTGACCATCAGGGAACCACTCGAGACTCACCTTCAACTGGAAGACCACTGGACTTTCCCTAATCCTACATTAGACAGTTCCCTTAATCCCAGCTTCTCGACTACCCATGGCGAAGCCCTTTGTCCACACCTTCTTGTATCATTGAGTACCAAGGAGCTCAAGCGCTGGATTTTAGCTTAGCAGGAAGACTCGTATTATGATGACAAAGGAAGAAGAAAGGAAGACCCACAAGTTCTCCTCACCCTGTCTCAGTTTCAGAGAAGTGACAACAGTCTTGTCTACTTCATCGATGTCGATTGGCGGTACCGCTTGTGTGTACCCTGAAGTAAAATCAATGAAGTATTGAATCACATACACAACTCCCCTCACGAAGGCGCTCACAGCGGGGAGAAACGATTCGTTGCTCGTCTCAGAGAATTATTCTATTGGCCTCGTCTCGCCAAAGATGCCATGGAGTTCATAGTGTCGTGCGACATATGTCAGAAAATGAAGACCGACTGTCAAGGAAAACAAGGCAGATTACGTCCTTCTCACATCCCCCAACACCTGTTTGCGACTGTATCCATGGATATGATAACAGGACTCCCTGAATCAGGGACGGAAAAGTTCACAGCTGTCTTAGCGTTCATCGACAAACTCACCAAATTCGCGATCTTGGTTCCTACCTTTAATTTACTAGATCAAGTCGGGTTTGCCACACATTTCATTACCAAAGTAGTGAACGTATATGGGCTTCCCACCCATATTATCTGCGACTGAGACAAACACTGGACATCCTCCTTTTGGGGGCCTGTCGCGGCTTACTATGGATCTCATCTCGTCCTATCTTAGGCCCATCACCCACAAATGGACAGACAGACAGAAATATTGAACGCTCAAATAGAAATGATGCTGCAAGCTTATGTAACCAAGGATCAGTCCTCTTGGGCTCACCGGCTAGGAGCGTTATCTTGCACGTACAACTCTTCCGTACACTCATCCACCGGTTATCACCCAGACTACCTTCTCTTCGGATATGAACCCCAAATTGATGTGTCTGGTCTCGTGCCCGACTCTACATTTGTGCAGCATCCCCTCGCTAGTCAGTGTGCCCTCAGCTTTGTAGCGGACTTACAGCACCATTGGCAACTTGCTTGCGGTGCACTCACTCTTGCCCAAGAACGACAAGCTAAGGTGTACAACCGTAATCACCATCCCATCGATCCGATAGCCCCAGGCGATCTCGTTCTAGTCAATCCACACACCCTTTAGTTAATTGAAGCTTCAGGCACAGGCAGGAAATTAGTACAATGAATGATAGGTCCGTTCAAAGTCATGGAGCACATTAACCCCCTTGTCTATCATCTATGGCTACTGACAAACTATCCGATGCACCCTGTAGTTAACATAAGCCATCTCAAACACTATTCTCTGTCCGACCCTTGATTTGGGCCATGTGAAACCCTTCCATCAACAAGAGACATGCTGCCTGCGACCGAAGAGTGGGAAATTGATTGAATACTCGGACATCGGACCTCATCCACATGTCAGGGAAAATCTCGACAATACCTCGTACGGTGGAAAGGCCTGGACGCCACTGAAGACTCGTGGCTAAATGAATCCGACCTTCGCAATGCGCCGGAATTAAAAGGAGATTATGACACCCTTCGTCAGCAGACGACCACACTGACCTTGCTCACACTCATGCCCTGTCAAGAGTGAGAATAATGGTTAGAAGCCCGCAGAATCAGTTTGAGATACCCACTGTACACGACAGCTAAAAGAGAAAGGTGCTACTTCACCCTGCTATCAAGCATGGATTCTCCCTCCGAACTACGAACTTCAGATGATGTTCCATTAGCACTCTACCTAGCCTCTCAACCTGTCGTATCCCCCATATGGTGACTACACTTCCTTGATTCTCACAAATCCTCCCAGAACAACGTCTTCGCGCTTCTGCACAAGATCAACTGACAAATTGCGATTCACGTCCGAACTGTCATTCGCACTTGGGATGAACAAACACCTATCTATTGGATCTTATTTGAGGATGCCCCTCAAGTTCTAGCTGCTCAGGGCTTCGCGATGAATGCCGAAGGAAGAGACAGTATCAAGGTGTCGGGAGTACTAGTCACCATGAATCTCTTTCAACTCGTGGAAGATGAGGAGCATAACCCTCATGTTTTCCCTCCCCTTGAACCCAATCGATGGGACAACCCACTACGAATATATTGATCCCCTCAATCCTCCAATATCGACCTATCCTCTCAGTCGACACACCAAGGAAACAAACAAGCCCTCGAAACGGACCTGCACCACAGCAGCACTTCTGATCCTTCCCCTGTCTCCCCCCCTTGCACTCTACATGAACGAATCCAACACGCTATGCTTCTCGAATGACTTAATGACACATAAACCACAATCGAAGCCTATGGGCTCTTGCCGGTACAAACATTCTCCATTTTCCCTATGTCTTTACCTCTGTACTACAACCTAGTGATAGTGGGGGGCACTGTAATGCGGTAGACATCTTAGCAGATGTACAACACCTCCATAGACTTACTATCACTACGAGTGTACACATGTACAAATATGGCAGCTGACATAATATATATATAATCTTACTTCAAACCATCAACTACGCTATGCGTGCGTGTGCCTCCTTGTCGTACGAGTCCTTGACACCCTCCCCTGCTCAGGTCACAAGCCCTTACGCTTAAGGCATAAGCCCCTCAGGCTTAGGAATCTGGCCCTCCCAGCTCATGGAGTTCAGTGAGCCCCATTCACCCCTATGGCACGATCTCACCTCACACGGACACCTTACAATCACGCTCACAATGAGTGATGGTCCTTGACCACTACCCAGCAAATTACCCTTAGGGACTAGCACGTCCCTCCATGGGCGAAGGACAATATGCGCTCCCATCCAATGAGAGCAGGTAGGGACCATTCCCAGCCCCCAGCAGGGCATTCAACCCATTCGGCTCTGGCAGCTGCACATGCCAACCTGCACATCTCCATCATGATCAACAACCCCCCACTGCCAGCTGCAGTGAAACCTCATTTAACATTTGTCATCTGATGTCACACCTAGTGATGTTTTCACTAAAATATTTTGGATGTAGTCGGATCAGTCAAGATAGATCGGTGTAAGCCTACCGCTTACCTTCCCCTGTTTCCCCTGTCTCCTGTATCATGTGATGTTCCATTCCATATATATACAGGACCCTGACCATATAGTTACTTACTTCCTTCTTCCTGTACTACTTCCATCTACGCCTTGAATCACAACGCAAGGTTCTCTCAGCTCGGTTCCCTTTCCTTGAGTGTTGTACCCGCTGGGTACCTTCCAATCGGACAGTCACCCAAGTTTTTGCAGGCTAAGGTGTTGTTACTAGATTGTTATGAGTGCTTATGCTACAATGTAGTACAGAATAAGAGGTAGAAGGTAAGAAGATGAAAAAGGAGTCAGAAGTTTATTTGAAAAAACTTCACAGCAGGCAATACTAAACTACTCAACAAATGAATAGTACAATAGGAACTTGTTAAGTTGTAACTGATTGAATATAAACAAATACTAATCGTGGGAATATTCCTGGATGAATATACTACTGACTAACTCTGAAATATAATGACTACTCTGTAACACTACTGGTTAGAAGCTCTAGTCAGATGCTAGATCACTTCCTTTTTAGCTATAAATGATACCAGACACACACTTAAGCTATAGTGTGATATCACCTCTAATATATTACTAGACACCTATAGAATCATATCCACAGCCTAATGCCTAGCCAGTAATGGTATACTCTGTACCTAAGATAAATGGAAGCTTGTAACTTTGAGTAACAAGATATGTGTACACTAGACACTTAATCTTTTATTCAGCAAGGGCTTCACTGCTTCAGAGTACTTAATTATCAATGAATCAAGTATATTCTTTATCTATGTAACCTAATAGTACTATACTACTTACTAAGGAGTGGTACTACAGAAGGGATGGGTGAGATCAGTGAGACTGAGTTCTAGAATGGAGATCATCTAAGTAAAAGTGTCTTTAACTGAATCAGCTGTATAAAATTGACATGTTCTATCTACTACATTTGGGGGGGTATTTATACTCTACAGAAAGTGGGGCTGTGTACTTCACAAGGGGCTGAAAGTGGAGCTGAAACAGTTCATGAAACATGTTTCAAGTATGCCAAGCCAATGATTGATAATGATACTGCCAATGGCTTAGTAAAGCAGCTAATCCTTTGCATGTGGAGCTCCATAGTGCTCCACAATGTTCCACAATACTCCACAATACTCCACAATGATGTCATCTAATTTATTTTGGTCTTTCTGAGGACAGGCTTAGATGGCATTTTGTTCAGTAGTTGCAAAGTGCTAGAAGGTTCTGTAACATTCTTTGAAGTTCTATGACATTTCTACCAACTTCACAACTGCATTTCAACATGCTTCATTATGACTTGTAAACTTGTTGAGTGGTTGGAATGTAAGGATATTGATTAGGGGTCCCAGGAGTAGACAGGGGATTTAGGGAAAATAGTAAAGTAAGGTAAAATAAGTCTATAGTTCTGGTATGAAGTCCAATTGACTTGATTCAATTTGTGCCAAGAAGCCGTGGTTCCATAGCAGTGAATAGAATAGGTGTAAAATACTATAATCCATGTCACTTACTACAAATTCCAATTTGGAGTATGACACCGGGCATGCCCCTCCCCCACAATCCGATGATCCACCCCAATGATGGGTGGCATATTATCACTATGAACACCATGTTCATAGACCCCTGCCTGGTATCCAGGACCCTCTCAACCTCCGCCAGGTGCAGGGATGGCACACCATGTGCATACTCAGTCCTACTGAACAATTAGCAGGCACCTCCTTCAGGTGGCAGCGAACGCTGTTCAATCAGCAATTTTGTGAATTACTCAATGATGGTTGGGATCTGACAGCCACTCATCAGTTATTGGGGTCAGCATCAGATAATGACTGACCTCCATCTTTCCTCCATGAACCCGATAGACTTGTGGACTTCATGGCTCTCCGGCCACCTGGTTGTCCTCTGTCACCAGCGGTGGGATGACCATCACAGTGTGAGTTGGGTCTCAGGGCCACCTGTGCTCACCCTGCTTATTCCAGAGACCAGCTCATGCTGTAGAGTCAATGCATCAATGAATTATTCTGGGGCAACAGCCCAAAGTGTATTGCATTGTTTAAGGGCAAGCCATAATGCATTGTTCAACCTTGTAATCATGTGATCAGATCTTTGCTAGCAGATTATGATTAGATCTGGTCGGACTGACAGATCAGATCTGTGAAGCATCCGTGTGCGAGAGGCCGCGCCGTTGTAGGGACCGGGGCTCGCGCTACTCCCGCGAGGGTGGGAGGGCCGATGTCCAGGCCGGGGAGAGTCTATGCCTAAGACTTAGGGCTGGTAACCCGAGCAGGGAGGGGGTCGTCGCCCTTTACGACTAAGTGCCCGAGGCTCGAGGTGGAAGTAAGTAGTGGAAGATAATTCCTTTAGTCAGATGCTAACTTAGTACATGTGTACGACTCGTCGTGACAGTTTGTGTCTAATGGGTAAAGTATGGGTATATTTACGTACAGCCACATTACAAGATCACTTGATCAATAATGGTTCTGGTTGATAATCAAATGCTTTATGGGTTTAGCCCCATGTTTCAGGATCTAGCCTTTGATTTCCAGTGACTGTGAGAATACTGGCAGCATTAATACTATTAGAACCGCATTTTTTACTATTGACTGTGGGAAAAGTACTGAAGAGCCATGTTATGGCTTCACAAACTGTGGGAATTCTTTTCTAAAGCTATTAGAACCGCTTCTTGGGCGCTTTTTTGTTCTGTAAGCGTGGGAAAGAGATGTAAATACGTCAGTAAGGCTTTTTACTATGGGAATTCATTTTTATAGACTATTAGAACTATTTCTTGGAAAGAGTTAATAGCATTGTTTACCTTGTACATCTCAGTATAGTAATCATTAAAACCACTTTTAAAGCACTTAGCATAAGAATAATACAGAAATAGATTATAATAATAGTGGTTTGCAACTGTGGGAAAATATTAACCAAAATAGTAACTATAAAGCCTTGATTTCTAATCATACCCCTATAGTTGGAATTGCAAGAGCTTATTTTGTTAGTAAGAAAAACACAAAATACCAAAAAAAAACATGGAAAGTTTTCATTTCATTTAATATACAAATGGTTCAGATGGGGTTTCTAAATGTTTTAGCCCTTTTAGTATAGCTAACTAATCATTCTATCTTTAAATAGTGATTTTCTTAGCTTGGTACTATTGACAAACAGTGATTTATCAGCAACATTACTATTCACGAGAATGTTTTTGTAAGTGCAGGAAATGTCAAAAATAGTATTTTATAGAGTATTTTTCTCCAATCATGCAACTGTTATGGAATTCTCATATTTATCTCTGCTATTCTGCAGTTGTCAAAACAAAGCACACAAAATGTTAAAATCACTTTAAAATGAATATACACATAATAACCATATTCTGGTTCTGTATTTGTGTAGTGTGATTATGGCTTTGATCCATTATGTAGGGATGTTTGAGCCACTTTCATTTAGGCTTAGTACTATATTAACACCCTCATCATGGAGAGATTCCCACTGATCTTGTAATTTAAGATCTGTCAGTCTGACCAAATCTAATCATGCATGGACAGATCACTCATCATTCAAAGTCCGATCTAATCATAATCTGCTAGCAAAGATCTGATCACATGATTACAAGGTTGAATAATGCATTATGGCTTGCCCCAGAATAATGCATTGATGCATTGACTCTACAGCATGAGCTTCACCAAGGGATGACAACAAGGGGTGAATGAGGGAAGTCATGTTGCCAGAATACGGCTCTGGGCAAACACTTGCAAGCACTGACATTGCAATGATGCTGGGGCATTGCTGAGCTTCAGAGATAGTCGTCACACGATCGGGAACTCCAGTGCCCATGTTTTTTGTTCCCAAATGATGTGGAGGTGTGTTTGGACATGCACCCTCCCCCTGTGTGCATTGAGTGCGTATGGAAACCTGTGTGGAGGGTTGCAAGACCTCTGACTGCAATGGTGCCTAACATGAGACTGTGTGATACAGTGCAGAGAATATTGTGCTCGCTGGATCCACTAGTAGCTATTACTTATTTAATTAAAAACCCAGGCAATGCCTAGTTAGTGGTTTTGTTCGTTGCCCAGGGCAAGTTGTAATTGATGTGCTTGTCAGAGCTTTGAAATAGATTGATTAGATCGAGATCTGATCTTTTGATCATTGATTAGATAGGATTGGAGTGATGATTAGATAAAGATTATCTAGCCATTAATAGGCAATCACTCCTTTTGCTTGATCTTTGATCACATGGCTAGACTTTCACTGTGGGAACTTCAGTATTTAATATTGCTTTTAGGGTCATTTTCTGAATTTTAGCATGGGAACCATGCTTAAATACAGATTCAGAGTCTATTCTAACTGATTCCATGTTGATTAATTTGAGCTGAGTATGCACTGTGGGCTGAGCACTGTGAGATGTGCTGTCAACAAGACTAGGTGAGGTATGTCTGCAAGGGCAGGTAAGTAGTCAGCAGTTCAGAACTCATGAACCCAAGGGGAACTGGGGTAGAAGGTGCAGAAGCACAAAAACACCACACAAGCATGAGACAACAGGCATGAGCACTCATCCATTTATTCACCGAGGATCTGACAATTGAGCCTAGGTTCAATGGAACACGTAGGAAGCTCTGCTTCACCGAGTGCCTTTGTTGGTGATAATAATTTCTGCTCCTAGAGCGCTGTATGAAGATCAAAGCCTTTACATCGTACCGGGCTCGCCTAGGACTCTCGAACAATGCTCTCTATCTTCTTCTCATGTGCCCCCGGAGAACCCTCTTGATATGCCTGGAGCCATCCAAGTCATTCTCCATCGTGCATTCTTCAGCCTTCGCCTGTAATAATGCCTTCTTAATGTTAATGCAGCCGTACAGGTTACATTACCAGTGACTGCATCAACACTGCTGAGAATAAGCATGCCTGCAGAAGTGCATTAGTAGATGGACAGACAGGACTCCTCTACTTACCTTTGTTATCCTGGGTTACAAATGTGCTGGTCATGGTGAGTGTCATTCTGGGGACACAAGCATGGTGCCATTGTCATTGCCTATCATGTACATTGGAGCTGACCATGTTTGTTTGAAAGAGTGTTGCAACATACCTTGTTTGACTTGTCTTTATTTCTTTGCTTTTACACCTCATTTCCTGTTTCCTGTTTGCCATGTCATCTTGATTTAAATCTATAACAGGAGCAAACTCACTTGGGTTAGAGACACATTGCTGTTACACATCAAGGTGGCATCTGTCCAAATCGTTCACAGGCCACTTCTTTGCCTTCAACCACATTGTGGGACCACACTGCTAACTAACCCTCATCACAATGTCTACATACTACAAATTTGAAGGCTATGAAGTAAGTTTCCATTGGTACAGCATTGCACTAGAACTTCCAAACAGCCAGCACAATTGACAGAGGTTCCATAGGATCTTGCAGAAGCCATTGCTGGAGCCAAGTCACTCTCTGTTCAGTTGACACCAAAGGGCCAGTTGAAGTGACCCTCAGTGGGTCCTCTTGCATACTAAATATACAAATTGAACCAAGATCAAACTAACTCCAAGTGTAGGGATTGGGAAATCAGGGGCCACCTCCCTACCCCTGAGCAAGGAACAATTCCAGGCCCTATGGCATGTTTATAGATGCACTGAATGTGCACCAAATCACATCTTCTCTAAATCCACTCACCAAGATTTGTTCCTATGATATATCTACTTCTTGTATTAATAAACAATTACAAGACTAATGCTTAAAATGTACTTACTAGGAAGCTTATCAAACCACCTGGCCAAGATTCTTCTGCCATTTCCCATCCTTGCGTACCAACCCAGCCATGAAGTCACAAGACAATCTCAAATTTCTTTGATAATGTACCTGGGCTTGTGGCCAATTACAAACAGAAGAGGTATGAGTTTTTTGTGACTTGAGAGATTCATTCCCTGGCTTGCTGATGGGAATATAGTTGTACATGAGCTGAAGTATGAACAGAGTCTGTGCAACAATATGGATTATAGGTAGGGAAAGCTGTGAGGGAAAGGTATATGTGGTTTGAATATGGTATGCAAGCCTTGTAATGGAGATCATGGTAGGGGAGGGCTGCAGGGGAAGTAGTATATGGTGTTAGCATATACTGTAAGCACATTGTGATGTAAGTTTGAAGAAAGCATAGGGCAGGATGAGGGGGAAGAGAACATGAGTTTAACTGTTCTGAGGCTTTGCTTTTATGCTGCCCAGCAAATGGTTCTCATGGGAAGTTTGTGCTCAATATGTGTAGAAGAAAGAAGCTTGATTGGCCCAGAAAGGGCCAGCCAAGACCTAGGCCATGATGTCATACTATATCATTATGCATCATTTCATTAAATTAAATCTCATCTTCAAATAATGATTTCTGTTGAAATTAGCACATAAATCCCTAGTATACATAGCAGTAAAGTATTCTCCAAATTCTGAAGCAATTCATCAGTTTCTTTTATGAAAAACAAGGCCTGCAAGTTGTCTCTATAGGTTACAATGGTCATGAGGTGCTTGTTACACTAGTAGCTATCACTTATTTAATTAAAAACCCAGGCAATGCCCAATTAGTGATTTAGTTTGTTGCCCAGGGTAAGTTGTAATTAATTACTGGCATGACATATATTACAACATACAACAGTGCACTAGGGTGTTGTAATAGATTGATTAGAGTGAGATCTGATCTTTTGATCATTGATTAGATAGGATTGAAGTGATGATTAGATAAAGATTATCTAGCCATTGATAGGCAATTGCCCCTTTTGATTGATCTTTGATCACATGGCTAGGCTTCCACTGTGGGAACTTCAGTATTTAGTATTGCTTTGAGGGTGCTTTTTGAATTTTAGTGTGGGAAACATTCTTAAATACATCAATTTAGCTTGGTGCTATGGGAATTCTTTTGTAATAGCTACTGAAACCATGTTTTTGATGCTTTTTGATGCTGCAAGTGTGGGAAAAGACTGTAAAAGCATTAGTAGGGCTTCTTTCTGTAGAAAATCTTTTGTAATAGCTATTAGGACCACTTTTTGAGCACTTTTTTCAAATATAAGCATGGGAAACTAATGAGAAGGCATCATTATAGCTTGTTACTGTAGGAACCTTATGGTAGTAATCATTAGAACTGCTTTTGGGGCATTTTTTTAGCATGTAAGCACAGGAAAAAGATGTAAAAGCATTAGTAGGATTTCTAACCGTGGGAATTTCATAGTAGTAATGATTAGAATTGCTTTATAAATGATTGTAACTGTGGGGAAAAGCTTGTAAAGCTTGTTATTACATTCTAATTGCTAATAATGATGGTGGTTTTTTATTGTGGGAAAATATTACCAAAAATAGTAACTGTAGAGCCATGTTTTCTGATCATGCCCTTATACTTGGAATTGCAAGAGCTGCTCTTGTTAGTGAGAAAAACACAAAATACTTGAAAGAACGTGAAAAGTTTCTCATTAATCTGCCATATAAGTTACTTATATAGCCTAGTTAATATCTTTGTAGTTATTTTATTATAGCTAGATACTTAGTTTATTATAAAAGCAGACTTCAAAGAGTAATTTTGCTAGTGTGATAAGTGAATCATTAGTATGAATACTGATTGTGGAAACTTTTTTGTGACTGTGGGAAAGGTCAAAAATAGTTTTTTGTAAAGTCTTTCTGTCCAATTATGAAACTGTTTACCGAATTCTCATAGCTATTTTTGTTATTGCACAGTAGTCAAAACAAACCCACACATGTTTGCCTTGTCTACAAAGTGGCCACCACAACTTTGTTTGACAGTGACAGTGCCCATCACCATCTACAGTAACAACTTGGGCCTCTGAGGGACATCAAGGTTGATATATGTGCTCAGGGCCCAGCCTTGACAGTGTCTGTGAATGCACAAAAGGAGTGGCAGGTACCAGAAGTGTCTTGCAGATTCATAGAACCTGAAGCTGTCAAGCATTGACAACTGGTGTAGATGGGGATCCAATATGAGCACATATATGTGTTAACATGTTGCACTACATACCTGCACTTGTGCCACCTGTCATGCCCCACAGCCCTCATGCTCAACCTCCTCCATGCCAGCTGTCCTTGCAATCTGCAGACCTCACTCAGCTGTTGTCCTGTTGGGTGTCCATATATGTGTGTGGCACAATCAAAATGAAGATGGTGGTGGTGGGGGTGGTGGTGAAATGAGAGCCATATATGCATAACCCACATGCTCTGAGCTTGGATTCATGCTCAAGAGACCTGCACTGATCGAGTAAGGGTGGGTGAGCAGCCATAGGCCAGCCACAAATGGAGGTCAATTTGGCCATAGTGGAAAGGGGACTTACCTGTTGGGTATTTCACTGTAAAACTGTGTCCCCATTCCTTCACTCATTTCAATGGCAGAACACATGTTTGTATATATTACCAGGTGAAATGTTTATGGACTTCAAGGTATGGGGTATTTCCAAGGTATGGCTTAAAAATGATTCAGAATTGATATTCAATGTGATCAGTCATAAAAGGTATGAAGGTATGAAGGTATGAGGTATGTGGTATGAGGTATCAAGGTATGAGGTATGAGGTATGGGGTATGGGGTATGGGGTATTGGTATCAAGGTATGGGGTATGAAGTATGAGTTATAAATTGATGTAACAACATAAGCATCCCCATTGAATTAATATGATATCAATACAGTATTGATGGAACAATGCAAGCACCTAAGAGATGAGTGAAGAGAAGAGTTGTAATGGGATTAACATTACCTTGATTAGGGTTATGGGAGGACAAAAAAAATCAGAGGATAATTCTACTGCTATATTACCCCAAGTTTTAGTCTTACCCTAAGTAAGGCTTACCCTAAGTATAGCACAGCTTACCCTAAGTTTTAAACAAGTTATGGGCCTGCTGGATGGCCATCCATAACTATTAGTACCCCAGAAGTGATCTGACCTGCCAGGAAGCCCACTGTGAAGAAGCGAATGGTTAGAAAATTAGTTCCAGGCACATAGATATAACTACTATACTTACCACCATTGCTGTGCAAGCCCATGTTGACAGTGGTGTAACGGGAAGACTTGCAATTTCACACACAGCCTGCCTAGCCGCCCATGAGTGACATGGAACTACCTGTGAAGTGAAACACATTAGTAGGTAGCCACACCACACAAGACGACCTGCAAGGAAGCCTATACGTGTAGATGGAGTGAAGAATCACTTCCATCTGAGGGCCACAAAGAGTTTTGTAAATGAAAATGTCAAAGTTAGTGACTGCTGACTATGAAGGTCATTCACCAAGGGTATCCAGGAAGCCCATGTGCACAGAGGTGTGGTATATCACTCCCTTCCTAGGCACAGGCTGCTGGGAAGCCCATGCTTGCATACAGAAGTTGTGTTGATCAATAAATGGTAAGCTGGTATGTACCTATATACACCCACAGTGGCTGTCTGGGAGGCTGTGCTTGTATGAGGGACTTGCGCAAGTCAGCACAAAGGCCATACATGCACCAGTACGTTCTGGTAACTGATAGACATAAGTCCGTACAGATCGAATATGTACCAGAGTCAAGATGGGCTGCCAGGAAGCCCATGCTTGCATTAGGAAGTCCTGTTGATAATAAATGGAAAGTCAGTACATACCTAAGCATCCACACTTACAGTGGCCATCCAGGAGGCCCATGTGCTCAGTGGCCTAACAAAGGACTTGCTCAAGTTAGCACGGGCTGCTCGGATGGCCATACATGCACTGTGAGTTCTGTCAACTGATCGACATAAGTCTGTACAGATAGACTCAGCATGGGCTGCCGGGAAGCCATGCTTGCATTAGGAAGTCCTGTTGGTCAATAAACAGTAAGTCAGTTCATACCTATACACCCACACTTACAGTGGCTGTCCAGAAGGCCCATGTGTGTAATAGCCTAATGGAGAAGTTGTGCAAGTTAGCAGGGGCTGCCCAGATGGCCATATGTGCATCAGTAAACCTCATAGGTGCAAGGGGAATGAGGAGAGCAAGGACATACTGTGCCTTCCTCACCTGTGGGGCCTAGATTCTCAGGAGGGACCTAAGTGGGGTACTGAGGAAACGAGAATAAGTACAGAGTCCATAATCCAAGATGCTGGAGTATCTGCAGATATGCGTGGAACAAGTCTGGATGCAAACATACATGAATGTGCCCCTAGTAGCCAGTAAGGGGCTCCTGAACACATCCATATCAGTACCTCCCCTTTAAGGCTGAAACTCGTGGACACCTAGGTGCTCGTGGCATGCAGATGATATAGTGGGAGTGCATCATGGCATGGCTGGTCAGTCGGCTTCTGTGAGCACATGAGTAGATAAGTGTGGGATCAGAACTATAAAGGAGGGAAATTGCCAAGGAACGAGGCAGCAATGGCATCTTCATTGAAATGCACACAGGAGTCCACCGGCTCAAACATCGATTCAATCAATGTGCATCGCAGGCATGATGAGAAACGGCGGCATGAGGACGTGATGGTGGAGGACATTGATGGGAGGTTGCCGCAGGAGAAGCACACATGGTGCAAGGAGCCCACGGGAGGGAGGAATGCAGCCAAAGAGCAGCAAGCATGGAAAGCAGCAGCAGGTGATGTGGTGACTGAGGCAGACGTGGGAGACAACAAGGACAAGGTGGCAGAGGCTGAGGAGCAGGTGAGGGGCAACAGTGGCAAGGGTGTGGCTGGGAAGAAGAAGGCCAAGAATGCCCTGGAGGCCAAGGGGCCTTTGAACAAGATACAGTGTCTGTTGTGCATCATATGGCAGACTGTAAGGGCAACCTCAAGATGGCCGACAGCGCAGGCCTAGCAGAGGGAGAATCCAAAGATATGAATAAGGCTAACTACAATACATGAGAGAGCTGCTCACCTAGCAGAGGGAGAATTCAAAGAGAACAGGATAGGGATTCTCTGTGCTAGGAAGCGAAGTATATACTGTAGTAGCGTGGGAGGAATGAAGGATAACTGTACAGTACACCAGCCACAAGTCTGAATGAATATCACAAGGTACGAGGGAGCATGTGATAACAAAGTGGCAGGGGAATGTACAGGAGTCGTGCCAGTGACCTGGGGAAGGAAGGGTGAAGAGTAATGAAGTGGGGGAAGAAGGTAATGGTAGCCCGGACGAGCCCCAAAGTGTATATATGAGTCCAAGTGAGTCCAAGTGAGTCTGAGTGAGTCCGAGGTGCGGGAAGACTCCGGAGTCACCAGACGTGACTCGGATGGGAAAGAAGTGAACGGAAGGGAGGCAGAAAGGAAAGGGAACAAAGGAGAATGAAAGGGATGTATGTAAGAGTCTGTGTGATGGATAAAAGAAGAAAGGAACGAGGAAGGAGGGAGAGGGACAGGGGGAATAGGAGAAAATAGAAGTGTCCCCTTACACAGACAGAGTGTCATACCAGAGTGTAAGTTTCATACAACTTATCCTGCCAGAGCCCCTACTAACCCACCATATGCCTAGCGTCAAGGGTGCTCACACATGCTGGGGGTGCAAGCATAAGCACACCTGGTATGGCATGGGTGAAGATACCGACATTTCGACGAATGGCACCCTCGGACAAATGGCAGCAAAAAATATTGGACCTCACCATCACCAATGCGCACACAGCAATTGCAATCAAGTGCATCGAGGGAAAGATTGACGATCTGACTGCCATGATGGAGGTAGTCATGGAGGCCATCTGAGGAGTGGAGGCCGTGGAGTCACAGAAGAGACAGGTCGAGTTGAAGTGGGCACAGTTACTGGGTGGCGTGAGATTGATGAGCGAGGAGGGCCTGTCTGAAGAGATGGAAGTCGAAATGGTGAACACGCCATCCACCAGTGACTCGGACGAGGAGGGTGGGACGGAAACAGATGAGGAAGAGGAAGAGAAGAACAAAGAGAAGGGAAAAGGAAGGGCGGTTGTTGAAGAGCTTTGTAAGGGGACACTCCTATTTTCTCCTATTCCCCTGTCCCTCTCCCTTCCTCCTCGTTCCTTTCTCCTTTTCTTCATCCCACGGACTCTTACCTACATCCCCTTCATTCCCTTTCGTCCCCTTTCCTTTCCACTTCCTTTCCGTCCACTCCTTTCGCATCCAAGTCATGTCCGATGACTCTGAAGTCTTCCCGCACTTCGGACTTGCTTCGGACTTGCTCGGACTCGTATATACACTTCGGGGCTCGTCCGGGCTACCCCTATCCTCTTTCCCCACTTCATTACTCTTTGCTCTTACTTCCCCAGGTCGCTGGCACGACTCCTGTACATTCCCCTTCCACTTCATTATCACATGCCCCCTCGTACCTTGTGATATTCGTTCGGACTCCCAAAGTCAGAAGATGCGGAAGATAACTCAACTCACAGCGCTTGGTATACGTGAGTGCTCATGCTTGTGATGACACCACAACTCTTAGAGGGACGGGAGTGTGTACGGGCTACCGGGTGGCCCGCACTGCGTGTGGTAGCTACTGGTGTTTGAAAAATGATAAGCATGACTCACCATAGAGGTGACAGGCCATCACGGAGCTCATAGCAAGATGGATGTGTAGAACGCTCCAGACAGTACATGGGCTATGATTTCTGACTGTATGTTTTGCACGGGCGACCACGCTGCCTGTGAGGTGGCGAGTGCCATCTCCGCTGCATGTGCTGTGCGGGTGACTCTGCAGCCCATGGGGAGGTGAGCGCCAGTATGTTACACAGGTTCCAGTATATGTCCTACGCTCAGTATTCAAGGGCTCATTGGCCGCACAGAAGCTGCCTCCCTCCGTGCGGGCGACTCTGCGGCCCGTGGGGAGGTGAGCACCAGTATGTCACACAGTTTCCAGTATATGTCTTACGGTCAGTAATCCAGAGCTCATTGACTGCATAAATACTCCCTCTCTCCTTGCGGGCGACTCTGCAGCCCGTGGAGAGGTGGGCGCTAGTATGTCACACAGTTAGGGTAAATGTCTCACGGTCAGTATTCAAGTGCTGATTGACCACATAGATGCTCCCTCTCTCTGTGCGGGCGACCCAGGTGCCCGTACAGTTGCTGTATGTAAATTGGCCTTGTATTATGAGTCTCCACAGTCAGTACAGAGTTCCACATGAGTATTCAAGAGTGGGTTCATTCGACTTGAGCCACAGATCCTCCCTCCCTCTCTGTGGGCTGCCCACCTGCCCGTACGGTGTTCCCCTACATTGTTCGGTGAGTCTGAGAGGTGTACTGCCCATATAAAATATAATTTAAACCCTAATTTAGGAGTCTGGAACCCCTTTCTGGGGTTCTAAATATCGGTAGGGGGTCCCTACGAACTATTTTTTTCATCTATAACCCTAACCCAAAGCCACAGCCACAGCTACAAGCCAGCACCTACTTGTATGAACGTGCACACTGCGCTCCACAACCCACATGGTGATCTTCATGCATTCATTACAAGTCTTTTCAGACCAGCCCTCAAGCAATCCCAAGTTTCCTAAATTCAATACTTTCACAATAAAGAAGGTGAACATATGTTTGAAGTATTAAAGGTATAATACTTTGCAAATACATCAGTTGAAAAGTATGTAAGTTAGTGCAATAAAGTTCGGAAATGATGGAGTGCGAATGAGAGTATTCTATAGTGTAAAAAATTCATACCTGATTCATACTGTAAGGGTTGTACCCTTCCATTCACTGTAAACCACTTTGCTCCTATCTCCTATCAACCCCTGTTGATTGCTTGAGCTTGTATGCACATGACATAGCCTTTATGAATTCATCTCAGACGCACATGATAATGGATTAACAGGCTTCGGACCAACATTCATCTCAGCTACATGTGATAACAGATCAAAAGTCCTTGGTCCAACATTCATCTCAGACATACCTGGTAACTATTCAGAGTCTTCAGACTGACTCATCATCTTTTCTTCATTTCATCCTGATACCTTGGCATCTCTACCCCCGTTTTGCTTTCTTTATTGATTTATACCTCTGATTCCACTTACGTTTGATGATTATCACACCTACAAATACTCATGTTATAAGGGGACACTCCTATTTTCTCCTTTTCCCCTATCTCTCTCCCTCCTTCTTTGTTCCTTTCTCTTTCCTTTTGTTCCACAGACTCTTATTTACTTCCCCTTTCCTTCCTTTCCATACTACCATGCATCCGAGCCCCATCCGATGCATCTGGGCTACATCCGACACATCCGATGCATTTCCCGCGCCTCAGCCGCACTTGTGCATGCCCGGTGTCATGAACCAAGTCTGTACGACATGGTATTCATGTCAGAATGGGTTTATTATACTCAATTGAACTGCCAAGTCAATACCACCCAGTCCACCCATTTCTCCTATCAGTTCCCCTACCCTCCTGTCTGCCCCTATTCTCCCTGCACTCCGGAAATGCAGTCACCACTGTTGCCCCTATTCATTCCGCTCTTTTACCCTATTCCCCTATTGCCTCCTTTATTTTTTTCACTCTCCATACCCTCCCAACCTTCCTTACCATCAGAATTCCCCTGCCCTCTATCTGATGCCTCCTATCTTCCATCAGAAGCTTCCGTCTTCCATCGGAAAACTTCTATCTTCCCTTAGGAGCCCCTTTCTTCCTCCTTTCCATTTTATATTCCTTTTCCTTCCATCGGAAGCCTATTTCTTCTGTTTTCAAGCTTCCGTTTCCATCAGATAAGGGATTCAGCACTGAGTGCTGTCTAACCCTCATCTGATTGTACGCCATTCGTTTCTCCTTGACACGTGCCGCACGGTGGCCCGTGTGCTGACCCATCTAGATAAGATAGATAAGAGATAAGTGTAGTTATAAATTGGCATGTACTCACTTACAATATTAATCTTTTCCCCCCCCCCAACGGAAGGTTCAATCCACTCATTTTCAGTCAAGTCATTATCAGTCAAGTCAAGTCATTCTAGTCATCAGTCATCAGTCATCAGTCATCAGTCACCAGTCATCAGTCATCAGTCATCAGTCATCAGTCAATCAGTCAGTCATTCAGTCGGTCAAGTCCAGTCAGCAATTGGTCAAGTCAATCAGTCCAGTCACTCCATCAGCATAATCCTCAGATAGCCTCGATCTCCGCTAATCACCCACCAATCAGTCCTATAACCAGTCACCGCTAACCCTCCTATAGCCTTTTGAGCTCAGAGCTCTGGTAATTATTTCCTTAACTTTTAACATTCTCAAAAACATTTCAACTTCTTGGCTCGGCATTCATTACTTTCAACTTCTAACAACCCTTTTGCACTAACCTTTCATTTCTACTGCAACTCTTGCACTTTGTTCTTATTTTCTTCACCCTTGATTCGCTAACCTTCCCATACGGTCATCATCTGCTCGCCTTCGTGGTCACTCATGCTCGCGGCACTATACCAAGACCCCTATCTTCATTTGGATTCGTTGTTCACACCCCTGTGCATACTCCTATACCCCTGTCTTCTCCTAAAAACAACATACCTTGGCCTAACTGGTGTACTCCTAATAAACAAATAAGTGCACAAACAACCGGGCTATCACTCGATCTACCAGAAAGACCCAGTGCTCCCCGGACACCCTCCTGATCTCGGGAGAGTGTGACACCAGATGCACTTCGGACGCACATATACACTTCGGGGCACGTCCGGGTGACCTATACCTTCTTTCCACACCTCTTTACTTCACATTCCCACTTTCCTGGGTCGCCGGCATGACTCTTGCATATTCTCTCCACCTTGCTATCACATGTGCCCACTCGTACCTTGTGATATTCTATGGACTTGGGGCTGATGTACTATACAGTTATCCCACTCTCTTCCCATGCTTCTACAGTATATACTTTGCCTCCTAGCATGGAGAATCCTTATCTTGTTCTCTTCGGATTCTCCCTCTGCTAGGCTTGCACTTCCTATTTCCTAATGTCTTTATACCAAACCCATGTTCTGGTATGACACTGAAGGATGATCCAACTAAACCCACAATCAAGGTGTGAAGTATGTTACACCACACCTCCAATTTGATACCATGGGCTAAAGTACTGTAAAAGTATTCTAAATACTTTTAGCATCCTTTGTTCCAAGTTATTGATGAAAGTATCATAAAAGTATTCAAGAATTTCCCTTTTGGGGCCATTTTCTTCAATACTTTCCAAATACTTTGATTATACTTTGGCCCTTAGTATCATGAGAGCATCCAATTGCAAGTGTAGTGTTAGCTTCTCTGCTGGCAGGTTTGTCTTATCATCATCATTAGGATCACTTCATAACAAAGTGGAATAACTTCTGTCAAAAGGTGGTTAAAGAACTATTACACACATCTACTATTGTAGTCAATTGCAGAAGCTCCATCATTCCCCCATCTGACAATAACTGTGAAACTTAATATAGAATTGTAATTAGTATTATTTTTATAGGTAACATGGACACCAGGTGGGACTATGTGGCTGTTGACAAGCATGGGGATTGTATTATTCTATAGGTTATTTATATATTCATTCCCTTGCTGTTCACCCAGCATCACCTAGACTTCAAGTTTATACTTACTTTATATCACTTTTCTTTTCTTTTTTCTTTTTTTGTTTTATGTACTCATATTAATGTGTGAAATCTAGTTCAAATCAAATCAAAGTCATGTTAAGATGGTCAAAAATTGAGCTCAATCAAGGTAATGTTAATCCCATTACAACTCTTCTCTTCACTCATCTCTCACCCCATACCCCATACCTCATACCTTGATATCCCATACCCCATACCTCATACCTCATACCTCATACCTTGATACCTTGATACCCCATACCCCATACCTCATACCTTGATACCCCATACCTCATACCTCATACCCCATACCTCATACCTCATACCTCATACCTCATACCTCATACCTTGATACCTTGATACCCCATACCTTAATACCTTATACCTTATACCTTCATACCCCATACCTTCATACCTTTTATGACTGATCACATTGAATATCAATTCTGAATCATTTTTAAGCCATACCTTGAAAATACCCTATACCTTGAAATCCATAAGCATTTCACCTGGTAATATATACAGGGGGCAAAACGATGAGCATTCGCAGTGACCGTCTTGGACGGTCATATTGATATCACGACCGTTCTTTCACAAACTCTGTGACCAGCGATCTCAGTACACCATTGATGCCATGCTACATACTTGCTGACGGATGTCATCTTGGAAGGTTATGTACATGTATGGTCATCCGTGCCACATATCTCTGGCTATAATCAATACACATGGGTGGTTGGTACACCTCCGAACGGATCAGTGGACATTTCCCACAATGTTCTACGGATCAGCGCAATATCTTCCCACGAGCTTCAACGGATCATCGACTGCTTCCCACAACCTGAACGGATCAGACGAGACTTCCCACAATGTTGATCGATCAATAAAGACTTCTCACGAAGCCACACGTATTAGTAAGTGTTTCCCACCATCCGAACGGATCACGGAACGCTTCCGACCGGCCCAGCTGGGTATTTCACACTACGGATTTCGGACTAACGGAATCAAGCTTCCGTTTCCCACAGTCTGTCCGAAGCGAGATTAGATGGATGAAACACTAACTCCATTTTCCATCTGCTCATGCAACCACACCATGCAGTCCTGGACTGCCATGTTGGTATACACACAGAAAGTTGCCTTCAACATTCACCTCGACCAATTGTTGTGGAATGATACAAGACATTTCTGACCACTTTCCTTCCATTTCCCTGATATTTCCCTCCCACTATCCCTACCACTATACCTACTGTTTCCCTGCCATATCCCTGCCCTTCTCCCTACCTATATACCTACTGTTTCTCTACCTTTCTCCCTACTGTTTCCCTACCATATCCCTGCCCTCCTCCCTACCAATGTAGCTACTATTTCCCTACCCTCCTCCCTACTGTTTCCCTACCCTTCTCCCTACTGTTTCCCTAGCCTTCTCCCTACTGTTTCCCTACCATATCCCTTCCCTCCTCCCTACCCTGCTCCCTACCATTTCCCTACCCTGCTCCCTACCCTAGTCCAAAAAAAGTTCCATCCCTAATCCATCCCTAGAATCAAATTTTATATCCCATAACCCTATGGTACCTACACAAAAGATAAAGTTTAAGGGATCCTCTAGAGGATGGCTGGATTAGAATTTAGTTAGGCATTGTTTGAAAATATAGTGGTTGTGCAGCAATAACCAGGCTGCAGGAGGTGCAAATGAACTCAGATTGCTTAGCTTCCAAGCCAAAGAGTGTTCTTAAAGGACCCCCCCAGATATTGAGATCATCAAAAGTTTGTTAGGCCTATTTTTGCTCATTTTCACACCTTAAAAGTGGCCTAAATGTTGAGGATGATGGCCTAATAACATGGTGCCAGCCAAGAAGTTGAAGAGGGAGGTGGAAAGCATAAGATGGCTTGTTCAGAATTCTGTTAGGCCACATTGTGTCCCTGAGGGCCTCAGGGATTTGATAAGATAGATAGGCTTGTCTCCATCACAAATTGTGATACAAAATGTCAAAAAAACTACCAAGGGTGTCCAAAATGATGTGATTTTGGGCTTTCTTAATGGAGCATTAGGCCGGGACTCAGTGGATAGGAACTTTGACGCTCGCACTTTACACCACTCCGTGTCTTGAGAATTTCCGTTCCATGTCCCCAATGTCGCAAGGTACCGAATCAGCGATGCCTCGGATGGCGATATCTCAGGATTTACTCTAAATCGCAGTTAATGTCGATTCTAAACATTCGGCCGGTCATAAGAGGTCACATTCTGAACCTACTGCTAGAAGCAAGTACCGGCGGCGAGTAGGCATCTCATCCACTACGTCGCTGCAATGTGGGTATGTGTCTGACGTAGCCTAGGACGGGGCTGGATGGACGAAGAGGACAATTGACTGGCCTGGGATTTGGGCTACGTGTGCGTTGCCATCGCCTACAGAAGTAATCGGACTCAATGAAGATAGAATGCATAAGTAAAAGGCAAGGAAAAACAAGCTGTTGGCGAATTATATGACTTGTTTGACACCGTACGTCTCCGGACGGCAAATCTTTCCTTGACTTACAGTCTAAACAGCTGGCATCTGACATGTGGCCATTGGGAAGTTCAAGCAACGATTCTGAAGGCAACAACGGTGATGAAGAACTCTCCATTGAGGCGCAAATAGCGAAAGAAGTTGCTGCCATGAAACGACTGAAGATTGAGTCGCGATTTTGTAATAACAGTTTCACTCGAGAAGTTCAATGCTGACAAAGGGAAACCAGCTAACTGCATGACTGGGACCCCGTGTGGTATGTACCATGAACTTGCTGTTAAGTGAAAGCTAACCCACATTTTAGTCATTTTCATCGCCTGCAAGGAGCCCATTGATCCCGTCAGACTGGTGGTCTCCCACGTCGAGAATGTACAACGCACTGGAATTTCCCTCACACGGTCAATAGTCCATGTAGTCAAATTATAATACTCATAGGATTATCCAGGGAGCTGCATTAAAATGCACCACTATGCAAACCCCCCCAAGCGGATATTATAATGTGTGTAGGTAGTAAATAGGTGGCATTATAATGCACTCACCTGCAGGCCATTACCTACGAATCATGCAAATTATAGTACCTTCTGGCCTTGCGACATGGATGGTTTATAATGTGGGCTCTAAGATATGTTGTTCACACATAAATCTTTATTTTGGGGAAAACATATAAATTAATATGATTCCCTTATAAAAGAGGTAGGAAGCCATGGCATACGGCTATAAACAGTGAATGTGGGTGTAACAGTTAACGGATGTGAGCTGCTTAGAGCGAGCAGGATAGACAGCTGCGGCGCAAAACTCTAGCACACAAGTGTAGCCAGTTGCAGCTACACATCCATAGTGGATGAAGCGGGCCTGTAGCAAAATGAAGAGTAGGTGTGGGCAGGCGGCTCCGAGCGTAGTTCTTAAGTGGTGTCAATCAGTCCCTTGTGAAGGGATATACTTACTGTAGTTATTCCGAGTCCACCTTGTTGTCCACTGTGAGTCCAAATGAGTTCATAAATATCATGAACGACATAGCTACACAAGGAATGCCCCAAATGAGGGTTTCTCGATGGGCCACGCGAATTTGTTGGGCGGAAATGAGTGTCGAGAAGCGGCGCTAACACTGGAAGTCGACGGGCGGCAAATGGGCGGCAAAGTGTAAGAAAATATGATAACGACATCTGCCTTGCTGTGTTGGACTTGAGCTGATTTAGACAACGGAGAGCGAGTGCCGAAGATGCAATGCACAGGCCAATATATATTTTATGTCTGATCATTGTCTGGATGTTACTATTGAAAAGGTCAGACCAACATGCAAAGGTGCGAGTCGTTCAACTCGTGTAGTAGCTATAAACTCGTGCATAAACTGGCCTATCACGTACCCATCTTCGTGAATCAGTGCACAATTCACCTATATGAATATATACATGTGCTCCTTTGATATTCGAGCATATTTTGTTATCTGTCACGCCATTAACTTGCTAACAACTATAAGTTATAACTACTTTATAACTACACCTGCTCTAGATACTAGAATTATGCTATGCGCAATACAAGTGTGTACTGTAGAAGTCCCCTCGGCGGCGAGCTACGTGATCCTTACATTATTAACTGCTTATCTCCCCCGAAAAGTCTGCTAGTACTGTCGTGTAGGATGAGAAGAGCCGGAAGAGAGTCAGAAGAGTTCTGCTACCATTCAAGACAGTGGAATGGATAAAATGACTCCATGACTCACCATTGTGTCTTATCTAATATCTAGCACACCCGTTGTTATTGTCAGCCCCCAGATAACCCTCCGTATGACGATCATAGCTGCAAAGGGACATGGTAACGCGAGGGCAGAAAGCGGAGCGACGACGAAGCGATGGCATATTCTAGGCTGTCCCTAAGCACAAAATGCTGTTGGCCGGATGGTTAGCATGGCGCATTGCACTTTGAGGAAGGCGTTGAGGCAAGGAGAGGAGAATCGGAGGAGAATGGTTGAACGAACGGACGATGATTCCGACAGCGGATCAATCACTCCAGCGCTCCGAGAGTCTGATTAGATTAGATCATTTTACAAGATCAACACGTCATTCACATTATAATGCCCACTGACGAGCTATGCATGAGTACATTACAATACGAGCGATTCAACACTAACGACCTCCTATCCAAATTATAATATCTCCCATGGGGGGTTTCTGTAGTGATACATTTTAATGCGCGTGTCTGGATAATCCATACGACATTATAATTTGACTACATGGACACCTCACACGGTAGGAACGACACGTCTTCTGCCGTAAATAACTGATGACGTGTCGAAAAGTTATACACATCGATTAGTTCCTTCCGCTGGTGCTTGTGCCGCCAATCTACCTGATATCGATGATCTGTGCGCAAAGATTTTCAAAACATTCTTCGAAGAAAATCCAGGAACTTGGAGTGTAAATGCCTCGTTGTTCGGTCCCAATGGAATTGGTCACTGATCATTTTCTCAAGTACAAAGTTGAATTGCGAATACGGAACCACAACACACACACCCGTGACGTATTAATTCAACAGATAGTACGGTGCCTTCCGGAGGGTCACGAAGTCGACTTATCCAACCCGGAAATCTTTATACTTGTTGAAGTCTTCAAGGTAAATTGGCACCCCGTTCCGACCGTCCTTCTGTTGACACGGCGAAACAGGGTGTGTGTGGCATCAGCGTTGTAAAAGATTATTATCGCCTCCAAAAATTCAATATCATGGAAGTCGGCAAAGACAAAAGCATCGCCACAAACTTTGACGGGGGAGAAGGACGTATGCCAAATGGTCAAGCAGCCAGCCGAGGCGACACGACTCTTCCAGACCCCGTTGCTAGTACATAGACACGCAACGTGGAATTTGATCTACTGCCGACTATAGAAGGAGCAATCTCAGGCCGTGGACGATAAGACACGGATCAATGAACTTCTATACTCACACCGACCATTACTAATGATTACCGGCACCCAGATCTCCCAGTGTTGGCCGTGCACACACAGTACCTATGGGAGGACTTAACTCGGTTCTGTGTTGGCAGTGCATGAATTACTTTTCCTCGGACCGCAGTTTTTATGTCATCTAACAACCCCCAAACGTTCACACCATTGGTGGCGCGATTGATGTCGCACGCCGTCGATGAGAAGCTGGCGTAGGGCCCATCAACCCCAAGTCTGAGCCCGCCTCCTCTTCTAAATGCTTCGCGTGCGGCTCGATTCAGTTAGGATGTACGACTTTTCGCCAGATTGACCGGGAAGACCCTCTTTGTTGTACCTACAGTGACCGAACTTCGACCCGGAGCAGTCGGCGCTGTGGGCTAATTTTCAAAAACGGTTGGAACCCGACGACGTGTCGACACACCCATGCCGTTCAATCTGAAGGTATTCGAGGTGTCTCCATTCCTTCCCTCTCGATCTACATTTGCCTCCTTGTGTAGAGTTAGTAAAACCCCCGAGTCGCCGCGTCCCACACAAACCTCATCAGTAAAACCACACATACTTTCGCCTTTTGGCGGGCTTTTTGAGGGCTTTTTGGGCCTTTTGGGGACAAAAAAGTGCCGGAAAGGAGCAAAAGGCTAGGGACATGGCTTCTGAAGGGCTTCAGTGGAGC
The DNA here is from genome assembly GCA_029467805.1 of Pleurotus eryngii var. eryngii. Taxonomy (NCBI): domain Eukaryota; kingdom Fungi; phylum Basidiomycota; class Agaricomycetes; order Agaricales; family Pleurotaceae; genus Pleurotus; species Pleurotus eryngii. The sequence continues at coordinate 2,128,788 of SZVJ01000004.1, read as the reverse complement.
GCGAAGCCCGCAAAAGTATCCAAAAAGCCGCAAAAGGCATTTTTGCGATTTTTCTGATGCTTGCGATATCAATTGTACCGAAACTCGATTCAGAGGAACACCTATCCCATATCACAACTCAACCTGTCGATACTTGTTGCGTGGTTGAGACTTCTTGTGAACCCCGCACCCTCAAGGTACCACTCCATCACGTTTCCGGCTGTTTCAAGACCAGATTAACCGGGAGCTGTGTAGAAAGGGTTCTCTATGTGGCAACCAGGTACGTCGAAGTTCCAATCGCCCGAATGACGCATTCCCTTCCTCGTGCAATTTTCTCATGAAGACTATATGTAATTCCAATTTGGGGTCGCGGGGCTTCTGGATGTCCGACGGCGCGCCCCTCTATTATTCGCAACTTAAAAACCTAGTCTTATGAATTGAGGACCCACTTTTGGTACGGTCATGCAGCAGGCTCAGGTGCTCGAGCCTCTGGATCTGGCGACGGAGTGATTCCTTCGGGCTTACAGATCATCCTCGTTCTCAGTCGAAAATCCACTAGCAACCAAGTGGTCACCACGATCTTTCGTAAGCTCACTCATCAGGCACTCGCGGTGTAGCTCAAGGATGCAGCCCTTAGAGAATATACCGAAGCGTTTCATCCGGTAGAGGCCTAGTATCTTAAATCTTAAATTGATTTCACGCGTCGTTATTCTGGGGGTAATGCTGGCAATCTCGAATTTGGTTCTTGCTGGAGCTAATGAATCCCTCACCATTGCATTGTGTTAGCACACATGTAGTGGCAATGAGCCATCCAGACTTTCTCTAAACGTAGCCGACACGATGGCAATGCGTGGCTAATATCAATATCAGCGACAACAATATATTACGTCCGACCGAGTGTATCTTCTAGACTTGTGAGTGCCGGCCAGGGCCGTTTTTTCAAAAAGTCGCAAGGATGGCGCTAACCTATTATAAGCCAATTTGCTTCCGCTAGATCTCAATCGAGATCCATTCAATCGGAACGTAGCAGTTTCAAGAAATTGAAGGCGACCGAAAGCCCTTCATTTCGTACAGCACAGCTTGTCTTGGTACTCAAGGAATCGGTCTCGAAGGGCTAAATGTCCGCAAACTTCCTGTATCCATCCCCATCACTGATCAGCGGCCCTCTGTCCTCTACTAAAAGAACACAATGTCGTTCACAGATTGGAGTACGGGACAGAATGTCGGCGCGGGTAAACAATCGTCGATGCTCGTGTGTACTTCAACCATCGAGGACTTCGGACACATCCCATCCACCGAGGAACAGACACGTGACGAAGCGCAGAAAGCCGTAACCGGCCGCCGTAGCTGGAAAACTGTGAGGGGTGGTTCTGGAGAAGCAGTTTGGTCCCCACAGCTGTAGGACAACCCCCTCTATCGACGCATTATACTGATAGTTCGTCAGAGAGGCTGCTTTGATAGAAGGTAAGCATTGAAGATACTCAGTAATCGCTTCGCTCACTTCGGGACGCTGTCAGGCTTAGAAAAGTACCAGCCGGAGAGTAAGAAGGCGACCAAGTCTCTGGGTAGATTCCCGATGCGAAATCGCTTCATTTCGGACTACGTTTTCCAGGTTGGTTGATTACTAGCACTTCAATTACCACAATAATCCCCCTCCCCTAGGTCACTGGTAAGAGGCGGACACCGAAACAAGTAGGAAGCCGAATCCAACAACTTCGAGACACTTGCAAAGGAGAACATAGTAGGGCCTCGAATTCTAGCGCTTTTGGAATAAAATAATGATCAAATATATCCTTTATTGCAAATAGTCCTACGACTGATCTCTCGCAATTCCGGGAGCTCAGGATCAGTCACGCCTGAGCCACATTGCTCACCAGACCCATCGCCATCACCAACGTCATCCACCTTCCCCCCAGAGCATGCAATCAGCGCATCCTTCCCAATCGAACTGCGGCAAAGAATCCCGATACAGCTGAGCGTTAGCATCTCGACATGTGCCGGCTCCTCTAGCTCCACGCCCCCATATATCTCCCTTGACCATCCTCAAGATATGCAACGGATCCGACTGGGATCGATACCGGAAGCAATGCATCTCGTTGATCACCGAGCATCAAAGATGCTCGCAAGAATGGATCCGTCCGTCATGATTGTATCTGGAGTTCAACTTTGGGAACAGTACGATATTTTCCTCTTGGAATCCGAATCGAGGGCATTAGTCTATAAGGAACGCTGTCAGCTACAACCGTGTCCGTCTACGCAAGTAGGCCAATGGATCTATCAGATCGCTCTCGTGCAGGGGCGTTGGAAAGACTTATGTTGTGACCAGTGTAAGTCGTTCTATCACTTTAGACATCGCGGCTAAATGAATTACCATCGATTGTTTGAAGCCCCTGAGCAGTACGTCATTCAACACTCCTTCGTGCCCTTGCCCTCCGTTATCACGGCAAGCAATAAGCAACAACCTACGTACACTGGCAACGAAATATCAGTGCTTTATTTCTTCGATGGTCCAGAATACACCGCGCCGTCAGACAACCCGGTCCTCTTCCCACGGGGCGTAAGCTATGATCAAGTAAGCGCTTGGATGGTTCTTGGGAGTATTAATCTAACCTTTTCCATCCAAGTCTTCTTCTTGGTTTCCTTCAAGTACGTCGTTCTATGAGATGCCTCCGGATGCCCAATGGCCGTGCGTCTTGTCGGCTAGTCGGTAAATTGTTGACCTTTGCTGCCTCATCGAGTCTCTTACGCTTGCTCTTTAGATCCACTGATTCTTGGACTCATGGCTACAATAATACAAGCGTAGGAGAGCAGCAATACCACTACCCTTACCATAGACAGTAAACACCGTAACATCTATCGAATTCAATTATTCACGCTTCTTCATTTCTGGGATGATCTCGGTATTTATATGTCTTTTATAGCACACCGACCGATTAGTCGTACGAATGCTGGCTGCTGACGTCGGTAAATATGGATACTTACCATCCGGTGGGTGCTCAGACTCCCGGACTCCCTCTTACTCCGACTAATCGAGGGCGACGGGAACGCAGGAAGGCGTCCATTACATTAGTACTAACACAACAGTGCACAAACGCGGCGAATACTCGTCAATGCCATCATAACCATGGGGTTTGAAAAAAAAACCGAGACCCCGCGGGTTGCATGGTCATATAGAATAAAAGCAGCAACTTTCCAACCAATCGAAGCCCTCCGCCAGTTCGCGGCCGTGCTAAAAACAACGGCGAGCTATTCAGTGCCTTGATAAGCATCCGCGAAATGGAACCTCGATACAGCATTAGAATGGGTTCGAGATACAACTCGGTACACATGTACGCCGGCTGGCCCGCGATCTGGCTCTTGTTGTGAACCTGTCGACAAGAGAATCGAAACAGCACCGTGATTCAAGGGCAGATGAGATTTGGCCGGATCTGTACTTGAAAGCCACACGGACACTGCTCAACGCTGGGAACCTGAGATGTACGTTGACCAACCGGTCGTGAATCGCAGCCCCACGCTTGTGTTCCCCACTTAATATCACTCTTTGATTGACACTTCTTTGATATTCAGACAGCTAGGGACGTCTTAATCAAAGCCTGTCAAATCCATACTATAAAAGAATTGCTAGCCCGGGATGAGCGGAGATGGTCGGGGTACACTGATGCAGCAGGGCTAAAATGTTAGCAAATCAGTTCAACATCGGACTGCCGATGTAGGCCTATTCTCTGCTATTGAGGCTGATAGTTTCAGCCACCGTGTAGCCGAGACCCATGGGATGCTATAGATGATGCATCAGTAAGCCTAAAAAAGCAAAACGTTGGTATGTCCGACATCCGGTGCAGACCGACGTTTTGGAATACAGGCCGATGTTTTCAGCCAGTGAGTAGTGTGCATGTACTGTATTGTTATTGTATGGCAGCCGGAAAGGTGCCCCGGTTACCCAGGGGTTCGCAGAGGGTACTCGCAGGGGGAGCGCAGGGGCCTGCCTTGAAAGGGAATTTTTGTCACGCTCGGGTACTCCGCCAGTTGTGCGCAGGTATCGACTTCCGGATTAGTGATTCCCGCCCCGAACAAGGGTTGAGCCACTCCGATTGCGGACTATGGTGAACGACAATTGGGGGCCCCTAAGTCTGTGACCCACATTGAGTAGTTCGTTTCCACGCCTCGGAAATGCAGGCATCGGTCCTCCGTTGGCGCAAAATGAGGCTCGGAAAGCAGAACATTGAGCTGAAAATTGAGATTTAACATGCTGGGAGTGATAAAAACAAATGGATAGTTACTATTTGTAGTTGACAGTATCAAAATAGTGCAGGAAAGTGTGTAACTACTCAATTAATTGAATTTTCACTGAAAAAAACACACTGTGGCACTATGGGCATGGCGATAAACTCAGGGGATGCCCCTGTGGGCACTGTGGCAATATGGCCAGTACTGGGGATTTTTCTGGTATTGAACTGGGTACGTACCCGGGTGGTACCCAGAGGGTAACCTCTGTCACATTGCGGGGTACCCGCGCTGTGTGGCAGTACGTGATACACTTCCAGCACTTACGTATTGTCAACTTCATTCTAAGTACATGGCGCCGAAATACGATCAAGTCGGCATTCAGTGCACCCAGCGTCACTTGATGCTACTCCGAGGCAATCGAGACGATTCCAGACCACACCGCATCTTCAATCTATGACTATTGACTATTACTAAAGTCCACAGCAACTCTTATTGGACCTCAGCACACCGTTGGGCTCTGTGAACCAGCGGATACACTGTGTCATCAGCTAAGACCGAATAAGCAGGGTCCGCCGCAACGGGCGGGGCTGGGTGACGAAGAGCATACCGACGATGGAGTCGCGGAGAACAGCGAATTGGTAAGTAAGTAGGGGGCGGAAATGAGACAGTCCTTTGGGAGGACTCCATATACTTCTTGAAATGATACTAACTCCGTATGTCAGCGGCTGAGGCTGAGTGACGATCGAGGGAACAGACTTACGCCGTATGAATACGTAAGGGTATTGGCCGGAACACCAAGTGTGGCTATTCAGCGTTGTACTAATGGAGGACTCGATACGAATGGCAGAATGATGTGGTAGAAATTGGGATACCAACGCCATGATGGGCTCGCATGGCTACAGGCGACGGCTACTGTAAAGAGCAAAGTATGAATGTGGCGGAGAGCCATGGTTGATGCGCCCTCAATACGGCTAGCCCCCGTCACAACAACAGGACGAACACGATGAAATCAAAATGAAGCGATAGGGGAGGACTCAGTACGATGTACACAAAAGGCGAGCTTGCGTTTTCCCATGTACCCGAGCTCCCAAAGTGAAGCAATCATATTGCGGAGCGATCAATTGGATGCGAGTGGAAGGGAGCAAACTCGAGAGGTTCGTTGCAGGTCTTCACAGGCATGTTTTCGAGCTCCCCGGACGCCTTAGCTTATTCCGACGGCTACATGTAGAAAGCGAAGTTAGATAGCGCCGGGCCGGTGGTGGAGTGTGTGCCACGTGATCGATCAGCAGGGGCGTGGAAAAGAAAAACGCACCCATCCAGCCACTCGCACCTTGCTGACAACCACGATCCATGGCGCGCCAAACCCGGTGAGCAAAGCCCATTCAACCCAGGGCGCGAGCGCAGCGCGTAATCCTTGCCCCTCGCCCATGCCGCCCATTTTGCCTCACCCCTGGGGCTGGTGGATGGCTACGCGCGTAGGGGCGAAGTGCGCTTGGCCTGCCCATGCCGCCCACGCCGAGCCTGGAAGCATGCTAATTGAATTCTTTGACAGCAGGCGCCGACTGGCATCGAGTGGCTCACTGGCACTTGCGAAAAAGTAGGCGCTCAAGCTGAAGCCTTCAGCACCCCCATGGTTCACCCCTTGGGCCATGCCTGGGGAAGCCAAAAGCACGGCGAGGGTGATTCACGGCCTGGGGATCCAAAGTAAGCAATAATCAGTTGCTTGACATTCCGCCCCCACCGCTTCTTCCACATCATGGTTGCCCTTGTAGCGTCTCATTGCTCTCCCTCGATATATCCCTTTTTTCGGACAGTCCCAATTGTATCCAAACGCCTTACCGTACCCCCACACATTGCTCGCCGTCTAATTTTAATCCGCCTTCGCACCCCCCTTCCCATCCAGAACACATGTGACACTTGCCACCTAAGGGTTTTTTATTCGCGCCTTTTGTTGTCTCGGCCGTTCGTACAGGTTACTTTCATCCAACTTTCAAACCATACACATGCCATACCCGGTCATTACTTCGTATTGTACTATTACTTTGTAGCATTACACTACTCCGTTTAAACAAGTGGTTGAAAGTAGCATGAGGCGATAGGCGCGCATGAAAGCTTCATACCCAGAAAAAAATCGTAGCAAGGGAATGGCAAATGGCGCAGTAGTTATGGCAGTATGAAGGGATGATCGGATACGAAGTGGTGACTAGGCATAGTACGCTGATGGCGCCCGCCTTTGAGCATGGGCACCGTCCATGGTACGTCGCCGAGAGCCATTCCGGCACTAGCACCCTACGGGTCTGTAACAGCCCTCTTTTCTGACAAAAAGAAAACTCGCCGTACAAATTAACGGTGGTTGTCATAGCTGAAAAACTTTCGCCCATGCCTGTCGTCCATGCATCGGCCTATCTATATTCATAGCCTTGAACAAGGCAAGAATGCGTACGTTTGGAGATGTCAAGGAGACGGACGACTTGTTGTTTCGAATCCTAGCTTCACCTCCGCGGGGGCAGTGCCGTATGTGGGAGGGCGGGGTACATACCGCATCTACTCTCCGTATGCTATGGGGAGTGTCCAGTCGCCGCGTTGCAGCATCGTGGCGGTTTACACCACATAATAGAGCTGCGGGGTAGTGATCCTCCGGGTTGCTAATCCGCCGTGTCCCAATCCCGCCGTCTTCATCCCCACGTACCGTTCCGGCAACTTCCAGAGTGCCCTCCTCTTTCAACTTCTCGTCAAGCGTCTGGACGGCCGCCGACTTCCCTTTGCACACGGAACTGTTGGCAGTTTTCCTTACTGCGCTCACGTCGCCCAGTGCTGCTTCCTTCGCCTCCTTGTCCGCTCCTCCCCTTGGCATTCCAAAGTTGTCCGGGCCACCTGGGGCTGGCGGGGTTTCCGGAGCTCGCCTCGCGCTGCGGGCGGAAACTTGTTCATTGAGGCTCACCCACTCGTTATAAGGTTTATATACTCCGTGTGTTGTCACGTAAGTACGTGTGATGGGTGTGGCCGCAAAGGGATGAGAAGGACTCCGAAGGTGAGTAAATGAAATGTCGGACACCGGAACACAACGTGTAGGGCGACGATAACAGGAGTCGCAATAGCAACAGAACTTTCAACAAGAAAATTTGTTTGTTTACTCAGGTACTATGTAGGGCACATGTATATGTGAAAATCCGATCCTCACGCCGGTGCGCGCGGCCCAGAGCGGAGAGGGGTGTATTGGCGGACGTATCTCCTGTACAGTACAATTCTAAATACGCCATGTGGGTGAACGCGGACTCTAAGAAAGGCTATAGCTACTGGACTACTCGCAGTCCAGGAGGTCATGTAGGCGATGCCGTGGAACTTCTATGGTGACTGAGGCTTCAGTCCCAGTACCACCTCCGCTGCTCGAGTTCGTTCGAACTCGTTTGTCACTTGCCGGAGCCACTGCTTCCGACTCCGGTGTCCCCAGAGCTTTTTTACTTCCTTCGCCGCGTGAGGCCGATCGCTGTCTACCACTTTCCGACACCGCTGGATCTGACTCCTCGGCTCTTGGAACTCCAACTCTCCCCCTCCCTTCTCCACCGGTGGCTGATCGCAGCCGTCTGTCGCTCGGCGGCACCCCTACCTCCGGGTCCCGTGCCTCCTGCTTTTTGAATACAAGGCCTTTCCGTCGGAAAGCTGCCTGGGCCGGATGCTCCCCGTCCAACTGCTCCCTGCTTTTGGCAAACTTGGAAAGGGGCACTACAACAGAGTCATTCATTGGAAAATCGGCGGCGAATAAAGTACATACCATCACTAAAGCTCTCAACACCCCAGAGCTTGTGCAGTAACAGGCACACTTCGACTTTGAGTTGCTGGTTTCGGAAAAAGCCTCCGTACTCCAACTCGGTGCGACCATAGTTGTACATCCCAGCGATTACACCGTGTCCGCTAGTCTCTTCGGCCGCAGCGTGAACCTCTGGATATGCTGCGTCTTCATAGACCTCTCTAAAAGTGTGCAGAAGCACGCGGCGCTGAATTAGCAGGATAAGATGTCTGCAAAGCCGAACATTGAGTTTTCGACCGTCCATATATGCGCCAAAGAGTTCCTGGACGGCTTCGGAGAGGTCATTGGCGGTAAACCTTCTCCCGCAAAAGACAAAGATGCCCGTGGCGTATAGCTCAAGGAACTTTGTTTCTTGAGAAGGCATCACTGGCATATGGCGACCTTTATTGTATAGAAGATTTAATGATAATATCGAGTCTGAATCAACATGTCGCCCTCATACCGGGATGCAGAAAACGTGACCCAATGTTAATCTCCCGTGACGACTAAGGCCTAAACAAATGTTGCTAAGTGGATGCTAACTGCTAAGCCTATACTACGTGTGCTAGCTGCCATACCGCAACGTGTCGTGTTGTGTCGCGTCTCGAAACACAATGGAGCCCCATTCTGGATGGCCTTCTTCCGAGTTGCTGGATCTCGGAGATTGTACACTTGTCGCGATTCCTTGGTGGCGCCTCTCGGAATAGATGTCGGATGCGGCCTTGCCAACCTTCCGGACAACCTTGTCACACTTGATTCCGCTTCAAAAATGCTAAGTTAAAGTAGGTGAAGTGGCCGCCGCCGACGTCGCGTATCAATCGTGTACTGTGTAAATAAATTTGTGCGGGGTCAGGCAGTGATCGAGACTCAATGATTAGCAATATAATTTCAGTGATAGGAATTGTGGGGACGACGAAGGAGTCCTCGACGAGCGACGATCTAAGAAGTAAACGAATGGGATCAGGGATGAGAATAAGTCCGTTGGGGATCGGGTGAAGCCCGAGGCGTCACACTGGGTCAAGAGGCTCGAGGTCCATATACCGCAGCGCTACTGTACAAATGTTTTGAAGTCCCAGTGTCGAAGTCAGCTACATCCGACGCCAGGTCAAGGTCGTTTAGAACGCCACAAATGACGCCGCTCTTGCGACGATACGTCAGATTCGCCTTTTCGTATACCCATATACCCAAAGATAGTCGCGTTCAGGATGTGACAAAATATCAACGTGAAAGAACTTGTATTGCACGGTATGTTTATTCTCGGTAAAGGCCTCAGCGGGGTCAGCGGCGGCGAGGTCATCCATACCGTGCAACTGCACCATGGCCAGTGAACAAAGTTCCTCTTTTCGTAATCGTTAGGAAAATATGCAGCAAGGGAGACAAGAATTCGATCGAAATTCTCGAGCACCTGTGAATGGCAGACGTCGGGGATATGGCCAAGGAACGACACAGCGGAATCATCTTGACCTATGGTTTAGCCAAGGAATCTGCTTGCCGGGATTTGGGCAGCCAGCTCGACTCACGACGAGCGGCTTGGGCCAGTGCTTTGAAAGATTGTCAGTGGGGAGCATCTAGCTGCCACGCCCGATCAAACTGTGGCTGTTTTACTCGTAGGGAGGTTGTCCCGCGACAGAAACTTTGATGACTATTAACTAAGTATGGCTCGCCCATGATGGCACCAAGTTTGCGAAGTGCCGAGTGTTGCAATCGTCTGTTGAGATCGCGTGAGATCCGAGTGAAGTATATAAGTAGCATTGCGTTTGACTCGGTACTCTCTATTCCTCGTGGTCACGATGTGAAATGTCCTCGAAATCCATTAGGCACTTTCTATAGGAAAATCCAAGCCCTTCAAGTCTTGGAAAGTGGATAAACACCGCTCAAGCGTTCGAATGTTCACGGTTTCCGACAGGGATTATAGCAAATTATGAGCAGTGTCCCCGGTGTACGTTCCCACGGGTGTAGACGGTACTTGTTTCCTCAAATTGCTACTCCGACAACTCGCCAAAAGAAATCGTCGCACTGCTTCTGCGGCATAGATGTCCTCTGCATCCTCCAGCCAGAGGGTGTCAAGTCCATTTTGGTCGCCTCCCAGTTCTCTCAAGCGTTCAGTATCCCCGGCATTACCGTCAGTACCCCAGCCGGATGACAAAAAGCTCTTAGCTCTCCGCCGGCAGGGGAGCCAACTACAGAAGGGTTTTGCCAACTGGAACCTAATCACCTACAACGCAGTGCAGGATGAGGCCGTTATACTCCCTTAGTAAGACTTCATTTGACTCTCTGTATTGTACTGAGGCACAGCAAATAGCCCACAGGAGGGCGGGGCGTTCGTCACACCAACGGCGCTCATGGCTCGATGGCTGGCCGCCCACGAGGAGAAGCGTGCATCAGACGCACCGCTCTGCTACCATGGAGAGCTGGCGAAGATCTTCAACCTCAAAAAGGAAAGTTCGAGTGGGTTGAAGGGCGTTATCTACAGCTGTAAGTATCACTCGGGTTCTGGCTCCTGTGGGATGTTCGGTACGCCCCCAAGTCATCCTTTTGGGTTCTACTATTAACTACAAGAGGCGCAGTACCCGTAGACCGCGTTTACCAGCATATGATGGGTGACGGCCCCAGTATACCCAGCGCGCCGTCAGGGCAAGCTTCCAAGGGCTCCAGCAGCCGCGTTCGCCTCCCACGTCCCGATCCTTCCCCGGACTCATCCCCCGGTGAGTAGGCCCTTTCTCAATCATCTGCAATCTCTCACCCGCATTAGCCACAAGAAGAGCCAAACGTCCCAAGCCATATCAAATCCCCACACCACGAGGTATGATTCTTCAAATGCTATACCGCGTCTCCCTAGGCTTACTGATGGGTACAGACAAGGCTCTGAAGCACGGAGGCGACCGCGATGTCGCCAGAGGCCCCGCCCTCGACCCCATCCGACTTGATGAGGAACCGGTCCCTTCCACTCCGTTCTTGATTCCCCAGACCATTGCCTTGGGGAGCCAATCCTTAACGGTCTATGGTCCGGAGAGGTTCATGAAGGACATGAATGAGCATGGGATTCCCCTCGCAAAGTTCAAGTCCCTTTTCACTCTTTGCCCTTCCTGCAAGAGGGTGGTTGCTAGCGATGCCAGAAACCGTCACATTTGTGATATCTCGGATATGTAGATTATAAATGCACTTTCCGTAGGGTATAAAATTGACATCTCCTTTGTTTATTGCATGCTGAGAGTACTGAATGCTGAAGGCCACACATTATGGTTGGTCTAAATGTTCCTTCGCTTGTGCATGAGGAACCATTTTCCCACAAGTAAAAAAAAGGGATCGTTTGCGCTACGTCCGTTGGATTGACAGGTGTTGCTCTCCTCATTTTCTTTGATGGCTCATGGCGATGGACCGGTTCAGGTGCATGGCATCAGATGCACATTGTGCAATTTTATCACACGTCAAGACCGGAGTCGCTCAAAACAAGACCGGAGTCTTCAAGCCCACTACGAAAGGGCACACTGCCTTCAGTATGTTGCCCCCAGTTGTACGTTCCAAGTCTCCTTTTGTATTGCCTAGCTAGCTAACTTTGCATCACAAATCCCAGCAAGCAGATTCCTTGGCTAAACCATAGGTCAAGATGATTCCGCTGTGTCGTTCCTTGGCCATATCCCCGACGTCTGCCATTCACAGGTGCTCGAGAATTTCGATCGAATTCTTGTCTCCCTTGCTGCATATTTTCCTAACGATTACGAAAAGAGGAACTTTGTTCACTGGCCATGGTGCAGTTGCACGGTATGGATGACCTCGCCGCCGCTGACCCCGCTGAGGCCTTTACCGAGAATAAACATACCGTGCAATACAAGTTCTTTCACGTTGATATTTTGTCACATCCTGAACGCGACTATCTTTGGGTATATGGGTATACGAAAAGGCGAATCTGACGTATCGTCGCAAGAGCGGCGTCATTTGTGGCGTTCTAAACGACCTTGACCTGGCGTCGGATGTAGCTGACTTCGACACTGGGACTTCAAAACATTTGTACAGTAGCGCTGCGGTATATGGACCTCGAGCCTCTTGACCCAGTCGTGACGCCTCGGGTACCCTTCACCCGATCCCCATCATCTTTGGACTGCCTCAACGTGTGTCGTATCCCGTCTCCAGCCTCCTGGAGTATCCGATGCAGAGGGATATCTGGAAGCAATATATCCCTTGGCCGTCACTCCCTCTCCCCCCTTTGTCCCCAAACACGGCGCTGCTCGCTTAACTCTCTCGCCTACTAGTTTTACCGCAGGTCTTCTCCCAACTCCTTCGTCGTCCCCACAATTCCTATCACTGAAATTATATTGCTAATCATTGAGTCTCGATCACTGCCTGACCCCGCACAAATTTATTTACACAGTACACGATTGATACGCGACGTCGGCGGCGGCCACTTCACCTACTTTAACTTAGCATTTTTGAAGCGGAATCAAGTGTGACAAGGTTGTCCGGAAGGTTGGCAAGGCCGCATCCGACATCTATTCCGAGAGGCGCCACCAAGGAATCGCGACAAGTGTACAATCTCCGAGATCCAGCAACTCGGAAGAAGGCCATCCAGAATGGGGCTCCATTGTGTTTCGAGACGCGACACAACACGACACGTTGCGGTATGGCAGCTAGCACACGTAGTATAGGCTTAGCAGTTAGCATCCACTTAGCAACATTTGTTTAGGCCTTAGTCGTCACGGGAGATTAACATTGGGTCACGTTTTCTGCATCCCGGTATGAGGGCGACATGTTGATTCAGACTCGATATTATCATTAAATCTTCTATACAATAAAGGTCGCCATATGCCAGTGATGCCTTCTCAAGAAACAAAGTTCCTTGAGCTATACGCCACGGGCATCTTTGTCTTTTGCGGGAGAAGGTTTACCGCCAATGACCTCTCCGAAGCCGTCCAGGAACTCTTTGGCGCATATATGGACGGTCGAAAACTCAATGTTCGGCTTTGCAGACATCTTATCCTGCTAATTCAGCGCCGCGTGCTTCCGCACACTTTTAGAGAGGTCTATGAAGACGCAGCATATCCAGAGGTTCACGCTGCGGCCGAAGAGACTAGCGGACACGGTGTAATCGCTGGGATGTACAACTATGGTCGCACCGAGTTGGAGTACGGAGGCTTTTTCCGAAACCAGCAACTCAAAGTCGAAGTGTGCCTGTTACTGCACAAGCTCTGGGGGTGTTGAGAGCTTTAGTGATGGTATGTACTTTATTCGCCGCCGATTTTCCAATGAATGACTCTGTTGTAGTGCCCCTTTCCAAGTTTGCCAAAAGCAGGGAGCAGTTGGACGGGGAGCATCCGGCCCAGGCAGCTTTCCGACGGAAAGGCCTTGTATTCAAAAAGCAGGAGGCACGGGACCCGGAGGTAGGGGTGCCGCCGAGCGACAGACGGCTGCGATCAGCCACCGGTGGAGAAGGGAGGGGGAGAGTTGGAGTTCCAAGAGCCGAGGAGTCAGATCCAGCGGTGTCGGAAAGTGGTAGACAGCGATCGGCCTCACGCGGCGAAGGAAGTAAAAAAGCTCTGGGGACACCGGAGTCGGAAGCAGTGGCTCCGGCAAGTGACAAACGAGTTCGAACGAACTCGAGCAGCGGAGGTGGTACTGGGACTGAAGCCTCAGTCACCATAGAAGTTCCACGGCATCGCCTACATGACCTCCTGGACTGCGAGTAGTCCAGTAGCTATAGCCTTTCTTAGAGTCCGCGTTCACCCACATGGCGTATTTAGAATTGTACTGTACAGGAGATACGTCCGCCAATACACCCCTCTCCGCTCTGGGCCGCGCGCACCGGCGTGAGGATCGGATTTTCACATATACATGTGCCCTACATAGTACCTGAGTAAACAAACAAATTTTCTTGTTGAAAGTTCTGTTGCTATTGCGACTCCTGTTATCGTCGCCCTACACGTTGTGTTCCGGTGTCCGACATTTCATTTACTCACCTTCGGAGTCCTTCTCATCCCTTTGCGGCCACACCCATCACACGTACTTACGTGACAACACACGGAGTATATAAACCTTATAACGAGTGGGTGAGCCTCAATGAACAAGTTTCCGCCCGCAGCGCGAGGCGAGCTCCGGAAACCCCGCCAGCCCCAGGTGGCCCGGACAACTTTGGAATGCCAAGGGGAGGAGCGGACAAGGAGGCGAAGGAAGCAGCACTGGGCGACGTGAGCGCAGTAAGGAAAACTGCCAACAGTTCCGTGTGCAAAGGGAAGTCGGCGGCCGTCCAGACGCTTGACGAGAAGTTGAAAGAGGAGGGCACTCTGGAAGTTGCCGGAACGGTACGTGGGGATGAAGACGGCGGGATTGGGACACGGCGGATTAGCAACCCGGAGGATCACTACCCCGCAGCTCTATTATGTGGTGTAAACCGCCACGATGCTGCAACGCGGCGACTGGACACTCCCCATAGCATACGGAGAGTAGATGCGGTATGTACCCCGCCCTCCCACATACGGCACTGCCCCCGCGGAGGTGAAGCTAGGATTCGAAACAACAAGTCGTCCGTCTCCTTGACATCTCCAAACGTACGCATTCTTGCCTTGTTCAAGGCTATGAATATAGATAGGCCGATGCATGGACGACAGGCATGGGCGAAAGTTTTCAGCTATGACAACCACCGTTAATTTGTACGGCGAGTTTTCTTTTTGTCAGAAAAGAGGGCTGTTACAGACCCGTAGGGTGCTAGTGCCGGAATGGCTCTCGGCGACGTACCATGGACGGTGCCCATGCTCAAAGGCGGGCGCCATCAGCGTACTATGCCTAGTCACCACTTCGTATCCGATCATCCCTTCATACTGCCATAACTACTGCGCCATTTGCCATTCCCTTGCTACGATTTTTTTCTGGGTATGAAGCTTTCATGCGCGCCTATCGCCTCATGCTACTTTCAACCACTTGTTTAAACGGAGTAGTGTAATGCTACAAAGTAATAGTACAATACGAAGTAATGACCGGGTATGGCATGTGTATGGTTTGAAAGTTGGATGAAAGTAACCTGTACGAACGGCCGAGACAACAAAAGGCGCGAATAAAAAACCCTTAGGTGGCAAGTGTCACATGTGTTCTGGATGGGAAGGGGGGTGCGAAGGCGGATTAAAATTAGACGGCGAGCAATGTGTGGGGTACGGTAAGGCGTTTGGATACAATTGGGACTGTCCGAAAAAAGGGATATATCGAGGGAGAGCAATGAGACGCTACAAGGGCAACCATGATGTGGAAGAAGCGGTGGGGGCGGAATGTCAAGCAACTGATTATTGCTTACTTTGGATCCCCAGGCCGTGAATCACCCTCGCCGTGCTTTTGGCTTCCCCAGGCATGGCCCAAGGGGTGAACCATGGGGGTGCTGAAGGCTTCAGCTTGAGCGCCTACTTTTTCGCAAGTGCCAGTGAGCCACTCGATGCCAGTCGGCGCCTGCTGTCAAAGAATTCAATTAGCATGCTTCCAGGCTCGGCGTGGGCGGCATGGGCAGGCCAAGCGCACTTCGCCCCTACGCGCGTAGCCATCCACCAGCCCCAGGGGTGAGGCAAAATGGGCGGCATGGGCGAGGGGCAAGGATTACGCGCTGCGCTCGCGCCCTGGGTTGAATGGGCTTTGCTCACCGGGTTTGGCGCGCCATGGATCGTGGTTGTCAGCAAGGTGCGAGTGGCTGGATGGGTGCGTTTTTCTTTTCCACGCCCCTGCTGATCGATCACGTGGCACACACTCCACCACCGGCCCGGCGCTATCTAACTTCGCTTTCTACATGTAGCCGTCGGAATAAGCTAAGGCGTCCGGGGAGCTCGAAAACATGCCTGTGAAGACCTGCAACGAACCTCTCGAGTTTGCTCCCTTCCACTCGCATCCAATTGATCGCTCCGCAATATGATTGCTTCACTTTGGGAGCTCGGGTACATGGGAAAACGCAAGCTCGCCTTTTGTGTACATCGTACTGAGTCCTCCCCTATCGCTTCATTTTGATTTCATCGTGTTCGTCCTGTTGTTGTGACGGGGGCTAGCCGTATTGAGGGCGCATCAACCATGGCTCTCCGCCACATTCATACTTTGCTCTTTACAGTAGCCGTCGCCTGTAGCCATGCGAGCCCATCATGGCGTTGGTATCCCAATTTCTACCACATCATTCTGCCATTCGTATCGAGTCCTCCATTAGTACAACGCTGAATAGCCACACTTGGTGTTCCGGCCAATACCCTTACGTATTCATACGGCGTAAGTCTGTTCCCTCGATCGTCACTCAGCCTCAGCCGCTGACATACGGAGTTAGTATCATTTCAAGAAGTATATGGAGTCCTCCCAAAGGACTGTCTCATTTCCGCCCCCTACTTACTTACCAATTCGCTGTTCTCCGCGACTCCATCGTCGGTATGCTCTTCGTCACCCAGCCCCGCCCGTTGCGGCGGACCCTGCTTATTCGGTCTTAGCTGATGACACAGTGTATCCGCTGGTTCACAGAGCCCAACGGTGTGCTGAGGTCCAATAAGAGTTGCTGTGGACTTTAGTAATAGTCAATAGTCATAGATTGAAGATGCGGTGTGGTCTGGAATCGTCTCGATTGCCTCGGAGTAGCATCAAGTGACGCTGGGTGCACTGAATGCCGACTTGATCGTATTTCGGCGCCATGTACTTAGAATGAAGTTGACAATACGTAAGTGCTGGAAGCTTGACGCTAGACGGGATGCGAGGGTTGAAGGGATAGGGGCGTGGGACAAAACAACAACGCGACGAAGATTCGGCTCCGCCAATTTCTCCTTCCGTGGCACCCACCACTAAAGGCCCTCCTGCCACCGTTCCAATGTCGTCCCCTCACCCAGCGTGCACTATCGAGGAAGTCCGTGCGATGACGAAACGACACGCTATCGCGCAAATATTCGAAGATGAGTGCGACTGGTTTGCCACAATGGGCCAGACGATGCCGCCGAACGACGAGGGTTTGGAGGAGGACATGGAGCTATCTGTTGCGGCTATGAGGCCACGGCTCGTGAGTCACTGGATCAGAACTGACTGGCGATCACTTACAACATTCACAGGCATGGCTGGAGGCTGTCAGGGAGCTGATGATTCAGCGTGGAATAGAGAGCTCGATCGACGAGGAGAAGTGGGGGGCGGTGACGGCCGCTCGGAAGGACCTTCTCGAGGGAGAGGCAGCGCTGGCGTCATGGAAGCTAGCTCGAGAAAATGCGGCGAGGGAGGCGGAGGATGCGAAGCGGGCGGCGCAAGGAGGGGGGAAGACGCCCGGGAAAGCGGCTAGGGGAGGAAGCGGCGGAGTACCCCCAACAGGCAACGCGCCACCGCAGGCCCCCGGGACAAATGCGAGGAAGGGCTCTCGTACAGATCGAGCCGAGATGGAGGAGGCCGAGAAGAGTGGCGATGGGAAGGTGGTTCAAAAGGCTCCGGTAGGTCTATGGGCGCTTGTGGCAGCGATTGTCATTGATGCCCTGCTCAAGCAGAAAACCCGCAAGGGTGCCGAATCATCGGCAGCGAAAGAGGCCGGACGGGGGCCACCGCGGGCCACGGTTGGTCACAAGGCGCCAACGAAGGAAAGGATACCAACCCAAAGTGCAGGTGGCCCCCCAGCGGAGGGGGTGTCCCAAGGGGTGAAGGAAGGCGACGACGCCAGCAGCGATGATTCTCCTCTCATGCCTCCGGTAAGCTCCTGCCACGTTCCAGTTCTTTTTATCAATGCCCCTTTGCAGAAGAAGAAGCGCAAGCTTCCTGCACCGCGCGACGATAAGGAGGAAGGCCCTGACACTCCGCGTGCTAAGCGACGACTGCGGAGGTCAACAATAAAGACAGAGGCCAAGGCCCGCATCATTACCTCTCCGGATATCCAGGAGGATGCGCGAAGTGTGGGCATTGACCTGGCACGAGAGGCGGAAGAGGGGCATGATGGTGAGCCTCCACATGGAAACGCGATGAAGGCTCACGAAGCCTGTAGCAGGCAACGCCGACCCCAACTCGCCTGCTTGGACCTGTCAGTATTATCCCAAGGCGTGTCAACACCCCGTGCGATCATGGGTTGGTAGCCTTGCGTGTAGCCGGTGCCGGAAGGTGGGGGCTGAGTGCGTTGGAACGGGCTGCATAGCGTGCCAATCCTGTTCACGCGCAAAGGACAATTGCTCCCACTCGACATGGCGCACCGCACCAAGGAGGTCAACCACTCGACCCAGTGAGAAGAAGGAAGCCAATCCGGCGGCAGGCAGGTCCAACGGCTCCCACTCCACGAAGACGCCCCAAATCGCCCGCCCGTCATCCCAAGCAGCGAAGACCCTCCCCTGCCTTTCGTCCGTTTCGTACGACGCTGAGCTCCGGGAGCTTCAGACTCAGCTGGCCCTCGTCAACCTCCGCCTCCAGAACCACGTCCGCGCAAGCAACGAGAGCGCCAACGTCATCCACTCAACCATCATGGCCTTCGGCACCACAATCATGCGACGGGAGGCGGAAGAAGATGAACGCGCCATGCGAACGAAGGGAGGGGAACCCTACCGAGATAAATGACGTCGCTACTTTCTTTTGATGTCTTGTAACGTACATTTTTTGGAGAAAATCTTTTGACTTGCACATCCAATTTCCAGAGGAAGAGGAGATCTATGTAGTCCGTAAAGAACTTGGACGAAGTAGACCAAAGCGTACCCATGCCAATCCAGGAACCTGCAACAGACCTGCCCCAGGAGGTGACCCACTCTCTCCTGCAGGTGGGACGAGTAAAGTACAGAGATAAAGAGAAACCGATATTCACGCTGGCAGAGATGTTGGCACTCCTTGGCGCCTGTTGCATCGGTACTCCGAAACCTCAACCGAAGCCACTCTGAAAACCTGCAAAAGAAAATGTTTCACAAACCTTCAAATTTACCACGACATACATAGAGCTGATTTCAGCGAAAGCTCAACTTATTTTTGTCCGGACTCCGGAGGTGGCCTACAAAGAACAAGGGGTAATGTACTGCGCAGTCATCACAGGCGCTGATAAAACAACCGTGTCTGTTGCGACAGGGCAAGTTGAGTATCACCCAGGTTACCTTTCCATTGGGAGCATCGATAATCGTGTACGGCGAGGCCATCGCCATTCTGTGACACTTGCTGCTGTGGGCCTCGCCGCTCCGCGAACCCGGGTACGAATCCCCTGGAAGCAAGCGCTCAACTGGGACCCTCGTGATCATCGGATTATTCCTGCAGCCGGCATCGTCAGCATCCAGCCATGCGCGACGAAGTGACGATGTCAAGGCGGTGGAGATGGGGGGGGGGGGCGCAAGGTCCAGTTTACGGCGAGAATGGCCAGGACGGCGTGAAGGAGAATGCGAGTAAGGGGAAGGTGTCCTACAAGGTGTAAGCAGGTACCCAGGGAGCACTCAACGCTTTCAGC
Source organism: Pleurotus eryngii var. eryngii (assembly GCA_029467805.1). NCBI lineage: Eukaryota > Fungi > Basidiomycota > Agaricomycetes > Agaricales > Pleurotaceae > Pleurotus > Pleurotus eryngii. The sequence continues at coordinate 2,109,427 of SZVJ01000004.1, read as the reverse complement.
CATGCCCAGGTACCCATGGGGCACTCGGCGAGGGGCAGAACTGGGGAACTATGTACTTAGAGGTAGTTCGCAGGGGGGCGCAGGGGCCTGCCTTGAATGGGAATTTTGTCACGCTCGGGTACTCCGCCAGCTGTGCGAGGTATCGACCTCCCGATTAGTGATTCCCCCCCCGGACGAGGATTGAGCCGCCCCGATTGCGGACTATCGAGGACCACGATTGGGGGCCTCTATATTACTCACGGTTTCGGTCAACATCGTACAATGGCTGCTGCACGACCTCCATATCCGTTCCTTCGAAGTCCGTAAGGTCAAAATCGGGGAGTCTCGACGGATCATATTGTTTGTCTTCTATACTTAACTCGCGCGCCAGTGGAAAGGAGAAAGAAAGACGTACATGAAGACAGAGTGGAAAAAAGATCAAACATAGTTCTAATAACCGAGGACGCGCTGACGTCGTTAACGGTCATCGAGAATATGATAGACTTACTTGGTTACGACGTAAAGTGGCTCTCTCAATGGATCATAGTTTAACCATAGTTTTGTACTTAATTCTCAGCTCATTCTTCCTACGTAGACCAGGCCCTCACAAGAGCTCGAGACCCGACCAATCACACATAACAGTCAGAGGCTATTTGGCCAAAGAACTGCCGATAACTTGCCATATATACCTCGACGCAAACAACCAATGTAGGTGCGAGGTTGTTTTTGCTGTGTGATCGCGAGAATTGGGAATGATGTGTTCCCACCAAAAGACGAAGTAAGAAGGAAAGATTCACAGAAGGGAACGCAATCCGAACGCCACGTGACGAACGGAACGGAGACGGAACGCGAACCAGACAGCGCCGCGTTCGGCTGCTGGACTCGACTTCGCAACGCAACTGAGGGGGAAAACTACTTCTTGTTGTTGTAGGTAGATAATTAGGTACTATATATATACTTGTAGTACATGTAAGTAAGCATGCAGAATGCGCATGTGCGAGTAAGTAAGATAATACTTAACAAACAACGTGGCCGCAACTGATGACGGACCGAAACAAGAAGCAAACGAAATGATCATATACGTACAATAAACCACGTAGCGGACGCTGTAAATGATGCAATCCCTACACCAATTCGAAAGACATGTCGCATTCGCAACGGGCAAGAAAATCGACGTGGATTTGACCTGTGTAAGAAGGTGAGAATTAAATAATTACAACGCTACTCACTGACCTGAAACGTCGGCGTAACCAGCCTTTTGTACTGAATATCTTGGTGACTACAACCATGCCTATAACATATAGTTTGCACATATAAATTGGAAGCCGTATGAAACTAGTTACACACTAAATACAAGCATTGATGATACTATAATAACTAATGAGTAACTAAAAAACATGTACGTAGCATAGCACAATAATAATAAAAATGCTGAACAACACCCATATGCGCTCGCGTTACAAGCAAGTACCAGCGACGATCGGCGGTCATCGATTCAACCCTGACTCCCTCGATCAAGATCACTCAACTGCAAATCGAACAAAGTCTCACCCCGGCGAATAAGCTCAATCATCATACACTGCCCTTTCTTATATAGGAATTCTATTTGTCAAACAGGTGAGGTAGAAACTAAGATCTGAACGCCACACGACAGGCACAATGTAGATGAAGAACGTCTAGCATGACATCGGAATCGAAATCTGACAGCTCGAGGCAAAATGGCGGAGAGGCTCACATCGTCAAAACAAACCCATGAACGGGATTCGTAACCATACATCTTCTTCGCTATTCTTAAAGGTGCGTCGGTCATGCGCTCTAGATTTTGCAACGGAATTCAGAACCAGCGGATCGCAAGTACGATAACGATCCAGAGTTTCGTAAATTCAAGCGGCGGGTCCGCCAAATCAAACTGCAACCTTCATGAGTTCCAGGAACTTACTGGATTCCTCCACTTCGCGTCCCAGGTAATCCCCTACTCGCGCGCATTCCTCCGTCGTCTCATACAATTCTCGACGACGTTCTCCACTCCTCATTCACGCCGCCACATCCCGCGATACGCTCGTTGTGACTTACGCTGGTGATCCACTTACGCATCATCCTGGAACGGTGTAACCCTCTTTGATCCCCCATCAACTCAGCATCATCTACTTACGGACGCTAGTGGTACCAAGGGGCTAGGGGGCATCTACAATAATCACCGGTTCAGCACCAGAGTCCCTTGCCGTTTCAGAGGCTCAAAATGCGACATCCAGTTCAAAGAACTGTACGCCGTCCTCCAAGCTATACTGCGATGGGGCTACCTTTGGCGCCACTCCCATGTCCACTTCCACGCCGATAATCAGGCTGTTGTCGCACACCAATCGCTCTCCCCACATTATCAAACTGCTGCAATTTATACTCATGCTTGCTGCTGCCTTAGAGTTTTCCTTCTCTCCATCTTGGCTCTCTTCCTCTGATAACGCACTTGCCGACGCTGCCTCTCGGTTCCAATATGCTCGGTTATTCACACTCGCCCCTAATCTCAACAAACAGCCATCCTCAGTCAACCCCCGGACTCTTGGTATCAAACAAAACCCTCAGCACTCAAGAATCGTCGCGTTCTACCTCTGGTACGGTCTCGCGTCCAGCACCAGGTCCACTTACAGCGTTGGTCAAAAATCATTCCTGGAATTCGTCCGTGAACGCCCTGCCCTCATCAACAATGACAGCTCCTGCATCCCAGCCACTCAGCGCAGCATCATGGAATGGAATACCCACCTTGGAACACGTCGGCTTCAGCCAAAGACGATTAAATCCTACCTCACCGCCGTTCGTTCCCTCCACCTGGAGGCAGACGCCCCCTTTGCCGTTTGTGAAGCCCCTATCGTGCAACGTCTCATCAGAGGCATCAAACGGTACCACGGTGAGCGCGAGCGCAATCCCAAACTACCCATTACATTCCCCACATTACTCAAACTTACCTCTCTTCCATACACTTCATTCGACGATATCGTCTTCATAACGGCAGCGAAACTCGCTTACGCGGGTTTCCTCCGTTGTGGAGAATTCACCATTGAAAACCCCAATTCCTTTGACCCCAACATTCATGTTACACGTTCCTCTATTCGTTTCATGCCCTCTTCACTTCAACCGGATCATATTATTTTAACACTTTCTGCTTCCAAAACCGACCCCTTTCGAAAAGGTGTTACCATCTACAAAGCTTCTGCCCCTAATTCCCCCTCCACTTGTCCCGTCTCCGCTTTACTTCATTTATTTACGATTGACCCTCGCCCCCTTAATTCCCCCCTGTTTATCACTTCTGTTATCAGAGGGGTTGATATATAACGCATATTGGTTATTAGAGGGTAATGATATATATGACCTGTACTAGGTGACAACCGTATTTTTTAGATCAGAAACACTTGTAATGCCCTAGCACTTCGAGCACTTCGAAGCGAACGTACCGCCGGCGCCGCGGATCCATACTAAAGTATTACTAAGGGTTCCACTGTTCCTCGTCGCCAACGACTCTCGGCGAAGGCAATAGGGGATGTCAGAGTTGGCGTTGCGGTCGAAACGAAACACTAAAAACACTACAATTTCACCGTTGTGGTGAATCCAGCTTTGACATCCCAGTCCGTTTCGGCTCGACGAAACGGAATGAAACAGATTGTGTGAACTCCGACTTAGGGGGAGATCAGCTGCTATCTCGTCGTAGTGATTGAGCTTGGGCGTATAAGTAGTAGTTTGATTGGTGGATTATCTTCAGAGTGTTGATGAATCCGTATTGTCTAATCGAGAATGGGAAAGACGCTTCTGGACATCCTTGAGAACCAATTCCGGATAAGGAAGTTTCTAGGAGATCCAGGGGGTCTGATTTACTGCATTGCTCTGCTATGACAGTTATTTTATGCGGTTTCTGGAGTACCATTTCTGAGCCACATCAAGCCAAAGCCACCCTAATTCATTGGAAACTGTCATATACACGGCATTATGAAAAAATGAAGCAGCAGCACTTGCTTGCCTCCTAAGAAGTTCATTCTCCGCTGTTCTAAGCGCTAGTAGCAGTATCGGCGTCAAATCCTCGGCTTACCCACCGAAACGTTTTGCTCCGTTTCGTTTCGACCGCAACATCAACTCTGACATCCCCTAATATGTCACACAAAGAGCAAAACCCATCGCTTCAGGGCGAGGTCAAATCTGAAGACGCCTACGCTCGTATCAACGTCAGGGTTCGTTCGCATCCTTAACTTTGGGCGCTCGACAAGTAACACAGCATTACATGAAATTCTTATGCAATTCTCGGATATAGGTTGTAGCCTTGGCTGGAGAGGAAAGAGTTTTCAGGATAAAACGGAGTACCAACTTTGGCAAGCTCAAAGATGCATACGCCAACAAAGTGGGGAAAGATGTGAGCAGTTTTCTGTGAGTTCGCTGTGTTTTTATGCTGTGGGAAGGGGTGACCATGTAATATTGGAGCGTCCCCTGAACCCCCAAACTCTATGGACAGCTGCTGATATAAGTGCATAGGTTCTTGTACAAAGGCAGTAGACTATGCAACCGTGCTACACCATCATCCCTAGGCATGGAGGATAATGGTATGCATTCCCCATTCATTATTTTTTGAGCTCTCTGAAAGCATTATTCAGATATAATCGGTGCTCTGCCAGCCATACGTGGCCTTTGGAACATGCCAGAACAGACTCGCAGGCAGCGCCGGAGGAGGAAGGGACCCGGGCTGATTCGTGGAAATTTGGCTGCTTAGGCAGCACATTTGGGGGTCTCGAAGACTAGATTATATTGTAGTTACAATTGGTCCTGGAGACCCCAGCACGAGACTCCTACATGCACTATGCTACTGATCAATATTCAATCATCAGTCCCAAGGGGTGCTTCAGTATGTAGAAGAGGCTTGTTCCATTAGATCTCAAGGCTTGCGATGTTTCTCAAGTCTTCCCTGTGGCCTTTTCTCAAGTCTTCCTTCTTTGTGTTTCACAGCCTCTGTTGCACCATGGGTATCTCACGTAGATGCATTATTACCATACTTGACAGAAAACATGCAAATTGTCATATGGGTATAGAGCACGAAGGCTGCATTTACAACAGTTTGGCGGTACAAAAAGCTACAAGAGGGGGTACTAAGGCTAAAGAGGTACTTAAGGCTATCATTTGCTACAAGAAAATACAAACGCTGCAAGGTAGGAAATTGAAAGACATGAAAGCTGTATGACAGTAGATTGCAAGAACAAGATTTGCAAGAGATTGCGAGGACTGATTCGGTGAGAGGAAGACCATCAAACGACTATGCCCCATTGCCTCCATTGGGGGGGACACCAGCGGGGGTGACGCCAGTGGACCTGCCGCGAGGGCCCTCAGGAACGCCAGCGGGGGTGATAGCGGGAGACCTGCCATGAGTTGGGGAGTGTGGAGGAGTCGGAGACGGTGAGCATCGATAGGCGCGATAGCCCTCTGGCCTACGTGTGTCCCTGTAGCTGTCCCTGTAGCTGTCACGATAGTAGTATGCGGGCTCATGTCCCGGGGGTTGAGGTCGTAGTCTGAGGGGTAGCGGCCGCCAAAGGGAGGATCGTCACGGCTAGGCCTTCGATCTTGAGGGTAGAATTCACGCATTCTTGTGTACTCCTCTGGCTGATGATCATGGCTGAAGGCAGCACGGGGCGGCGGTTTGGCTCGTTTTCGTGCTGCTCGAAGGCACGTCCGAGAGGGCCGTCAGGGCGCTCATGACTACGTTCACGGCTATGTGGGGGGTAAGGGTGGCGATGTGCCTCGTCCGCAAGCTCGTCTGCTCGCTCGTACCCAAGATACTCATCGGGGCTGCGGTCACGGCTGCGGGGAGGGTAATTGAAGGGTTCTCGGCTTCGTGGGTAGTCGCTGCGTTCGTAGCTGGGGCCACTGTTGTATTCTCGCCTGTCAGCTGCACTTTGTTCCCCCATGCTCCCGGTGTGCAAGCCTGCAATCGATAGGGCTGGGTGGTGGTAGAACGCCAGGCGATACTCTTGCTCCCGTCGATACTCCTGTTCCCAGCGATAGTCGTGATAGTCATGGCCACGGGGCTCTGAGGGATCAAGTCGAGCTTCGGGAATGCCCTGATTGCTACCAAGGTCGTCTTCAGGATGGTTGGACGTGCAGCCGTATCCTCCAACTTGGACCGGAAATGTGGTCCTTCTGGGCAGACCCTCGTATGGGAGGACACTGTTGAGCTCTCCTAACGGGGTTGATGGTGGCAGGCGGCGGCGGGGAATGGGGCGGAAAATTGGAGTTTCGCCATCGCCCCCTTCAGGAGCCATCACTTGAGTGGTTGATGTGGAGGCCTTTGAGGCTTTGGCGACTCCTTCAGGCGCGCCATCTGTACTTGCGTTCGAGGGTATCTGTTTCGAAGTCCTGGGACTCAAGGTCGCAGGCGCTTCCGCAACACTGACAGTTGCCTTTGGCACTTTCACAGTGCCGGTTCGTCAGGCCTTCATCGCACCTTTCGCGTCATCTTTTGAGCTGCTGGGTTGTCGGGCCTTGGCCTCGCCTTTTGAGCCAGGGATTGGCTTCAAGCTGGGTGCCACCTGTGGGGGCCGCCTTAGGTGCCGAATCAGCTTTCGAGGTGCAGGCGAGTGGCGCTGCCTTGGGTCCCACATCTGAGGGGCTGGTAGCTTCGATGATGGGGCGGGCCACCACAGCTCTGGAGGCCTTGGGGTCAGGTACCTCGGCGGGCGCTGCAACTTCGGAGGCTTTCTCAGCTTTCGAGGTGCTGGGGACAGGCGCGGCGTCCTTCGATGAGCCTGCATCAGTTGGTGCAGCGCCTTTCGAGGCCTTCTTGGGTGGCCCAGTGGAAGTGAGGACAGTGGCGATAGGTGCAGCGTCCTTCAAGGAGCTGGCCTTGCTTGGCTCTGCGGCTCGGCTCTTGGATTTCGAGGCCGCCTTAGCAATAGGCCTCGGCGCGCTGGTGGCATCAGGGCCACTTTCATCAGGCATCCTCTTGCGAGGGGTCGGAATCACCACTAGGAAGTATGACTGGCATCCGCCGTCATTCTGGCTTCGCAGTCCCGACTGCAAGCACGATCATGGGTTACCCCCTGTCTCAACTGAGCTGGTAATGCTTTATTGTGCCAAATGGGCCTTCCTCGACCTCCACGACAAACTTCGCGCTGCGTTAGATACAGTGGGCCAGTTGGTGGATGATGTACCTGAGATCATGCATTGAGTGATCAGATGCAGCGAATCGAAGGGCCCATGCCAGAGTTTGCAGTACTCTCCAGTGCTCCGCGTCGCGCTTCCGAGTTGTCGTGAGGATGTTTTTTTTTGCTACAAATATTTAATGTACCCATCATCTAATAACTTGCACATGGAATTTGGGAATGCTGCATCATAGGAACATCTACCACATGTCAGATAAGAGTTCGTGGGTGCGATAGTCTATGAATTTGTTGACAAGGAAGGCTCGAAAGGAATCTAAAGAGTCTTGGTACCGGAACTCTGGAGGTAAGAAGGTGGGAATGGGATGGGCTCCCCGGAGTAAGGGCTCCAAGTGAAACATGAGAGGAAGGGCTCTTGCTGCCGACCACGTAGATCTGGGCGAACGACTCAAAGCCTGGTGCCAGGATCTGGCTGGCGTCCGTATCCGTCAAACCATGCAACCAAAGCGCATGGATATATCTTGCCCTCGTACTTGAATGAGAATAGAAGGTGGAGGCGAACTACACTCATGCTGAGAAGACTGGGCTTGGAGTCGTCCTGAGCAAAAAAGGCACAACCACGGCGAGGACCCATACTGCGCCAATTGAGTGTGCCCCGCAACCGATCACGGTACCTCCCAGATAAGTCACCCGGTGCGTAGAACGTCGCGACAGCAGAGTGATAGACTCGGATGTGACCTCGCGGTGAGGGTAAGGCGGCGGGATTCATGCCTTCAGGGGGTTGGAAGCTATCTGTGTGTAGTTGATCGTATGAGAATTGCTGGGTAAGGAGTGTGAGGTTAGGTACATTTATGAAGTCCCCAAGTGCATCGAGTGTCTTGGGATATCCAGATAATGGTAGTGCAAAGGTTAGTCGGTTGAGACATTTCACATATCTGAACGGCGCGCACGCAGCCTGTTACGATCTCGTCAACAGCCTACGCATCCTTCATCAGGGTTCGGTGGCTTCAGAGGATCATTTGAAAGCGGGAGAAGCATCTGGCGATTGACATAATATATCTGCAGCGCTGCTAGGTTGTCGAGGCATTGATTCGTCACAAGCATTTGACCGAGACCATTGAACCGATTAGAACGCCTCCAAGGCTTCTTCACTGCTGTGATATGGCGAGACTCAGTGATTGGCGAGCAAAGTCCATATGGTGCACCAAATCCTTCAAACAAGGAGCGGCAATTTGACAGAGCGTGCTGGCGGAGCAGCGAGAATCCGGTCGGCCGCGTACCAGATGTGCGAAAGTATTCACGATGGCGATGGAATCTTGAAGCCGGTCATCCAATTGGTTTAATGTTTGTTTCGGTGAAGTATGTGCGCCGCGCGAGGTAGAAGAAATCGAGAAACGCCGAGAATGTCCGCAGAATATCTGGCGGAACAAAATCTACCAAAGTTGGTAGAGAAATCTGGTGCATAAACATTAGCGAGACCTTTCAACCTGCCATGCATGTCACCTTCATCATGTAGGCGCGAATTTGTATTCGCAGTTGTGAACGCGAGGACCGGGAATGGTGTGTTCCCACCAAAAGACGAAGTAAGAAGGAATGAGTGAACGCAAATCCGAACGCCACGTGACGAACGGAACGGAGACGGAACACGAACCAGACAGCGCCGCGTGCGACTGCTGGACTCGACTTCGCAACGCAACTGGGGGGAAAACTAGCTTCTTGTTATTATAGGTAGATAGGTAGGTACTATATATACTTGTACTACATGTAACTAGACATGCGGAATATGCATGTATGAGTAAGTAAGATAGTACCTAACAAACAATGCGGCCGTAGGTGATGACGGACCGAAACAGGAAGTAAACGAAACGGTAGAATACGTACAATAAACCATGTATCAGGGGATGAACACAGTTCAATCCCTACAATCAGTCCTTTGGAATCATCAACGATCCACTGTTTAATTCGACGACCATCGGGAAAGTGCCGTAAACCAGAAGTAGCAATTCTACAAAGGCAATATGAAAAATGCGACCCACTGAGGGAGCGAACATACCGGTGGTCTATTTCGTCCTTAATCTTCATCGTGTCCGCCTTTCCGTGGATATGCTGCAAATAACGGCCAACCCGCTCAACCAGATGATCTTTGAATGTGCCTTTTATAACTTGAAGAAGGAGATCCGGAGAAAAGGACATATAACAGGCAAGTCCTACTATTATATCTTCATCAATACCATACTTGTCCCAAAGTTCCCCAGGATCAAAAACGGCGATCAATTCTTCAGTATAGTCCTCGCGACGCGGAAGGGCAAGTGTACGATCATCAAGATTCTCAGGAAATGGCGCGCACCTAAGCCGGCGTGAATACGTGAGTGATAAGGTGTACAGAGAGTATTGCCTTACATACTTAGCACACCATCCTTGAACAATGCCGGCAAGCATGACTTGTTCCGAATAGTCAGCAATGACTGGGCCGAAGTCGAAGTTCACCCGCCGGTAATGGCCATCAGGACAGAGCCGGACAACGGGAGCTGTCATCGTTGACTTGAGAGGCTCAAAGACAGCCGCTAGAGATGCATGGTATAGCCACCGCTTGAATTTACGAAACTCTGGATCGTTATCGTACTTGCGATCCGCTGGTTCTGAATTCCGTTGCAAAATCTAGAGCGCATGACCGACGCACCTTTAAGAATAGCGAAGAAGATGTATGGTTACGAATCCCGTTCATGGGTTTGTTTTGACGATGTGAGCCTCTCCGCCATTTTGCCTCGAGCTGTCAGATTTCGATTCCGATGTCATGCTAGACGTTCTTCATCTACATTGTGCCTGTCGTGTGGCGTTCAGATCTTAGTTTCTACCTCACCTGTTTGACAAATAGAATTCCTATATAAGAAAGGGCAGTGTATGATGATTGAGCTTATTCGCCGGGGTGAGACTTTGTTCGATTTGCAGTTGAGTGATCTTGATCGAGGGAGTCAGGGTTGAATCGATGACCGCCGATCGTCGCTGGTACTTGCTTGTAACGCGAGCGCATATGGGTGTTGTTCAGCATTTTTATTATTATTGTGCTATGCTACGTACATGTTTTTTAGTTACTCATTAGTTATTATAGTATCATCAATGCTTGTATTTAGTGTGTAACTAGTTTCATACGGCTTCCAATTTATATGTGCAAACTATATGTTATAGGCATGGTTGTAGTCACCAAGATATTCAGTACAAAAGGCTGGTTACGCCGACGTTTCAGGTCAGTGAGTAGCGTTGTAATTATTTAATTCTCACCTTCTTACACAGGTCAAATCCACGTCGATTTTCTTGCCCGTTGCGAATGCGACATGTCTTTCGAATTGGTGTAGGGATTGCATCATTTACAGCGTCCGCTACGTGGTTTATTGTACGTATATGATCATTTCGTTTGCTTCTTGTTTCGGTCCGTCATCAGTTGCGGCCACGTTGTTTGTTAAGTATTATCTTACTTACTCGCACATGCGCATTCTGCATGCTTACTTACATGTACTACAAGTATATATATAGTACCTAATTATCTACCTACAACAACAAGAAGTAGTTTTCCCCCTCAGTTGCGTTGCGAAGTCGAGTCCAGCAGTAACATGCGGCGCTGTCCGTTCCGTTTCCGTTCCGTTCGTCAAGTGGCGTTCGGATTGTTTCGCTCCTTCTTACTTCGTCTTTTGGTGGGAACACACCATTCCCAGTCCTCGCATTTGCATGGCGAATACTATTTCGCCTTGAGTAGGACCGCAATGGGACCCTCAGGATGTCGGGACTTAAGCTAAAGTCAATGTCAGAGTTCCGCAGGGTGCAGGCTGTGCCCTTTCAGCAAGTGATGTAGCTGTGAGATGAATACTCGGCTCCCATTAGTCTAGATCGCGAAGAATGCACTGGAACGAAGCACACTAAAGCAGGCAACGTTCAAGTATAACGTCGACCTCAAGTAAGACGTCGTCATCGCAGCCGGCCCGTCTGACGCTCGTGACGCTTGTCGAATCTGTCATGCTGTCGTATGGCAATGCACTCATTCCGTTTGTGCCCGTAGGCGGCTGCGATCGTGATCAGTTTTCAGTTCGGCCCCATGCTGATCCTGAGCGCTTCCGTCTTGATGAATGTCGCGAGTCGGAGGAGAGGCTGCAGGGACTTGAGGGAGTAGCAAGAACGTGGCGTAGATTTCCGTTTTCATGATCTTCTGGCCCGCTGGCCAACGGAGGGTCACTCACGGTGTTTGGCGTGGCGAGCTTCGAGTCCTCCTGTTTTATCTTTGCCTCCCATTCCTCGCTCGCCTTGGCCAACCGTGCCCGCTCCTCAGACCACTCCTCGCGCATGCTACTCCACTGTCCATCGACATCCCTCTTCCAGTCCGTCATCAACTGCTCCAGCGTCGCCTTCTCAGTGTCCGATTTCGCTGGTGTTTGGGCGTCCAAAGGTGGAGGCTACGACGGCAGTAGCAGCTAAGATGGAGGCAGATATGACCTCTTCCTGCCCGCTCTGAGAAGTCTTGACTTTGTCCTCTAGCTCGACGACCTTTGCTTGCAGGTTCAGGATGGTCGGTTGCGCAGCATCGTGTTGGGCCTGGAGGGACATTGTCAAGGTCGTTAGAGTTATACTATTGAGTACACCAGACGTCCTCGCAGACGGTAGCGTAGTATCTCGTAGCTTTTTGTGCGCAGAAATGCAATCTCGTCTGAGCACCGAATTCCCCAGAATATGGAGCCGCGGGGCGCGCCGGTGGTGGATCGCTTCAAAGTGCTGGGGCGAGGATTCAGTGTCTATTCCTTGACCGACTAAATAGATGGATGAGCTAGCTATTACTTGCACAGGAGCTTCATGATGTTGCAGAGATCTATGAGCTCTCATATATCTCTTACAGTATGTACTCAATATTCAATGGTAAGCTCAGAGAATTAGGCGCGTGCAGCGCCCTTCTGTGGATCGGCAGGTCTCTTCAAACCGATAGTGCGCAAAAGACAAGAATGATGATTCAATTCAAGCAAGATGGTCTATCAGTACATGAAATATTCATCAGAGTCGACACCGCCATCGTCGTCCGAAGACTCTCCTGCCTTGGACCGCCTAGACCGCTTGGATCCTGTCTTTTTTTCATGCTGCGACGCCTGCATGGGGTCCTTGTAAATTTGGGGTTCAAAACGGGGCACGGCCTCTATATCACGATTGGGGATACGATTGATTTTCTGGATGAGGCCTTGGATCTCCCGGCCCATGGTCGGATCATTCAAGTGGTCCATCAACCACCAAAAGCCGTAAGGTTGAGCGTCATCCACTTCCGCAACTGTGACACCCTGCAGAGCAAGCTCGCGCGCAGCTTGCCATACGCTGAAACTGGCCCCAGCCACTTCGACATTCGCAGGTCGCATGGTCCGATGCGACGCAATACGAAGAACACGTTCGTCATGATCTTCAATCATGTGTCCGTCGTTGGCCTGGGAAGTGAACTTCTTGTACTGCCCAGGGAATGCGAGGAGTTCCGCGCACATGCGGTGCCATATACGTACATTTTGAAGTGGGGCACGCGATGCGACGAGAATGAAGCCTCGCACTTGACGTAGTCTGACAACCCCATTGCGAACTCGCACTCCATTTATCGATTGTTCCTTGTGAGCGGGCGACAGAAAGTACTGGGCCCATTGCTCCAGCGGTGTGTTCCAAGGGAGCACCGAAGTTGGTATCTTTACGGCATCTTGACGTTGATGGATGGTACCTGCTGCTATCAATAAGTGAGATACACTGTTGTCAGTGTCTTCGAGCTCACCCTCAGGTGATGACGAACGCCTTGCGCGCTTCTTGCTGCGTATGTCAGACAATGCTTGCATCTTCACGGCGTCTCCAACGCCCCGGGCATTGTCATGAGTGGTTTCCTGAGGAGCCATCTGCTCGATTTGCAAGTGGACTAGCGTGGCCTCCAACTCCCTGCAGAGAGAAGACTCAGATAGGCTGACTTTGGCAACAGTTGAATGAAAAACCCTAACCTGAGCCTTTCCTTCAGCTCTTCATTCGACATGCGCTCAGCCTTCAATTGTGACGTAAGGAGGCTGACATGCTCCTTTTGCTCGCTCAGCTGTTCAGCCGCCTCATGTGACGCCTTTACTGCGTTGTCTCTTTCCATGGCAAGGAGACTGATATGCTCCATTTGTGCAGAAGGGGCTTTCTGCTTGACGAGTGCCCGGATCCCCGCCTCGTTCGCCGCCCAGCTGCTTGAGAGGTGTGCCACATATCGTACGCAAACGTCGCACTCTTCAACGTGGGCGATGGCGCCCATGACGGTCTCCTCCCATGAGCCAGCGGCTTGTGCAGAGTTCATCATATAGAGAGACGACGTGATAATGTCGTATGCGAAGATTAGGAGTAGAGGGAAACGATGATAATGTCGTAGTATGAGATGCAATAGGGACGAGGTGTGTTGAAGAAAGCCAGAAGCTTGAAGGGTGGACACGGTCGAAATTGGATTGGCGGACGCTTCCCGTCAATAGAACGTCGCAAGTGGGAATCAGGCGTATGTTGGGAAGAAGTTTGGACTTGTCGAAATTGGCGTTGCGATGATTCACACTCCGCTCGGGCCGCTGTCACCGCCACGACAAGCCTCACCAAATACACGGGCGCAGCTCCGGTTTTCCTGAGCATATAAGCGCCCATATAAGCGCCCAACACCGTATTAACAAATTCCGCTAAAGACATAATACAATCGAATTTCCCCAACATCCTATCAAGGATTTCGAATTTGGAAGCCAACTGCAAGTCTCAAACAAACTCGTCTAGCCTGTTCTTCATGAAACCTCCGCCACGGATGCTCCGGGATCTGATGACCCCCACCCTCGAGTCAATCTGAACATGGTCAAGTTCCCGTCATTCAACCGCGCTCTCTCGCTAGCCACCTATGCTGCTGCCAAGGGGATCAGTCTCGACAACTATGGTGTTCGTAAGCTCGCGCTCGGGATGATGTCCTCCCTCTTGGAGTTGATCCCCACTATTCCCTTGTACTATCGCGACACCCTGTCTCCTCTCTTGACCAGACTTAATGACGATCTCACCGTGTTGCAGTCGTCACGGGCAGCGGCCTGCGAGCGGTAATCGGCCGGTATCTCTCTCTTCGCCTTCCTCCCTTAACGTCCCAGTCGATTGGGAGCGACTTACAGCGAGAGGGATCGTGTGAATCGTGTGCCGCCGATTGAAATGTTGTATCGTCGATTATTGGCTCTTGTGACGTGCGAGCGAGCTAACAATCGTAACATTCATTACATCCAAACAGCGGTCAAATCGTAAGTTCGCTTACAACCTTTCACCTCGGCCATTTCAAGATATGATCAACTTTGACTTTGCTGCAACTTTGCCAGTGTCACGAGCCTAAGCACAAGTCCGCTGTCCCACAGTAAATCGCTGGCGTACTTACATCTTGCTACCATCTCCACACTTCCCTACAGTCGTGGCGCGACGAAATGACCTCACTTCATGCTCTCAAGGTAGCCATAGGTATGCTTTCATCTTTGATTGTATCGAGACGTTCATGCAACATGGGCTGTTGATAGGGTGATTCGGAGTGGTCATGGCCTCAAGGAAGTACGAAGTCCAGCGTCGTTTGCTGCGACTCTCAAGGACCTTGGAAAGACATCGGTGATACAGTAGAGTTGACCACGAGGTGTGTAACTAGGTTTCCACTGAACCCAACATCAATGAGGGTGCATATATGCGCCTCCAACCTGCTGACTTGACTTGAATTTCACGCTAGTACTTGGACCACTCCCTTCGACGCAACTTGAAGGAGGATACCAATCTTCGCAAGATAAAGGCAATCACTAATGTATCGGACCAGGCCCAGTTGCGGTGTCGTCCCATGCTCCGGATGTCGGACCTACATTTCAACCAAGCCAACAAGTTCCAATGCCGGCATCACGTCTGCGCAAGATGCGTAGAGCAACTGTCGGCAAGGTAGATAATCCAAAGTAAGTTACCTGATTGGTTTTTTTGAGCCGCTTTACTCATCCTGTTCTTCCATGGCAGGAACCGTTGTAAATCCGCGTGGCTCGAAAAGAACCCTGACGGCAACGAAGAGCAGTTCAAAGCTTACTGGAACACAGTAAAAGGAACATAGGTAAGTCCCCAGCAGAATATCTAGATCGCAACATAGGGCAATCACTTGTACGGCGCAGCGTCGAGGTGGCGGCCCACTGATAAAGCAGAGCAGCATATGCAAGCAATTAATGGATACAAATCGGACCCGCTCGATATGGATGTACAAAACAAACGGACAATACCTGTAGTAGTAGATATCAGCGTGTAAAATAAACGAACCTAAACGATACTACTATGCATCATCCTATGAAATTAACTGGGAGAATAACTGCCGCCTGACAACCGCTCGCTGCAAACTGATCTCAACACGTATCCATATGGTGATATCCGTTGAAAGTGATTTTAATCCATTTCTAATCTACGAGACACAATCTCAGAAAAAGTAAACATTGTATATGGGTAGAAAATATTGTCAGTTCTACTCTGGTGGATTCACACGATCCCTCTCGTTCTCAATCGCTCCCAGTCGACGAACTTCTCACTCCTTAACCCTCATGCTCCGTTTCTTCCTCTTCCTCTTCCTCTTCCTTTTCTCCTGATCCACCCGCCTCAGTCTGCTCCGGCGGCTCAAGCTCGAGCTGGCGTCGCGTCATCTCCGCCCACCTGATGATACGAGCCCAGCGCCGCGTTCTGGGACGCCGTTCGAGCGGAGTCTGGCGTTCCCCAGCTCGCTCACGAGATGCAGATGGGAGTGGGCGGGGTGGCCGGGGATTGGGTACGGGCGGGGCGGCGATGGTTGACGGTGGGCGTGCCGTGGTATACCCCTGTCGTTTTTCGAAAGGTGGGATCGGTCCCCATTCATACTTGCGCGGGTAGGATGAAGAAGGCCCGGGCTCGTCGCTCATGGCCGCTTCTGAATCAGATGGGTTGGGGGGAGTAGGCACGCCTGGGATACGAAATGAATATGAAATATTAAACATGAATGCGCATACTCACGAAGCCTGCGCCGTCTTTCGGTGAACCAGCGCCGAACCCTCCCCACCTTATGTGTGTATTTGGTTAGGTGTATCCACCGCGTAGCGCATGAGAACTTACGTTTTTGATATTCGTGTTTAGACCCACCTCGTTCAGCTTGTCAAAGAGGATGATCCAGAAAAAATATATCCGCATCCTCGTCATTGCGGATCATAAGGTTATAATAGACGTCTAGGAAGCTAGACATCACGGAAAATTGCTCGGGCGAGCACCACTGCGGGCATTTGCCGACATCGAGCTGATATATATATATTAGTTGGTATATTGCGAAATAACTGGTCGAGCGTACAATGGGGGCGCGCGGCATAATCTCAGCTTATACGGTGTGTGTGAAGAGGTGGGGTGCCTTGGTACAGCAGGATTTTGATTTCTTATATGTCATCGCATGGAGTTTCCATTTATTAAAGTCTCCATCGATAGCTCTTCCATCGATTTCTGTGTGATATGGAAAATGATGCAATGCGATATGTAAGGAACGCTTGTGAAGAAGGGCAAGGCTGCCTGTGATTGGGCTACAGGCATAGCAGTGTGACGTCTAGGCGAATATGGTTGGCCCATCACTAATTTGAACGTCTTCTGATGGACAAAGATAGGGCACGAGGGAATGCAGCGTCCAAAGAAGTTGGGTGAACGTAAGCCTTATGTTCAAGGCGACTATTGATAGCGCCATATGACACATTGTCGAATTCAACAGTATATACGTTCTGGTCAAACACCAGGCGACGGAATCCACCCACGCATTGTACAGCACAGACATGAGGCTGGAATATCAGATCCTGGCTCTCTATCACTGATTTTCGTGTAACATTGTGCATTTTTCACTTGCACAGCTATCATTAATCACTCTATTGATGTCCTCTCTTTTGTGGTACATGTTTTCTCTGATTATGAACAACTTTTGCTAAGACACTTAAGCTTTCTGATCACTGGTCCACTCTCTATTAATGATTGAGTTGGATTTGCAGTCTTTATTTCGCCTTTTGTAGCTGTGGGAATCTGGGTTTCAATTTTGTAATGACGCTGATCAATTTCGCATTTGCGCACATGTGATCTAGGGGCTTTAGGAGTCGTTCAGTAGCTGTATTTCGCATTTTTGCTCCATTACCAAGGTTGGAGATGGTGAGAATACTTTTGGACTAATGCAGACTTAAAAATACCTCCTGAGTGCACTGGGGTTTTTCCCCTTATGTATTTAGTGGTGCTAATAAAATATATTGTGGCGTTACCAAGACCGCTGGAGCTTGGGATTTCCCGAGCAAAATAAGCGCCGAAATAAGCGCCGAACTTCGAGTCAAGCATAGGGCCAAGTTCTGCTTGGGAGAAAATCCTAGATGTTGTAGACGTTTAGGCAATTATTATCGATGATCCTGATGTATTGTATACATGCACTGGGATGTCTCCCTGAGTGAAACTACGGAAGATAGAACTTAATCGCCTTTGCAGGACTTCTTATATGACGTGAGCCAGTAAGTATACCTTTTATACTCATTGGAATAACGGCCGACATCCATCTCCAAGGTCGGTCGACTGCACGCACCAAAGGTCTACGGACCAGCTACGCAAGTGAGTACACGCGCAGAGCTGGAAGATGCCTGTACTGACCTGGGCGCCCCAATGTAGCCTTCAGTGGATTCTCTGGCTACTGGCGTTCCCCGTCTATCCTCTCCATTCCCTCGTCTCCCATCGTGGTGGCGTTGTTATCGGAGTAGCGCGTCAGGCGTCGCCCCCGCCTATACGCCCGTTCCTTGGCCACCCTTCCCCCTTCCTTCCTTCTCCCATCCTACGCCATCCCTACCGTTGACGTGTCGGCGGTGGATTCGCAGATCCCCTCGACGTCGCTCGGCCCTTTGGTGCGTCCGTCGTGGATAGGAACGTTCGAGGGATTCCCTCGGAGCTGCTGTCGACGCCTCCGATTCGGGTCCGCAAGTGTCCTGTTTCCGAATTTCCTTCGGGTGCGTACGCCTCTGTCTGTTCCCCGTGAGGCTCCTTGACCTTCACCATCAAGCGTGAGGCAAGGGCATCCTCTGTGGGCAATGAGGTCGCGCCTGAAACGCCCAGTGTCGCTGCACGATCTCGCACTAGTTGTTCGTAGTGGAATGCCGCCATCCAGCAGCTGGGGGACTGCCAGAGACCCGAGATCGTGGGGACTGCACGCAATGACGCAGGCGGAAGGGATGGATGCCCCGCCGCGTTCTGGGGACAGGACACGGAGGTGAGTGGCTGCTCTAGCAGTGTAGACGCGTCGGCTTACCTTTGTCGTCGCTGATGCGTTCGCTTCTTTTTGCATTATACGTTCAGTTCCCCATTCCCAACCTCATCGTACTTGTCGCCGACGCGCCTCCTCGCGATGCTACTGCTCGCATAGTGGCGGTCCAGGTCTCGCATCCGCCGTCCTCGTCTCCGCTTTGCGTTCGAAAAAGGCTGGGGAACCTCCGGCGGTCCTCAGGACAACGAGCAGCGTCTGGAGCAGGCTCTCCCCTGGAATTGCCGTGACGGGGCAGGCTGGGAGACTATGTCGAGGCGCGCCATTGCTGCCTTGCGCGCCACGCTCCTGGCCGTCGTCGGAGGTCTATACACGCGGGTGAGCTCGACCTCATTGTGATGGTGATGGCCGCTACATTCCTAGTCGTTTGCTTTCCCTGATCTTCCTTCCCGCCCCTCCTCGTTTCCCTCCTCGTCCTTCCTCGCGCGACGACACAGGCGCCGAAAGAATGGGGAGAGGTGATCTTGGGAACAGCTAGGGTACGGGGGACGTGGTAGATCGTCAGCTAGTTAAAACGCACACACCAGTGTGGGATACGTACCGGAATAGATACTTTGCTTTCCCCACTCCCTCTTCACAATCGTTCGCATCCCTGTCTGCTAATGCCGTGCGTGCCTGTCGGCGGGAGGATGTTCGTCACTCCAAGGCCACGGGCATGTAGATCGTCTCGTCCGGCTCGAAATCCACTCTGGTCAAATTTCCCGTTACTTCGACATCCGTGAAACACCCGCCGCCGCAGCCGTTGCCTCTCGTGGGTCTGGGGTCAAGCTACGTCCTCATGAGCTAGATGATGCGCAAAAGGTGCGTACTTTTGGACTCTTCCCTGCGCGTCATCGCAAACTTACTTGCCTCCCCAACGATCTCTTTCAACTTCCGGGATATCCGTTACCCCGAACGTAGCAAAGTCGACCTTTGTAGCTTATGACCCCCGAAGCGCAGACCTCAAGCAAAACGGTCGCCCATCAAAATGATGGCGCTGCTCTTGTGCCGGTAGAGTCTCCCCCACGCAAAATTCCTAATCCCTTCGATCCTCCACTCGTTCCAACTACAGCTGCCACCGCCGCCTCCCTGGAATATATGACTTCGCCCCCAGTATAACTACTCCCGAAAAACCGGTCATACTCCCACAAACTATCATCCCTCACCTTTTATCAATGCCTACAATGCAAATCCTCAACGCACCAAAGTGGGTGGAACAGGCCGCACGACGGAATGGGAGGAGGCCGAAGGAGGTAAGGGAGAAAACGCCATGGCCATGCGATGATGAGTGGGGTGAGTGGCCCCGTTACGTTTGAGGCTGGGCAAAAAGGTGACAGGTCAAAAACCTGCCCGGGGATTTTATATTAGGCTACGAGGTGACTCAGTGCTGAGCAGGGTCTTCCCATCGGCGGGTGCCTCTGAGCCTTCGTCCGGAGACAGAGGTCACAATGGCGGGTGTAGGATCCGATGTAGTGGGACATGTTCGGCCACCAGTAGCTGCGGGAGACGAATTCCAGAGTTTTCCATCTACCTGCGTGGCCGGCGACGTCGGTGTCATGGCGCTGGGCTATGATCGTCCGACGCAAGTCCGGTGAGTCCGGAACGTTGATCTTACCCCGGAACATCAGAAGTCCGTCCGATTGAGACCATTCTGCACTCCGGACTGTCTTGTGACTGCCCTGCACCTTCTCCAACTCCTCCGCCGCCTTTGCCACTGCATCTTCAAACTTCGCGTCACGAACTCCGTGAGGATATCCTTCTCCTCCCCTTCAAGAGTGACACTGATGGCACGGACAGCAAAGTAGGCCGGTTTGAGCAAGACCACATCCTTGTTGTCGTCCTTACCATCCGAGTGGTCTGAGCGGTGTGAAAGAGCACCAGGCTTACCCATAGTCCGACCCGGACGATGTTGGAGAGTGAAGTTGAAGCGGGAGAGGTAGAGGGACCAGCGGGCTTGACGGCGATTGAGCTTCTGAGCTTTAATGAAATACTCGAGGTTCTTGTGGTCCGTCCAGATCTCAAACGGAGTTTCGGTGCCTTCGAGGTAGTGCCGCCACTCTTCCAGTGCCCGGATGATTGAAAGCATCTTCTTGTCGTGTATCTCGCAGTTCCGCTCTGCAGCCTGTAGACTTTTAGAGTAGAATGCGACAGGATGCCATTTACCATCATCCGGATCCAGCTGCGACAAGACCGCACCCGTTGCATAGTCCGACGAGTCCGCTTCGACCCGATATGGCCTATCTTCCACTAGAACAGGTTCGGAAGTGATCAGCTCTTTGATCCGCAGAAATGCGGACTGAGCGGAGTCATTCCACTGCCATTCCTTCGCACAAGTGAGATCGAAGAGCGGCCGGGCAATATGCGAGTAGTCCTTGATGAAGCGGCGGTAGAAATTGACGAACCCGAGGAAGGATTGAAGTTCAGTCCGAGTCCGAGGCGTCGGCCAGTCTGCGACACCGGATACCCTCGATCTTACCCTCGGAAATGACAACTCCGAGATATTCCACCTTTGTCTGCTCTAAATCGCACTTGTCTGCTCGAAGGAAGAGCTTACTCGCTTGAGGACCAGGCGGTGCTCCTCGCGCGTCTTGGTGTAGATCAGAATGTCGTCCAAATAGATAATAACCACACCTTCCGTAATGAGCTCCCGAAATAGGTCATTCATCATGGTCTGGAAGGTAGAAGGGCTATTTCTCAGTCCGAAGAACATCACCAAAGGTTGGAAGAGTCCTCGGGTCGTCCGAAATGCAGACTTCCACTCGTCACCTTCCTTAATCTGGACATTGTTGAAACGTCGAGCTTGGAGAAGTAGCGGGCGTTTCGCAGCTTGTCGACCAAGTCCGAGATGAGCGGAAGCGGACACCGATTTTTGACCGTCATGTTGTTGAGCTTCCGGTAGTCCTGAACCAAGCGTAGTGATCCATCCTTCTTCTTGACAAAGACCACCGGGGCGGCCATGGGCGACTTGCTCAGGCGGATTCGGCCGGTCCGGAGGTTCTCTTCCATCGTCAAGTTGTTTCTGCTCTGCGGGGGACAGTGGATAACACTTGGTAGAGGTTGGTTCGGCTCCGCGCAACAGTTCAATGGCGTGGTCCCACGGACGCGGCATGGGCAATTCACCAAAGGACTCCTTGGCGAAGACATCCTCGAACTCGTGAAGGAAGTCCGGGACTGCACTGTTCCGCGGATCGTGGGGTTTGTTGTGCTGGAAAGCCAATGCGAGACGCTGCGAGACTGTTTCCGAAGCTCGGATGTGCTCTTTCCGAAAACTGCGAAGGTACTCCGGAGACGGCGGAGGGACGGCCGCAAAGATGCGGTCGCCTTTCTCGAGGTCGTCATCGCCCGAAGTGTCATCGTCATCGTCACCGTCGCACTCCAGAAGTTGCAAGTGATCATCCGAGTGGAGTTCCTCAACCATCGGCATCGGGCCTGTACGACACTCCCGGAGTTGCACAGACTCTTTGCGTCGGGCCAGCTTGTCATGGCGGAACTCCTTGCGACAGGTGTCGCATCCGGATGGGCAGCGACTCATGGTGACCTCTTTGGTTTCCGAAGCCAGGTGTACCCGAGGATGACGCCTTGTCGGCCGATGTTAGTGATCGCGAAAAGCATCCGCTCTGTGTTATCCTTGAACCGGAGTACACGGTCCACGACTTCGGAGATGGATCCGTTCTCGTTTGGTGATCCGTCGACATTGAAGACCGGAATCGGAGCGGTCAGCTTACGTCGGGTGAAACCATGGGTGTCAGCGAAGCGCGGATGCATGAAAACTCCAGTGGCTCCGCAGTCCACCAGGGCTTGCAGAGTGCATCGGTGTTGTGTATCTGTGCCCAGCACTTCAACGGATATATCTAGCGAAGGCAAAGCGGAAATCTTATAGCTACTGGGTAGCCGCTGTTCCCACTGCGGGCGAAACCTTCGGATTGTGGGGATTGCAACCGGGTCGGGCGTCTTAGCGTCGGATGAATCATCGGATGGTTTGGGTTCAGCATCGTGTATTGTGTCTACGCTAAGACAAGCAAATCGGTTGTTTACCAACGAGGCCGCACAGGTCACTCGTTGGTCCGGGTAAAATCCGCCGTGTCCGATTCCTCGGCCGCGGCCGTTCCCTCTGCGTCTATTCCTTCCGAAGTCCCAGCACTTTCTACAACATCGGCCGCGGTCAAGAGATCTTCGATAGCGGACGTCCGCTCTTCAGCCGTCATGAACCAGACGTCGAACCGGAGTTGGCACTCGCGGGACATGTCTCCGTGCTTGCCGCATCGGTAACAGAGCTGCGAAGTGGCGGGCCGGGAGCGGGTATGATCGACATCCATAGGGACGCCGGGCAAGAGAGCCTTCGGAGGAGGCAGGAGTTGGAAGCGGGGTCGCGAAGGCGGGAAGTAAGTCCCGGAACTCGTCGAGGTACTCCTGGAAAGTCCGACGGCCTTGGTGGTATCGGGCGGTCTCCAGTTTGAGCATGGCGGCTTCGCGTTCCCGATCCGGAAGGAAGCGCGTCCGGAATTCGGTTGCGAAGGCAGCCCAAGACTCGAAGTATGGATCCTTCTTGCTCCGAAGCACCATGTCCGCATACTCCTTAGCTCAATCCTTCTGGGAGAAGGAGAGGCACCAAAAGATTTTAGCTTGCTCTGTGGGAAAGTGATCCGGGCAGAGCTGGAAGTAGATGGAGCACGCATTGTAGAACGCGCGACCATCTTTGCAGTTTCCGTCGAAGATCAGGGGAGATGTGGGCTTCAATCGGGAACGTGGGGTGGTGTCAGATCGACCCGGGGCGTGCTGAGAGGCTGCGGTGCCCTGCAGGCCGAAATCCGGAGTTGTTTTGGGAGTAGAGGGATGGGGTGTTATGGGAAGTTGTTCAATGCGGGCGAGTGTGCCGACAGCGCGAGCCTAGCAGAGGGAGAATCCGAAGATATGAATAGAGCTAGCTACAATACATGAGAGACTGCTCACGTAGCAGAGGGAGAATCCAAAGAGAACAAGATAAGGATTCTCCATGCTAGGAGGTGAAGTATGTACTGTAGAAGTGTGGGAGAAAGGTGGGATAACTGTATAGTACACTGGCCACGAGTCCTTAGAATATCACAAGGTACGAGCAGGCACATGTGATAGCAAAGTGGAGGGAATATGCAAGAGTCGTGCCGTGGACTCGGGGAAGTGGGAACACGAAGTAAGGTGGTAAGGGGAGAAGGTATAGGTCACCCGGACGTGCCCTGAAGTGTATACGTACGTCCGAAGCATGTCCGGGCATGCCTAAGTGCTGCCGAGCGTATCCGGACCGAGGGAGATGCATCGGATGCATCAGATATGGCCCGGGTGCGTCGGATGTGGCCCGGATGCGTCGTATGAGGCTCGGATGGATGGTAGGATGGAAAGGGAAAAGTAAAGTAAATTAGAGTCCGTGGAATGAAAAGAAAGAGAAAGGAACGAAGAGGGAGGGAGAGAGGCAGGGGAAAAGGAGAAAATACGAGTGTCCCCTTACAGGTATCTCGTCGTGCTGCACCCACCTGCGTATCGTCGAACGTTCCCCGCTTCAATCCTCTCGCAATACTCAGAGATCTCCCCGCATCAGTTCCTCGGCTGCCCTAGGCTTGATCAACGTCGCCACCATCCCCGGCCTCAGCTGGGGAATCTTCTCCGGCGGCGGCTGCTCCGGCGGCTGGCTTTTCTACAACCTGCAGAACAGCGCGATATTCCCCATCGGCTCCCCCCCCTTCCCCGCTGCCGTCTCAGTGGCGCTGGTCACTGGGGGAATCTCCGTTGTTCGTGTCCATCCGGAACCCGCCTACGCCATTCGCGGGGTTCTGCTCGGCGGTGTGTGTTCATGCGTGATGCGCTTTTCTTTGTGGGGCGGCGGACTGATGTGTGTGTATGTGTGTGATTAGGTTAATCCTGCAGGGGGACCGGACATTCTATCTGTGGGAGGGCAGTTGTTGTGGTCCCTCTGTCCCAATACGACCGCCGGTGGGCGAAAAGACTTCGTACGGTCGCCCATCGCCAACCACATTCAGATGATCCCAGCTTAAATAAGGCCTCGGAGCTGGTTGTGTTCTTTACACATGATGCGGATCGCCGTATTATGCATCATTAATCATTGCTTTATGTATGTTCTACGTTTGAGCTGCCCCAGGCTCGGCGTTTCTCGTCTTTCATCTGTACTACGTGTAGTAGTTGCAGCGTATTTTCTAGTGAGCTGTATCTGCATTTCGTGAACGAACTTTGCGTATATATATATGTGTGTGTTTCGCTTCAACGGAGATTTGGTGCCACGGTACCATGGTGCAATATTTGTTCATCTGAGTTAGTCCGCGGACCTGCGTAAGTACCTGCCCAAGCCTTGCCCAGACGCCCGTCGCCACCTCCGCCAAGCTCTCCCGCTTCTCGATGAGGAAGGGTGTCGGGCGTGCGATCGTGCGTTGCGCCTCGAGGACGTCGGGGGAGTGCAGCGGGATGGAGGAGAGCGGGGATACGCCAAAGGAGTGCGTTGTTTAGGTGTATGCAAGGCGTATGCGATGCTACGGTTGGGATGTTAGTGCAGGAGTTGAATTGGGAGGAAACATGCTTACACAACAGCTACGATGTTGTGTACCAATGAAGGGTGCATAGGCGATCGAATGGAAACGAGTTTCTGTTCGTGGTCCCTATTTGCATTGATGTCCGATGCGGTGAATCCAACGCTGAAGGACACGGTATGTCCTCCTCTGTAATCAACTTATAGTCGCAGTGTCGCGAATAATGATACGTGGGTGTGGCTCAGTTTACCATTCAATATTCAGGCCTCAGGTATCGTGGTTCAAAGGTTTACTGCAGAAGCTATGCCGGCATGCCTCCCCTCTGGTGTCGTGTCGAGGGCATCACAAGGTAAATTGTATGTACCATAGTCTTATTCTTCTCTACGACGACGCGCCAATAGGTCTGACTCAGAGGAATATCAGCTGAACTGCGCAGCATAGCGGCAGTGGATTTGGACTGAATGAGGATGATTTGACGACGGCGTCGAGCAAAATGAATTGACACTGCTGGCATAATCCAATGTGCGTCGTGAACGCATCGCAATCGCATTGAATGGCTATAAAATATTCAGCACTGGGGTAACGGGTGTGATCACAATGTATCCCTGGGGCATATAGGACTATGTCAGCAATGTGGCTACAGTGTAAGTTTATGTGGGTATGTATGGGACTGGCCGGCCGAGAAAAGGATAAACCAAGTAAAGAATTGCTTCGGCCGACAGCAAACAGTCCCTACTAAGTAGTAAAAGACGCAGAAATTCTGTCAGCGGTTCAAACGAAAGTATGTGCATGATCATGCACTTACCTCGTCACCAGCGGTGAACAACGGCACCCCACCACCAATTATCGCCCTGCTCCATGCCGCCCAGTTCACCCAGCAATTGACTGACCTTGAGATCGACTGGTCGCTCCTTGAATTCACGTTTGCGGCCCCCGTCTTCATATCTGAGGACGAGGACATAGGCGAGGGATTTGCCCTTGAAAGGAGGGTAGTCGACTGCGACGAAGACGGGGAACCTGGGGTTGTAATCCCGGAGATAGCGGTTTAGATACAGGCGAGCGCCCATGGGGCACTCCTCTTCTGAAGCATAGCCCAAGTTTTTTGCTATTTGGAGGGTGGTCTCCGGCTTCATCACGTAGCCCACAACAAGGCGCACCATTTTTAGCGAGAGAATTGATGAAACTGTTTGAAAACGGTGAGCATGAAGAGTGTCAACGAGTAGAGGAAGTAACCCACGTCGATGAGCGTGGCTTTCAAGCGGTTCAACCGGTCAACTGGACGCTGACGATGAGTTCAACCATCTATATCAACCTCGTGATATAGATAGGGGCTCTCGAGAACAAAGGACCCATTTACGAACTCGAATTCAAACAATAGGCTTATTATAGAGCATCGCCACACAATGATGATTCGTGACTCTGTCCATTGTTCTATCGAAACGACCGTTGTTTGTTGTCTATCGACAATCTCCTCTTCGGAAGGAGTTTCATTTGAGTTTCATAGACAGGCTGGCCTAATTGTTTGTGCCTCACCTTTATAAGGCATGCTGAGGAAAACCCACATCATCGACTGATCCCCGCATCTACAGATATCGATATCCTATCATCAAACCAGTAAGCGGAATCCTGCCATTATCAAACTATCGAGCCCATCTTCGTCTCCGCAGTGTCAGTGCTACAACACATTCGTATTCGATTACGGGCCATTGCCACAAACCCTCCGCACTACGAAAACTCATACTACGGCCCTCTGGACAAGTTTCTCAACACCATCTTTGCAGGCCCACATTTCATCATTAAGCCTCAAGCGCTTCTCCGTAAGGAGGAAGAAACGGAAGCTACTCAGGGCCAAATTCATCACAACGCAGAGGCTGCCGACGATGAATATATCGATGGCGAGGTCGATTCTGTGGCAGACGATGAACTCGGCTGCGATGATAAGGATGACAGTCCTGACGCGGATGATGAAAACTACGTCGCTAACACGTTGTTGGATTCTTACAACGTTATCGTGACCCTGGGAGGAACAAAGCGCTTCCCGGACTTCTTGACATGCTTTTTCGAAGGCAACATAGGATTGGATGTCATCCGCCTTGTGTTCGAAGTCAAAGCCCACGACGCCACCCTATCAACAACTGTTGAGCAGCTGGAAGATTATCTTGAGCTAGCGGAGCAACGGTCACAGGATGGGCGGCTTCACGGAGTCCTGATTGTCCAGGATATAGTCAGGATCTATCAGGGATGTCGCAATTCACAAATGTATCAGCACGTACAGACCTGGAAACTTGCTGGTCATAGGTTTGGGGCTTGGTTAAAGTGTATCTCAAACGAGGAGCTGGACAACGAGAACATCGTTCTTTGGAATTGGGAGAGTAAAAGGTGGGACAATGTCTCGTGGTAAACCAGACGTTGTGATTCATCTCCCCGCAGTTGAGTTCAATGTGCTATATAAATTTGCAATGCTGTATATTCGTCCTTAGTGATGCTGCAATTTATGTGTTTTATTTCTCTCATGGGGCCATCAGCAACACCAACCGGACCATTGTCATGTACTTGGCCACCTTTATTACACGGACGTCATAAGCCACCTCACGATATCGAGTTGCAGCTCATCAGCCAATCCCCAAACACCAGCCCAGGCGCCTTCGCGAGCTGCTGCCCGAAGCTCTGCGTGAGCGACATCCTCACGCTCAGTACCACGTTCGCATCCCGGTCAGCCGCATCACCACGGGCCACGGCGGAGTATGTCTGAGATATCCCAGACCTCTATCCCAATAAGTGCCCTCATCTCCCCCCACGTGCCCTCTATATCCCAGTATTCGATGACATTCCACATGTGTGATTCAAAGAGACCGCCCAAGCTGTTCGAAACGCCGTGGTCGCTGCGCCTGGCGACCCCGGGAGAGCCTGGATCTGGGTCTCCCATACACTCTTGGATGTTCTTCATCGGGTTTATCATTCTCCCACTGTGGTGGGTTGCATCGTTCTGGCGCATCCCGGGAACGCGGAAGATGGGCGGCACGGACGTGGAGAAGGCAGTTGTGCTGGACAACCCGCAAGTGGAATTCGGTAAGCTGGCCCTAGGGATTATTAGGAGGTTAAGGCCAAGGCTTCGGGTTTCAATGTATTATTTTAAAGCTCGTTTACGAGCGATTGTCTCAGTACTTCAGTACTCACTGCTATCTTTAATCCCCAATTCCATATTCCCCACTTGGACCGTACAGTATGCACGTATTCGGACGCAAAGTACGCTCCACGTTTAGTTATTCTCTTTCTGCACATTATTGAAGATCTCCGACGCTCAGCCGCTCAAAGAACTCAAGGCCTGCAAGAGCCCAACTCACGGCCTGCAAGAGCCCAACTCACGGCCTGCTCTTCTCCGAAGGCGGCCAGTTTCTCATCACAGGAAATAAGTCACCGCCGTTACTTCCTCAGTACTTTCTGACTATGCTAGGTAGCGACGAGTGTGTGCGAGTGTGGGACGCGTCCAAGTCCTCCGCACTGTGCATCCAGACAATCCGACACCCCCAGGAGAAATGGGGTCAGATAACGTCTCTCATCTGGGCTCATCTTCCCCCACCCGTACATGTCGTCGGTTCTCTGGCTTTGTGCATTGGCTCTGCCCGAGGGAGTATCAGCATCATTCCATTTTCAAAGGAGACGGTGAGTCGCTTGATAGGCGTTGTGTGCTACTTATTTACCTTGAAATTGCCAGGGCATGTTATCCACCACTGCACTCTCCACCGCCTTTGCCTTTGCCTTTGATCATCCCGTCGAAAGCATGGCATATGACAAACACCATCAGCGACTGATTACTGCAAGTCAGTTTGGTGTCATCAAAGCCTACACTCTCACGAGCTCAAGTGAGCCCATTGTATTCTAACTAGTGACTAGTGACTCCCTCCAGGTAACACGCAGCTTCTATGGCAAGCACCTTCTTTAAATGCAATGCCCGAGGACCTTGCTTTCTTTGGTGACGATAAGGTCGTTGCTTTCTTGTTGCAGAGTGGCGAGATGTAGGTTCATTTAGTCGTCTCCTACTAGCTACTGATTGATTATTGGCAGGGTTTGCTTGAGTGCGGCAACAGGCATTATTCAATGGCGTAAGAAGCTCTTGGGTGCCATGTACGTTCAAATATACCCTTGCCCTCACTTGCGTACCATTCACTGATGCATCTTAGCGGACATGCGACTCTCTCCCACGACTCCACCAAGTTGCTGGTCAACAACTTATCAACGAACAATTTCGAACTTTATGCGTTTCCCGAAGACGCGCTCACACGAAAATTCGCCATTCCGGACAAGGTTACTCGACACAAGATTAAGCAAGGGGTGTTTGCAGGTGATAACGATGAGTTCGTTATCTGTGGCAGTCTCCATGGTAAAATCTATGTGTTCGACGCGGAAACCGGCACCTGCATCGAGGAGCTTCAACACGATCGAAGTATGTAATCGCTTCCTCTTCTCTCAGAGTACTAAGCCTGAAGCACTTAATGGGATGACTTCCATTCAGTCAATCACGGTAAGTGCACTCATCTTGAAGCTGTCACTGGGAACTCAGCAGTTGTAGTATCACCGCGCTGCACAAGGCCATTTCATAGCAAGCGCGTCGACTGCGCCAGGTACCCCGTCGACAGGTAGTGTTCTTCTGTGGAAGAAGGTGCGTTGTCGAACCCCCCGGGATCCATTTACTGGACATGTCTTTTCAGTCCATCCAGGCGCCTCATATCAGAGCTGGAGTGGGCCTCTCCTCAAGCTTTGCCTATCCCTTCGACGCTCGTACCATGATCTTGTTACTTGCATTATACACCACACACCCATCCTGGATGATTCGCGCATCTGAGGTACGACATCCTACTAATGGTATGGCTTCTACCTGAAAACAAGGTTTCAAGGTTTACGAAGGCGCAACCTCGCACTTCAAGGAGCTCGGTGATCGTGTTAGTCGTAGGGTATAATACATCCATCAGCCGTCTGGTGCCCTCATGTACATCTTCATTCCGCATTAATGTCAATTGGCGAGATCATTAAAACGCATACAGCTGCTTCGTCTCGCGCAGGTATGATGAAAATCAATATATATCATTCTCATATAACTCAGCCACGCATCACGAACTACAACACCTAACCACCACTCCCTCGCCTTCTAGCGCGTTGCTGTCGTCGCTAACGATGGCCAAATATCTCCTCCACGCGCCATTATCCATGGCCCAGACCAAAACGACAAAGATATCCATTTCTCGTTCATATCTCTTTGTCGTTCGACGATGGCTCTTGGGGTGCTTGATATCCGCGCCAAGTTTGCGCGGCCTGTGCAGGCTTGCAGCGCCATCCTGCGTAGTTGAGTTTTCTAGATGTCACGTGTGTTGGGCGGCATTGGACCGCTCGGCTGGCGCCGCCGCAAGTTCGTGTTGCTCGCAAGGCCCTCGTCGAGCTGTTGATATGCGAGCGTCGCTGAGATCGTCCTGAGATCGTGGCCATCGCCCACGTCAATGTCTGAGCTTCACTGGGATCCCCGCACGTCGTCCTGAGACGGTCCAACTGAGATCTTGAGGGAATTAATAGCTCAGTCGAGACCTAAGGCCCCATCCAGCATAAAACCTCATAGGCAATCAGCGTTGCTGCAGAGACGACTTACCTTGTCCACGCTTGCCCTGTCCAGCACGAACCCATGTTCGTCGCCCCCCATCCCCTCTTGCACTGTGAGTCTGCCACCTTTGTTCACGCAGCGCGTAGTACTGACGAAAGCCCGACGATATTCCATGTTTAGATGCACCTGCGCGGACGAGAATTCAGAGCGACGTCCCTAGAAGAGAGTCAGTACGTGCACTGGTGGTACACGCTGATGGTAGGTGCTCGTTCCCCATTCGCAATCGTCGTCATCTTCTGAAGTGCTTGATGGGTGGGGTGGATGTCGGCAGGCGTGTCGACGAGCAACGAGTGCGTTGCCTCTAAGGACGAGGCATGGGGTGACTATGAGGATGGTGAACGGCGTCGGGGTCCATGTCTCGCGCGCGCGTGTGCAGGGGGTGCCATCATCCTCGGCCACGAATAATCAGTGAGTGAGTACCTGCGTATCATTGTGCTGTTTGCTTACCGTTGCACCCTCTCAGCGTTAGCGTTGACCGTCAAGAGCTCCGGCACTGCTTTGCCAACCCCATCAGCATAGATGCCAGCTTCTATCAGGTATGTAGTTCCGCACCCTCGTCGTTCTTTCAGCGTCTTCGTATCCCTTGCTAACGTCTTGATTCTGTCGCTTCTAGCGTGGCCAGCTCGAGTCTGCAACGCCGTCGTCGTTGAGAGGAAAAGAAGTCGGCCATCCAAAGCCGGCGGCTACTACGGAGATCGTATGCGAGGGTGAGTAAGTTCCGCGATTTGTAGAAACACCGGCCATGCCCAGCCAACAAGCCCCTCCCTGTTTGCCTCACCCCTGGGGCTAGAGGGCAATGCGCGTCGGTCGGACGCGACGGCAGCACGCGCCTACCTTTTCTCCATGCTGACTTCCTATACTTTTAGATAAAACTTGTCACACTGGGCGCAAGGTGAGATTCCTCACCCAGCCAGCTCCCCTTGTAGTGCGCTGATTACTTGAACCCCTTAGCTTCGCTCTGGGAAGGAGTTCAGCCCCTACAAGATGATTCTGGACTTCGCCTCCCTCCTCAAAAGCTCCGAGAGCAGCAGCAGCCTTCCCACAGAAGACGACGAAAGGCCCGCTAAGCCTTGCAGTAACTCAGACCTCGATGTGCCTCACAAAGCCTCAGAGGCCAACACATCTCGTGAGGCCTTAGGGTTTGACCACTTATCCGCGACCTATGGAATCTTGGGGCCGGACATGCCCTGCAAAATCCCTCAACCTATTGCCCCGCCCATGGCCTCGGACTACACCCCAATAGAAAGCAACCTGGATCGTACGGATGGCAATGCAGGCTTCGGCTGCTGTAGGCCCTCTGCCGGATTAGCATCTGAGAAAGGGCCAGGCGTGCAGCGCTATAAGACTCGTAAAAGGAGGATGGCCAGGATGAAGGCCTACATGGAAGGAGGCCGCGTGTCCTCTGCAAAGAAAAGGGCCGAGGCTGCAGCGTCTTCCCGCCATCAGGCAACAACTCTCAATAGCAATGAGCTCCCAGCTTCGAGGGATGGGTACTCCGCCAAAAGCGCCCGTGCTGGCGTCAAGGATTCGGCGCAAAACTGGACGGCTCAGGGGCTGCTAGAAAAGGGGTTTAGCCTGGTTCAATGGGATGGATGGTGCGTGTGCGCCTCATACGCTAGAGAGCCTTCTAACTGATAGGCACCACTAGCACACCTCGTCCACTAGTTGATTCTGGCGGGCGCATATTTGCAGTACTCGCAGGGAGGCCTAAGGATGCATCCTTCGAGCGGGACTGCCAGGCCATGTACAGCTCAATGCAGACCGAGCTGCGTGGATTTGACCTGAAAGAAACTGATACCGTCCATCGCCGCGGCAACTTTCCAGCACTGGCCATTGGGGTATCTTATGGAAACGGCCAAAGGGAGCCCATGAGGCTAATAGCAGGCGAGACTGGCCCTCATGCACCTGGGCTTCAACGCCTACTGAACAATCCTGCGGTCCAACGGGTAGCTGCCTATGGGGATTCTGCATTTCAAATGTGGGCTCCTAAGCTGTACGATCACTACCGGTCCCACGTCGAAAAAATGTACAGCGCCCTTCCCCACATCCGAAGAAACTTCTCTAAATCAGTCTTCCCTTGCGCGACATTCAACTTTGGACCTAGGGTACAGACTGTTCCGCACAGAGACTCGCTCAACCTTGGGTACGGCTGGTGCTGCATCACCGCCCTTGGTCACTTCGATCATACCCAAGGGGGACATCTAATCCTGTGGGATGCCAGGGTGGTTGTTGAGTTTCCTCCTAATTCGACCATTCTCATACCCTCGTCCACCATTCTTCACTCCAATATTGCGGTCAGCAGCAAAGAGGAGCGAGCGTCTTTCACTCAATATTGCGCAGGTGGGATTTTTTGCTGGGTGGACAACGGCTGCCGGACTCAGGCGGATTTCCAACGTGCGGACCCTGCCAGCTACTGTGCTACCATAGAGGATAGATTGGATGGTTGGGAGAGGGGGCTTGCCATGTACAACGTACTTCGTGATGTATAAGACTAGATAGGCAACTGGACTTTGGACTTTTCTTCGGACTTTCTCTGATTTTAGTTTGTTTCACTCATTGTTAGAACCGAGAGATTGACCGGCAATATAGCAGAATGCTGTGAAATGGTTAGTGAGGTAGCTAGGTTGTTTCCAATTATTCCTATGCAGGTACACTGATGCAGCAGGGCTAAAATGTTAGCAAATCAGTTCAACATCGGACTGCCGATGTAGGCCTATTCTCTGCTATTGAGGCTGATAGTTTCAGCCACCGTGTAGCCGAGACCCATGGGATGCTATAGATGATGCATCAGTAAGCCTAAAAAAGCAAAACGTTGGTATGTCCGACATCCGGTGCAGACCGACGTTTTGGAATACAGGCCGATGTTTTCAGCCAGTGAGTAGTGTGCATGTACTGTATTGTTATTGTATGGCAGCCGGAAAGGTGCCCCGGTTACCCAGGGGTTCGCAGAGGGTACTCGCAGGGGAGCGCAGGGGCCTGCCTTGAAAGGGAATTTTTGTCACGCTCGGGTACTCCGCCAGTTGTGCGCAGGTATCGACTTCCGGATTAGTGATTCCCGCCCCGAACAAGGGTTGAGCCACTCCGATTGCGGACTATGGTGAACGACAATTGGGGGCCCCTAAGTCTGTGACCCACATTGAGTAGTTCGTTTCCACGCCTCGGAAATGCAGGCATCGGTCCTCCGTTGGCGCAAAATGAGGCTCGGAAAGCAGAACATTGAGCTGAAAATTGAGATTTAACATGCTGGGAGTGAAAAAACAAATGGATAGTTACTATTTGTAGTTGACAGTATCAAAATAGTGCAGGAAAGTGTGTAACTACTCAATTAATTGAATTTTCACTGAAAAAAAACACACTGTGGCACTATGGGCATGGCGATAAACTCAGGGGATGCCCCTGTGGGCACTGTGGCAATATGGCCAGTACTGGGGATTTTTCTGGTATTGAACTGGGTACGTACCCGGGTGGTACCCAGAGGGTAACCTCTGTCACATTGCGGGGTACCCGCGCTGTGTGGCAGTACGTGATACACTTCCAGCACTTACGTATTGTCAACTTCATTCTAAGTACATGGCGCCGAAATACGATCAAGTCGGCATTCAGTGCACCCAGCGTCACTTGATGCTACTCCGAGGCAATCGAGACGATTCCAGACCACACCGCATCTTCAATCTATGACTATTGACTATTACTAAAGTCCACAGCAACTCTTATTGGACCTCAGCACACCGTTGGGCTCTGTGAACCAGCGGATACACTGTGTCATCAGCTAAGACCGAATAAGCAGGGTCCGCCGCAACGGGCGGGGCTGGGTGACGAAGAGCATACCGACGATGGAGTCGCGGAGAACAGCGAATTGGTAAGTAAGTAGGGGGCGGAAATGAGACAGTCCTTTGGGAGGACTCCATATACTTCTTGAAATGATACTAACTCCGTATGTCAGCGGCTGAGGCTGAGTGACGATCGAGGGAACAGACTTACGCCGTATGAATACGTAAGGGTATTGGCCGGAACACCAAGTGTGGCTATTCAGCGTTGTACTAATGGAGGACTCGATACGAATGGCAGAATGATGTGGTAGAAATTGGGATACCAACGCCATGATGGGCTCGCATGGCTACAGGCGACGGCTACTGTAAAGAGCAAAGTATGAATGTGGCGGAGAGCCATGGTTGATGCGCCCTCAATACGGCTAGCCCCCGTCACAACAACAGGACGAACACGATGAAATCAAAATGAAGCGATAGGGGAGGACTCAGTACGATGTACACAAAAGGCGAGCTTGCGTTTTCCCATGTACCCGAGCTCCCAAAGTGAAGCAATCATATTGCGGAGCGATCAATTGGATGCGAGTGGAAGGGAGCAAACTCGAGAGGTTCGTTGCAGGTCTTCACAGGCATGTTTTCGAGCTCCCCGGACGCCTTAGCTTATTCCGACGGCTACATGTAGAAAGCGAAGTTAGATAGCGCCGGGCCGGTGGTGGAGTGTGTGCCACGTGATCGATCAGCAGGGGCGTGGAAAAGAAAAACGCACCCATCCAGCCACTCGCACCTTGCTGACAACCACGATCCATGGCGCGCCAAACCCGGTGAGCAAAGCCCATTCAACCCAGGGCGCGAGCGCAGCGCGTAATCCTTGCCCCTCGCCCATGCCGCCCATTTTGCCTCACCCCTGGGGCTGGTGGATGGCTACGCGCGTAGGGGCGAAGTGCGCTTGGCCTGCCCATGCCGCCCACGCCGAGCCTGGAAGCATGCTAATTGAATTCTTTGACAGCAGGCGCCGACTGGCATCGAGTGGCTCACTGGCACTTGCGAAAAAGTAGGCGCTCAAGCTGAAGCCTTCAGCACCCCCATGGTTCACCCCTTGGGCCATGCCTGGGGAAGCCAAAAGCACGGCGAGGGTGATTCACGGCCTGGGGATCCAAAGTAAGCAATAATCAGTTGCTTGACATTCCGCCCCCACCGCTTCTTCCACATCATGGTTGCCCTTGTAGCGTCTCATTGCTCTCCCTCGATATATCCCTTTTTTCGGACAGTCCCAATTGTATCCAAACGCCTTACCGTACCCCACACATTGCTCGCCGTCTAATTTTAATCCGCCTTCGCACCCCCCTTCCCATCCAGAACACATGTGACACTTGCCACCTAAGGGTTTTTTATTCGCGCCTTTTGTTGTCTCGGCCGTTCGTACAGGTTACTTTCATCCAACTTTCAAACCATACACATGCCATACCCGGTCATTACTTCGTATTGTACTATTACTTTGTAGCATTACACTACTCCGTTTAAACAAGTGGTTGAAAGTAGCATGAGGCGATAGGCGCGCATGAAAGCTTCATACCCAGAAAAAAAATCGTAGCAAGGGAATGGCAAATGGCGCAGTAGTTATGGCAGTATGAAGGGATGATCGGATACGAAGTGGTGACTAGGCATAGTACGCTGATGGCGCCCGCCTTTGAGCATGGGCACCGTCCATGGTACGTCGCCGAGAGCCATTCCGGCACTAGCACCCTACGGGTCTGTAACAGCCCTCTTTTCTGACAAAAAGAAAACTCGCCGTACAAATTAACGGTGGTTGTCATAGCTGAAAACTTTCGCCCATGCCTGTCGTCCATGCATCGGCCTATCTATATTCATAGCCTTGAACAAGGCAAGAATGCGTACGTTTGGAGATGTCAAGGAGACGGACGACTTGTTGTTTCGAATCCTAGCTTCACCTCCGCGGGGGCAGTGCCGTATGTGGGAGGGCGGGGTACATACCGCATCTACTCTCCGTATGCTATGGGGAGTGTCCAGTCGCCGCGTTGCAGCATCGTGGCGGTTTACACCACATAATAGAGCTGCGGGGTAGTGATCCTCCGGGTTGCTAATCCGCCGTGTCCCAATCCCGCCGTCTTCATCCCCACGTACCGTTCCGGCAACTTCCAGAGTGCCCTCCTCTTTCAACTTCTCGTCAAGCGTCTGGACGGCCGCCGACTTCCCTTTGCACACGGAACTGTTGGCAGTTTTCCTTACTGCGCTCACGTCGCCCAGTGCTGCTTCCTTCGCCTCCTTGTCCGCTCCTCCCCTTGGCATTCCAAAGTTGTCCGGGCCACCTGGGGCTGGCGGGGTTTCCGGAGCTCGCCTCGCGCTGCGGGCGGAAACTTGTTCATTGAGGCTCACCCACTCGTTATAAGGTTTATATACTCCGTGTGTTGTCACGTAAGTACGTGTGATGGGTGTGGCCGCAAAGGGATGAGAAGGACTCCGAAGGTGAGTAAATGAAATGTCGGACACCGGAACACAACGTGTAGGGCGACGATAACAGGAGTCGCAATAGCAACAGAACTTTCAACAAGAAAATTTGTTTGTTTACTCAGGTACTATGTAGGGCACATGTATATGTGAAAATCCGATCCTCACGCCGGTGCGCGCGGCCCAGAGCGGAGAGGGGTGTATTGGCGGACGTATCTCCTGTACAGTACAATTCTAAATACGCCATGTGGGTGAACGCGGACTCTAAGAAAGGCTATAGCTACTGGACTACTCGCAGTCCAGGAGGTCATGTAGGCGATGCCGTGGAACTTCTATGGTGACTGAGGCTTCAGTCCCAGTACCACCTCCGCTGCTCGAGTTCGTTCGAACTCGTTTGTCACTTGCCGGAGCCACTGCTTCCGACTCCGGTGTCCCCAGAGCTTTTTACTTCCTTCGCCGCGTGAGGCCGATCGCTGTCTACCACTTTCCGACACCGCTGGATCTGACTCCTCGGCTCTTGGAACTCCAACTCTCCCCCTCCCTTCTCCACCGGTGGCTGATCGCAGCCGTCTGTCGCTCGGCGGCACCCCTACCTCCGGGTCCCGTGCCTCCTGCTTTTTGAATACAAGGCCTTTCCGTCGGAAAGCTGCCTGGGCCGGATGCTCCCCGTCCAACTGCTCCCTGCTTTTGGCAAACTTGGAAAGGGGCACTACAACAGAGTCATTCATTGGAAAATCGGCGGCGAATAAAGTACATACCATCACTAAAGCTCTCAACACCCCAGAGCTTGTGCAGTAACAGGCACACTTCGACTTTGAGTTGCTGGTTTCGGAAAAAGCCTCCGTACTCCAACTCGGTGCGACCATAGTTGTACATCCCAGCGATTACACCGTGTCCGCTAGTCTCTTCGGCCGCAGCGTGAACCTCTGGATATGCTGCGTCTTCATAGACCTCTCTAAAAGTGTGCGGAAGCACGCGGCGCTGAATTAGCAGGATAAGATGTCTGCAAAGCCGAACATTGAGTTTTCGACCGTCCATATATGCGCCAAAGAGTTCCTGGACGGCTTCGGAGAGGTCATTGGCGGTAAACCTTCTCCCGCAAAAGACAAAGATGCCCGTGGCGTATAGCTCAAGGAACTTTGTTTCTTGAGAAGGCATCACTGGCATATGGCGACCTTTATTGTATAGAAGATTTAATGATAATATCGAGTCTGAATCAACATGTCGCCCTCATACCGGGATGCAGAAAACGTGACCCAATGTTAATCTCCCGTGACGACTAAGGCCTAAACAAATGTTGCTAAGTGGATGCTAACTGCTAAGCCTATACTACGTGTGCTAGCTGCCATACCGCAACGTGTCGTGTTGTGTCGCGTCTCGAAACACAATGGAGCCCCATTCTGGATGGCCTTCTTCCGAGTTGCTGGATCTCGGAGATTGTACACTTGTCGCGATTCCTTGGTGGCGCCTCTCGGAATAGATGTCGGATGCGGCCTTGCCAACCTTCCGGACAACCTTGTCACACTTGATTCCGCTTCAAAAATGCTAAGTTAAAGTAGGTGAAGTGGCCGCCGCCGACGTCGCGTATCAATCGTGTACTGTGTAAATAAATTTGTGCGGGGTCAGGCAGTGATCATGAGGAACCATTTTCCCACAAGTAAAAAAAGGGATCGTTTGCGCTACGTCCGTTGGATTGACAGGAGTCGCTCTCCTCGTTTTCTTTGATGGCTCATGGTGATGGACCGGTTCAGGTGCATGGCATCAGATGCACATTGTGCAATTTTATCACACGTCAAGACCGGAGTCGCTCAAACCAAGACCGGAGTCTTCAAGCCCACTACGAAAGGGCACACTGCCTTCAGTATGTTGCCCCCAGTTGTACGTTCCAAGTCTCCTTTTGTATTGCCTAGCTAGCTAACTTTGCATCATAGCTACTGGACCAGTCACATTCAGGAGGTCGTCTCCGACGGGGAAGGTTGAGTGCAGCTTCTGCACCACTTATAGCGTGATCGACTACACATCGCTCCAACGGCACATCCTCGGGAGACATAAGTATAGGATTAGAACTGGAGCATGGAAGATCAGAGACTACACTTGGGAGGAAGTCCCTCGTACAGATGTTGACTACTGCCCCTACTGCAGGATGGACCTTACCACGGAGGAGGCGTCGCCGAGTGATCATTTCGTTCAACTCCATGTCCTTCAATATCGAGTATCCTCTGGTAAGTGCTCCAATATGCGTGTCAATCAGCTCTAACTTCACTTCCTTTGTCCGGAAGCCGCTCGGAGTGGCCAGCATACTGGAAGGGCCATATTTCAGGTTGATCGAGCAGGACCTCAAGGACTCTTGAGATGTCCCATGGAGTCCTGCACGCAGTACCGCAATACCTCTGCCTCTCTCCAGTCCCATCTTCAAGAAGTACATGGAGGACCCTACTACTGCGATGCCATAGTCAAACCCAAGCTCCCAGGCATTGAGGCCATTCTGGGTAAGAAACTACATCGTCCGAGGTAAATCTCCCAATAGGCCACACTCCGGTTTCATACGACGAACCTTTAAATAGCACCAACAAGTACCTTGTGCGATGGAGGGGCTTCTCCGATGAGCATGTTTCATGGGTGTCTGAAGAAGTTTTACGGTAAGTACTGAGTGCTCGGACGGGATTCCTGATCTGACACCGTTCCGCTCCTTAGAGATCATCCGCTTCTCGAAGACTTTTCAAGGCGTTGGCAAAACACTGCCATAAGTGAGCGCAACAAGCTTCCATCTATGCCAGAGCATCTCCGGCAGGACGATGATTGGGAGCGTCACATTGACAAAGTGGTAACAGTTGCCAAAGCCGGACCTCAAAGTAGCGGCGATGTAAAACTGGCCGTGTTCCTTCTCCTGTACGGAGCTTCCTACTCTAATTCCCCCATATATTTAACTATTGCGTAGCAAAACCGGTCTCATGGTGCAAGAGGATTCAACGGCTTGCAGGAAGCACCTGCCGAAGATGGCATGTTCTCATATCTGATTCCCGTTCGCCTTTTTAACCCCATCGCAGCTTCTAGAATTTTATGAACGGCATGTGGTGTCAAAGAGAAGTCAGGGCGCGCCCCCTCAACTGGAGCCCATGCGCAATGGTACAGACTACGATGCCGACCACAATCATCCTCGCGAGCGGGGTATTGTCAGCGATCATGATGATCTGTTTAGTGCAGATGACGGCTCGGACTACGGACCTTGATGAGTATGGAAACGACCGTTACGTGCTTCCCATAGCGTTGCTGCGGGGATCGGATTGGGCTTATATTCGGTCTATATGTCGCACGTATATCTAAGTGCTATTTTGCTCAGCATACCAATTACGTCCAGTTACATTTTCCCGCGAACGGTCCGGGGCCGTGCGTTGATGTTGACCAAGGAGGATGCTCTCCAGCGCTGGAGGGAAAGCTAGATGAAGGCTCTTACTACCCGTGTCAACCCGAAAGGCTGTGGCCGCTTTCCCTGCTGACTTCCATGAAGACTCGGAGTACGTTGAAAACGTTCATCAAGTGCCGGATGAGATGGGTCAAGTTGCACGAAGCGCGAGGCAGTCGGAATGACAAAGCTCGGGTATGAAAAACACCGCCCAAGCTAGCGTTTTCAGTCCACTGTCACTCAGAGCCGCTTCTGTTACGCTTCGTGGTCGTCCCCCGCTTTCCTCCCCATTCAGGATTCACCCTGAGACTTCCCCCGAACACTCCACAGCCCGTTTGTCTGACCGGCCTATGACTCGTGTTTTGCTTAGACTTGTAAGTACTACCGGAGGCACACCTTCACATCAAATTCCAATCTGCCTCATGCTGAGATCAGACGATCAGGTCAGTAATATCGTTCTGTCTTCTCTGTCATTATCATTGCCTGGCCGTTTGGAGGCGGTGTCTGACCGTCTTGTTTTCAAGACACTCGACAGTAAGCAGGATTATATTTGACGATTAGATTCACCGCGCATATAATCCGCGCAAGAGCAATTGTAGATTCTGCTCTTTCCAGCCAAATATACGGTGTTTATGTAAAAGTCCGAGCCCAATAGATGATGCAAG
Source organism: Pleurotus eryngii var. eryngii (assembly GCA_029467805.1). Classification (NCBI taxonomy): domain Eukaryota; kingdom Fungi; phylum Basidiomycota; class Agaricomycetes; order Agaricales; family Pleurotaceae; genus Pleurotus; species Pleurotus eryngii. Next base: position 2,068,553 of record SZVJ01000004.1, on the reverse strand, counting down.
TCATCAGGTCAGTCCCAACGTGTTCCGCAACGGCACAGCAAGTTTCATAACAATAGGCGTCCGCCGTTTTCGTTTTTTTACGCCGGAAGCTGGATATTGCCAAGGCCGAGTTAGAAGAATTCTTGACGATGATTGGCCACATCAAGGACGGCAAGGGGCGGCAGCATCCCGGCAGCAGTAAAATGGTCGCTCTAGGACCAAATAATGGATACTTGGGTACGCCTATCGTTATGAAACTTGCTGTAAACGGTAAGCATAAAACGCGTCCCCCAACGAGAAACATAAAACGTGTTCACCAACAACAGTAAACATAAAACGTGTTCCGTAAAGGTAATTAGAGACGTGTGATATGGAAAAGGTGCTCAATTCGCCGTGCAAGCGTCCGCCTCCGCCTCTTGAAACTCAAAACCACCTCTACAGCCGTGGCCATGGATGCAAAGTATGGTTACGCCTGTAGACCATGAATGCAATGAAATGCTCAATTATGCTTTCGACAGTTTCCTGAAACCTATGCTATTTAGGGTAGTCGATTCTCAAATGTGCGATTGGCCTTCGAAAAGTAACGTTACGATGCTTGTTTGGACCGCCGATGGAAAACCTACTTTGTGCGTGTGTTAGTGAAAGTATTGGTTTTCCAGTTTCTCATTGCTCTCACATTAGACACCAATGTGGTGCGGAGGACAGAACGGTACTGTCCGACGCACAATGTGAAAGTTTGATTCAAATGTTCAAGGACATGGTCGAAGCGGGTACATTATCCGATGGTCACAATATCGAAAAGAGTAAGGACCCATCGCTGGATGAGGGTAATTTCGAGATCGACCCCGAGGATATCGAACTCCAGATCGAGCAAGATGTAGAGGAAATTGAATTGGCCGTGGCCTCGGGCAAACTGGATGACGATGACTGGGAGGTTGTCGGAGAGGATGAGGGAGCCACGAAGGGCATGGAAAGGGACGAAGAAGAGAACGAAGAAAACCAGGGAAGGCACGGGGAGGGGCGCAGCGAGTCTAACGGACAGTACGCTCGTCTGCCCTGGGTATGCACTGATGTCTAAAATATCTCCACAGCACAAAGGAGGGTCTGTTGGAGGATGCCGGCGGTTGCTCCGAATTCGACGACGACGAACATCGTCAGGACCCTTTCGCAGACGACGTGGGCGGAATGATTGAGGAGGAAGGAGACAAGAGGGCGGATGAAGAAACCGGAGAAAGTGCGGGACCCATGGAGGCTCATGAGTACGCTCGTTTTTCCTGGCCGTGGAGGCCAGCTAACGTGTTTCCGAAGGATAAAAGAGGCGGCGGGGCCGATGGAGAGTTTAGATTCTCAGTTACCGGAAGGTTTCCACTATGCGGAGATGTACGTGCTGCTGATTATAGAATCTGAATTACGGGTTAACTTGCTGCCTATAGTCCCTTCGAGACTGAGGAGCTAGTCATCAGAAGCATCTCGCTACAGTCGGGATTCAATACGAGATACCGAGTTCTCTTTTGTATGGCTTGCGGAACAGCAGTCAAGGGAGCATCCGCCTTGCTCAACCATCTCCAAGAGAAGCATGGTTCTCACATGAAGCCATCTCACTATAAGAAGAGGCTCTCAGAGTGGATCCGTCTACCCTTAGAGGACCTACCGGATTCGAAAAGCTTCGATAAATACTTCCTTCCTCGCTATGAGATGGCGCGAAAACTTTCCTCCCATCCAATCATCAAGGGGTTGCCACCGCCAGTGCTTGGATTTGTCTGCAAATGTGGCCACGGATGTCCGCCCAGAATACGATCAGGTTCCTCGTCGGAGGGGAAAAGTGTCATCGAGGTCGCGAAGACTGCACTGCGAAGCCATGGAAAAGTTTGTCCGGAATTGACACCATCAGAGTTCAATCTGCGTGCTTCAGGACCATTGGTTCCTCTACAGGCGTTTTCAACGATCGGTAATGGCGCGCGATACTTCCAGGTAACTCAGGATGTCAAAGAAGTTGGCGCCCCCTTACCCAGATCTGCACTCACCCCGGCGGACAAGTATCTTCGAGAAGCTGAAGTTTTATCAGAGAAGGTTCCTCTTGAAACAATAGGATACATGAACCCATTCTACGAGAAATATGGATTTAGCCGCTTCCTTGACGGCTTTAATCTTGCCGAGGTCTATTCTTTGATTCATGGAGACCGTTACCGGACTGTGCTATCAAAGCTTTACGAGGAACGCATGAGGAAACCAACCGAAGAACTTGAAACTTGGAATCCGGAGATTCGAGTTATATTCTCGAATTGCCGTCTGTCAGTATTTCGTTCTTGTTCTCTCTCAAGTTCTCATCCGCCCGTAGTAGCACCCACTTTACGCCCAGGCCTTTCGAGCCTCCAATGCTACAACGCACGCGACGTATTTACTTCAGGGTGGAAGTGTGCATGCTGGACTCAATGCTACGCCATCTCAAGCGGCCGCTGATAGGCACGAAGCAAGCCTTCTACATGTTTAATGAAGAGCAGGAAAAAAGCCTCTCTTCACTCCGGGACTCCATCGACCGCGGCGACAAAAAAGTGGTGCTGGTTAGCAAGGTCGACGACTTTCTGAACACTCTTTACTTCGCGGAAACATCGTTACTCTCGATGGTGAACAGCTTCAGCAGTCCCCTTTGCGCTTTCCTAGCGGGAACCTTGGTCGATTCTAAATCTACCTGGAGGAAGATAGCCCTGTTCCCTCCTATCATCGCGAAGGTCCAATTCATGCTCCGCCTTCTCGCTGTTCGCAAATTCCGAGTCGAATTCAACAAGGCGATACTCGCGAACTCTACAAAAAGGAAGAACCGGAGGCTCTTATCCTGTTGGTTCGGCTTGCTCCTTGTTGTACTTCATTTACTAAAGTTCCTCACTCTGACCAGAGAAATGAGAGCCTTCGCGATCAAGTATTTACGGGACGACTCCATGTCACCGTTCTCAATGATGCGGAATTTCATGAGAGAGGCGAGCCGAATCGTCTTCAAGGATCCAAGCGAGACTCCGCCTATCGTCTGGCGCCTCCCTGATGGAACGTTCGGAGTCGAGCGCCATGTCTTCTCCTTGGATGATATAAAAGAGGCCCTTAACAAAGGACTAAACGATCTGGACTCGATCATTCAAAACGACGTCCTCTTAGGAATCGACCTAGACGGCGTCGGGCTGGCGTACGATCCAGAGCTACTCGTTGACAGTATGGACATCCGGACGCCCAGGCACTGCGTATTCGGTGCCCACAACAACAAGGAGAGCCAAGAGCTCGCACGCATTTTGATTAACCAGCATGACTGGTTGGGAACGACCACCGGGCACACCGGAGGGGATCTTGTAGATATGGATCCTGTTGCATCCGCGAAGTGGCTTCGATCGCTACACAAAGCTTGGCGTCTCTTCCTCGCCCTGCAGCATCTTCTAAAGGGCCCTCCTGGGAGAGCAACCGAGGAAGTTAGCTGGAATTTTGCGAACACGAGCACCAGTCGACGACATCTCTTCGTCTATAATCATCCTGTCCGCGGTAAACTCCTCGTTCTACTCAGCAACTATCACAAAGGGGCAGGCATCACGATGGCTATGAAACATCATGCCAGAGCCTTACCATTCCGACTTGCTCGCGCCGCCTATAACTTGATCCATCTCATCCGTCCCTTGGAGATGATGGTCTTCAACCGCTTCCGCAATCAAGGGGCCGATGATAGTTCTCAAGAAACAAAGTTCCTTGAGCTATACGCCACGGGCATCTTTGTCTTTTGCGGGAGAAGGTTTACCGCCAATGACCTCTCCGAAGCCGTCCAGGAACTCTTTGGCGCATATATGGACGGTCGAAAACTCAATGTTCGGCTTTGCAGACATCTTATCCTGCTAATTCAGCGCCGCGTGCTTCCGCACACTTTTAGAGAGGTCTATGAAGACGCAGCATATCCAGAGGTTCACGCTGCGGCCGAAGAGACTAGCGGACACGGTGTAATCGCTGGGATGTACAACTATGGTCGCACCGAGTTGGAGTACGGAGGCTTTTTCCGAAACCAGCAACTCAAAGTCGAAGTGTGCCTGTTACTGCACAAGCTCTGGGGTGTTGAGAGCTTTAGTGATGGTATGTACTTTATTCGCCGCCGATTTTCCAATGAATGACTCTGTTGTAGTGCCCCTTTCCAAGTTTGCCAAAAGCAGGGAGCAGTTGGACGGGGAGCATCCGGCCCAGGCAGCTTTCCGACGGAAAGGCCTTGTATTCAAAAAGCAGGAGGCACGGGACCCGGAGGTAGGGGTGCCGCCGAGCGACAGACGGCTGCGATCAGCCACCGGTGGAGAAGGGAGGGGGAGAGTTGGAGTTCCAAGAGCCGAGGAGTCAGATCCAGCGGTGTCGGAAAGTGGTAGACAGCGATCGGCCTCACGCGGCGAAGGAAGTAAAAAAGCTCTGGGGACACCGGAGTCGGAAGCAGTGGCTCCGGCAAGTGACAAACGAGTTCGAACGAACTCGAGCAGCGGAGGTGGTACTGGGACTGAAGCCTCAGTCACCATAGAAGTTCCACGGCATCGCCTACATGACCTCCTGGACTGCGAGTAGTCCAGTAGCTATAGCCTTTCTTAGAGTCCGCGTTCACCCACATGGCGTATTTAGAATTGTACTGTACAGGAGATACGTCCGCCAATACACCCCTCTCCGCTCTGGGCCGCGCGCACCGGCGTGAGGATCGGATTTTCACATATACATGTGCCCTACATAGTACCTGAGTAAACAAACAAATTTTCTTGTTGAAAGTTCTGTTGCTATTGCGACTCCTGTTATCGTCGCCCTACACGTTGTGTTCCGGTGTCCGACATTTCATTTACTCACCTTCGGAGTCCTTCTCATCCCTTTGCGGCCACACCCATCACACGTACTTACGTGACAACACACGGAGTATATAAACCTTATAACGAGTGGGTGAGCCTCAATGAACAAGTTTCCGCCCGCAGCGCGAGGCGAGCTCCGGAAACCCCGCCAGCCCCAGGTGGCCCGGACAACTTTGGAATGCCAAGGGGAGGAGCGGACAAGGAGGCGAAGGAAGCAGCACTGGGCGACGTGAGCGCAGTAAGGAAAACTGCCAACAGTTCCGTGTGCAAAGGGAAGTCGGCGGGCCGTCCAGACGCTTGACGAGAAGTTGAAAGAGGAGGGCACTCTGGAAGTTGCCGGAACGGTACGTGGGGATGAAGACGGCGGGATTGGGACACGGCGGATTAGCAACCCGGAGGATCACTACCCCGCAGCTCTATTATGTGGTGTAAACCGCCACGATGCTGCAACGCGGCGACTGGACACTCCCCATAGCATACGGAGAGTAGATGCGGTATGTACCCCGCCCTCCCACATACGGCACTGCCCCCGCGGAGGTGAAGCTAGGATTCGAAACAACAAGTCGTCCGTCTCCTTGACATCTCCAAACGTACGCATTCTTGCCTTGTTCAAGGCTATGAATATAGATAGGCCGATGCATGGACGACAGGCATGGGCGAAAGTTTTCAGCTATGACAACCACCGTTAATTTGTACGGCGAGTTTTCTTTTTGTCAGAAAAGAGGGCTGTTACAGACCCGTAGGGTGCTAGTGCCGGAATGGCTCTCGGCGACGTACCATGGACGGTGCCCATGCTCAAAGGCGGGCGCCATCAGCGTACTATGCCTAGTCACCACTTCGTATCCGATCATCCCTTCATACTGCCATAACTACTGCGCCATTTGCCATTCCCTTGCTACGATTTTTTTCTGGGTATGAAGCTTTCATGCGCGCCTATCGCCTCATGCTACTTTCAACCACTTGTTTAAACGGAGTAGTGTAATGCTACAAAGTAATAGTACAATACGAAGTAATGACCGGGTATGGCATGTGTATGGTTTGAAAGTTGGATGAAAGTAACCTGTACGAACGGCCGAGACAACAAAAGGCGCGAATAAAAAACCCTTAGGTGGCAAGTGTCACATGTGTTCTGGATGGGAAGGGGGGTGCGAAGGCGGATTAAAATTAGACGGCGAGCAATGTGTGGGGTACGGTAAGGCGTTTGGATACAATTGGGACTGTCCGAAAAAAGGGATATATCGAGGGAGAGCAATGAGACGCTACAAGGGCAACCATGATGTGGAAGAAGCGGTGGGGGCGGAATGTCAAGCAACTGATTATTGCTTACTTTGGATCCCCAGGCCGTGAATCACCCTCGCCGTGCTTTTGGCTTCCCCAGGCATGGCCCAAGGGGTGAACCATGGGGGTGCTGAAGGCTTCAGCTTGAGCGCCTACTTTTTCGCAAGTGCCAGTGAGCCACTCGATGCCAGTCGGCGCCTGCTGTCAAAGAATTCAATTAGCATGCTTCCAGGCTCGGCGTGGGCGGCATGGGCAGGCCAAGCGCACTTCGCCCCTACGCGCGTAGCCATCCACCAGCCCCAGGGGTGAGGCAAAATGGGCGGCATGGGCGAGGGGCAAGGATTACGCGCTGCGCTCGCGCCCTGGGTTGAATGGGCTTTGCTCACCGGGTTTGGCGCGCCATGGATCGTGGTTGTCAGCAAGGTGCGAGTGGCTGGATGGGTGCGTTTTTCTTTTCCACGCCCCTGCTGATCGATCACGTGGCACACACTCCACCACCGGCCCGGCGCTATCTAACTTCGCTTTCTACATGTAGCCGTCGGAATAAGCTAAGGCGTCCGGGGAGCTCGAAAACATGCCTGTGAAGACCTGCAACGAACCTCTCGAGTTTGCTCCCTTCCACTCGCATCCAATTGATCGCTCCGCAATATGATTGCTTCACTTTGGGAGCTCGGGTACATGGGAAAACGCAAGCTCGCCTTTTGTGTACATCGTACTGAGTCCTCCCCTATCGCTTCATTTTGATTTCATCGTGTTCGTCCTGTTGTTGTGACGGGGGCTAGCCGTATTGAGGGCGCATCAACCATGGCTCTCCGCCACATTCATACTTTGCTCTTTACAGTAGCCGTCGCCTGTAGCCATGCGAGCCCATCATGGCGTTGGTATCCCAATTTCTACCACATCATTCTGCCATTCGTATCGAGTCCTCCATTAGTACAACGCTGAATAGCCACACTTGGTGTTCCGGCCAATACCCTTACGTATTCATACGGCGTAAGTCTGTTCCCTCGATCGTCACTCAGCCTCAGCCGCTGACATACGGAGTTAGTATCATTTCAAGAAGTATATGGAGTCCTCCCAAAGGACTGTCTCATTTCCGCCCCCTACTTACTTACCAATTCGCTGTTCTCCGCGACTCCATCGTCGGTATGCTCTTCGTCACCCAGCCCCGCCCGTTGCGGCGGACCCTGCTTATTCGGTCTTAGCTGATGACACAGTGTATCCGCTGGTTCACAGAGCCCAACGGTGTGCTGAGGTCCAATAAGAGTTGCTGTGGACTTTAGTAATAGTCAATAGTCATAGATTGAAGATGCGGTGTGGTCTGGAATCGTCTCGATTGCCTCGGAGTAGCATCAAGTGACGCTGGGTGCACTGAATGCCGACTTGATCGTATTTCGGCGCCATGTACTTAGAATGAAGTTGACAATACGTAAGTGCTGGAAGTGTATCACGTACTGCCACACAGCGCGGGTACCCCGCAATGTGACAGAGGTTACCCTCTGGGTACCACCCGGGTACGTACCCAGTTCAATACCAGAAAAATCCCCAGTACTGGCCATATTGCCACAGTGCCCACAGGGGCATCCCCTGAGTTTATCGCCATGCCCATAGTGCCACAGTGTGTTTTTTTCAGTGAAAATTCAATTAATTGAGTAGTTACACACTTTCCTGCACTATTTTGATACTGTCAACTACAAATAGTAACTATCCATTTGTTTTTATCACTCCCAGCATGTTAAATCTCAATTTTCAGCTCAATGTTCTGCTTTCCGAGCCTCATTTTGCGCCAACGGAGGACCGATGCCTGCATTTCCGAGGCGTGGAAACGAACTACTCAATGTGGGTCACAGACTTAGGGGCCCCCAATTGTCGTTCACCATAGTCCGCAATCGGAGTGGCTCAACCCTTGTTCGGGGCGGGAATCACTAATCCGGAAGTCGATACCTGCGCACAACTGGCGGAGTACCCGAGCGTGACAAAAATTCCCTTTCAAGGCAGGCCCCTGCGCTCCCCTGCGAGTACCCTCTGCGAACCCCTGGGTAACCGGGGCACCTTTCCGGCTGCCATACAATAACAATACAGTACATGCACACTACTCACTGGCTGAAAACATCGGCCTGTATTCCAAAACGTCGGTCTGCACCGGATGTCGGACATACCAACGTTTTGCTTTTTTAGGCTTACTGATGCATCATCTATAGCATCCCATGGGTCTCGGCTACACGGTGGCTGAAACTATCAGCCTCAATAGCAGAGAATAGGCCTACATCGGCAGTCCGATGTTGAACTGATTTGCTAACATTTTAGCCCTGCTGCATCAGTGTACCTGCATAGGAATAATTGGAAACAACCTAGCTACCTCACTAACCATTTCACAGCATTCTGCTATATTGCCGGTCAATCTCTCGGTTCTAACAATGAGTGAAACAAACTAAAATCAGAGAAAGTCCGAAGAAAAGTCCAAAGTCCAGTTGCCTATCTAGTCTTATACATCACGAAGTACGTTGTACATGGCAAGCCCCCTCTCCCAACCATCCAATCTATCCTCTATGGTAGCACAGTAGCTGGCAGGGTCCGCACGTTGGAAATCCGCCTGAGTCCGGCAGCCGTTGTCCACCCAGCAAAAAATCCCACCTGCGCAATATTGAGTGAAAGACGCTCGCTCCTCTTTGCTGCTGACCGCAATATTGGAGTGAAGAATGGTGGACGAGGGTATGAGAATGGTCGAATTAGGAGGAAACTCAACAACCACCCTGGCATCCCACAGGATTAGATGTCCCCCTTGGGTATGATCGAAGTGACCAAGGGCGGTGATGCAGCACCAGCCGTACCCAAGGTTGAGCGAGTCTCTGTGCGGAACAGTCTGTACCCTAGGTCCAAAGTTGAATGTCGCGCAAGGGAAGACTGATTTAGAGAAGTTTCTTCGGATGTGGGGAAGGGCGCTGTACATTTTTTCGACGTGGGACCGGTAGTGATCGTACAGCTTAGGAGCCCACATTTGAAATGCAGAATCCCCATAGGCAGCTACCCGTTGGACCGCAGGATTGTTCAGTAGGCGTTGAAGCCCAGGTGCATGAGGGCCAGTCTCGCCTGCTATTAGCCTCATGGGCTCCCTTTGGCCGTTTCCATAAGATACCCCAATGGCCAGTGCTGGAAAGTTGCCGCGGCGATGGACGGTATCAGTTTCTTTCAGGTCAAATCCACGCAGCTCGGTCTGCATTGAGCTGTACATGGCCTGGCAGTCCCGCTCGAAGGATGCATCCTTAGGCCTCCCTGCGAGTACTGCAAATATGCGCCCGCCAGAATCAACTAGTGGACGAGGTGTGCTAGTGGTGCCTATCAGTTAGAAGGCTCTCTAGCGTATGAGGCGCACACGCACCATCCATCCCATTGAACCAGGCTAAACCCCTTTTCTAGCAGCCCCTGAGCCGTCCAGTTTTGCGCCGAATCCTTGACGCCAGCACGGGCGCTTTTGGCGGAGTACCCATCCCTCGAAGCTGGGAGCTCATTGCTATTGAGAGTTGTTGCCTGATGGCGGGAAGACGCTGCAGCCTCGGCCCTTTTCTTTGCAGAGGACACGCGGCCTCCTTCCATGTAGGCCTTCATCCTGGCCATCCTCCTTTTACGAGTCTTATAGCGCTGCACGCCTGGCCCTTTCTCAGATGCTAATCCGGCAGAGGGCCTACAGCAGCCGAAGCCTGCATTGCCATCCGTACGATCCAGGTTGCTTTCTATTGGGGTGTAGTCCGAGGCCATGGGCGGGGCAATAGGTTGAGGGATTTTGCAGGGCATGTCCGGCCCCAAGATTCCATAGGTCGCGGATAAGTGGTCAAACCCTAAGGCCTCACGAGATGTGTTGGCCTCTGAGGCTTTGTGAGGCACATCGAGGTCTGAGTTACTGCAAGGCTTAGCGGGCCTTTCGTCGTCTTCTGTGGGAAGGCTGCTGCTCTCGGAGCTTTTGAGGAGGGAGGCGAAGTCCAGAATCATCTTGTAGGGGCTGAACTCCTTCCCAGAGCGAAGCTAAGGGGTTCAAGTAATCAGCGCACTACAAGGGGAGCTGGCTGGGTGAGGAATCTCACCTTGCGCCCAGTGTGACAAGTTTTATCTAAAAGTATAGGAAGTCAGCATGGAGAAAAGGTAGGCGCGTGCTGCCGTCGCGTCCGACCGACGCGCATTGCCCTCTAGCCCCAGGGGTGAGGCAAACAGGGAGGGGCTTGTTGGCTGGGCATGGCCGGTGTTTCTACAAATCGCGGAACTTACTCACCCTCGCATACGATCTCCGTAGTAGCCGCCGGCTTTGGATGGCCGACTTCTTTTCCTCTCAACGACGACGGCGTTGCAGACTCGAGCTGGCCACGCTAGAAGCGACAGAATCAAGACGTTAGCAAGGGATACGAAGACGCTGAAAGAACGACGAGGGTGCGGAACTACATACCTGATAGAAGCTGGCATCTATGCTGATGGGGTTGGCAAAGCAGTGCCGGAGCTCTTGACGGTCAACGCTAACGCTGAGAGGGTGCAACGGTAAGCAAACAGCACAATGATACGCAGGTACTCACTCACTGATTATTCGTGGCCGAGGATGATGGCACCCCCTGCACACGCGCGCGCGAGACATGGACCCCGACGCCGTTCACCATCCTCATAGTCACCCCATGCCTCGTCCTTAGAGGCAACGCACTCGTTGCTCGTCGACACGCCTGCCGACATCCACCCCACCCATCAAGCACTTCAGAAGATGACGACGATTGCGAATGGGGAACGAGCACCTACCATCAGCGTGTACCACCAGTGCACGTACTGACTCTCTTCTAGGGACGTCGCTCTGAATTCTCGTCCGCGCAGGTGCATCTAAACATGGAATATCGTCGGGCTTTCGTCAGTACTACGCGCTGCGTGAACAAAGGTGGCAGACTCACAGTGCAAGAGGGGATGGGGGGCGACGAACATGGGTTCGTGCTGGACAGGGCAAGCGTGGACAAGGTAAGTCGTCTCTGCAGCAACGCTGATTGCCTATGAGGTTTTATGCTGGATGGGGCCTTAGGTCTCGACTGAGCTATTAATTCCCTCAAGATCTCAGTTGGACCGTCTCAGGACGACGTGCGGGGATCCCAGTGAAGCTCAGACATTGACGTGGGCGATGGCCACGATCTCAGGACGATCTCAGCGACGCTCGCATATCAACAGCTCGACGAGGGCCTTGCGAGCAACACGAACTTGCGGCGGCGCCAGCCGAGCGGTCCAATGCCGCCCAACACACGTGACATCTAGAAAACTCAACTACGCAGGATGGCGCTGCAAGCCTGCACAGGCCGCGCAAACTTGGCGCGGATATCAAGCACCCCAAGAGCCATCGTCGAACGACAAAGAGATATGAACGAGAAATGGATATCTTTGTCGTTTTGGTCTGGGCCATGGATAATGGCGCGTGGAGGAGATATTTGGCCATCGTTAGCGACGACAGCAACGCGCTAGAAGGCGAGGGAGTGGTGGTTAGGTGTTGTAGTTCGTGATGCGTGGCTGAGTTATATGAGAATGATATATATTGATTTTCATCATACCTGCGCGAGACGAAGCAGCTGTATGCGTTTTAATGATCTCGCCAATTGACATTAATGCGGAATGAAGATGTACATGAGGGCACCAGACGGCTGATGGATGTATTATACCCTACGACTAACACGATCACCGAGCTCCTTGAAGTGCGAGGTTGCGCCTTCGTAAACCTTGAAACCTTGTTTTCAGGTAGAAGCCATACCATTAGTAGGATGTCGTACCTCAGATGCGCGAATCATCCAGGATGGGTGTGTGGTGTATAATGCAAGTAACAAGATCATGGTACGAGCGTCGAAGGGATAGGCAAAGCTTGAGGAGAGGCCCACTCCAGCTCTGATATGAGGCGCCTGGATGGACTGAAAAGACATGTCCAGTAAATGGATCCCGGGGGGTTCGACAACGCACCTTCTTCCACAGAAGAACACTACCTGTCGACGGGGTACCTGGCGCAGTCGACGCGCTTGCTATGAAATGGCCTTGTGCAGCGCGGTGATACTACAACTGCTGAGTTCCCAGTGACAGCTTCAAGATGAGTGCACTTACCGTGATTGACTGAATGGAAGTCATCCCATTAAGTGCTTCAGGCTTAGTACTCTGAGAGAAGAGGAAGCGATTACATACTTCGATCGTGTTGAAGCTCCTCGATGCAGGTGCCGGTTTCCGCGTCGAACACATAGATTTTACCATGGAGACTGCCACAGATAACGAACTCATCGTTATCACCTGCAAACACCCCTTGCTTAATCTTGTGTCGAGTAACCTTGTCCGGAATGGCGAATTTTCGTGTGAGCGCGTCTTCGGGAAACGCATAAAGTTCGAAATTGTTCGTTGATAAGTTGTTGACCAGCAACTTGGTGGAGTCGTGGGAGAGAGTCGCATGTCCGCTAAGATGCATCAGTGAATGGTACGCAAGTGAGGGCAAGGGTATATTTGAACGTACATGGCACCCAAGAGCTTCTTACGCCATTGAATAATGCCTGTTGCCGCACTCAAGCAAACCCTGCCAATAATCAATCAGTAGCTAGTAGGAGACGACTAAATGAACCTACATCTCGCCACTCTGCAACAAGAAAGCAACGACCTTATCGTCACCAAAGAAAGCAAGGTCCTCGGGCATTGCATTTAAAGAAGGTGCTTGCCATAGAAGCTGCGTGTTACCTGGAGGGAGTCACTAGTCACTAGTTAGAATACAATGGGCTCACTTGAGCTCGTGAGAGTGTAGGCTTTGATGACACCAAACTGACTTGCAGTAATCAGTCGCTGATGGTGTTTGTCATATGCCATGCTTTCGACGGGATGATCAAAGGCAAAGGCAAAGGCGGTGGAGAGTGCAGTGGTGGATAACATGCCCTGGCAATTTCAAGGTAAATAAGTAGCACACAACGCCTATCAAGCGACTCACCGTCTCCTTTGAAAATGGAATGATGCTGATACTCCCTCGGGCAGAGCCAATGCACAAAGCCAGAGAACCGACGACATGTACGGGTGGGGGAAGATGAGCCCAGATGAGAGACGTTATCTGACCCCATTTCTCCTGGGGGTGTCGGATTGTCTGGATGCACAGTGCGGAGGACTTGGACGCGTCCCACACTCGCACACACTCGTCGCTACCTAGCATAGTCAGAAAGTACTGAGGAAGTAACGGCGGTGACTTATTTCCTGTGATGAGAAACTGGCCGCCTTCGGAGAAGAGCAGGCCGTGAGTTGGGCTCTTGCAGGCCGTGAGTTGGGCTCTTGCAGGCCTTGAGTTCTTTGAGCGGCTGAGCGTCGGAGATCTTCAATAATGTGCAGAAAGAGAATAACTAAACGTGGAGCGTACTTTGCGTCCGAATACGTGCATACTGTACGGTCCAAGTGGGGAATATGGAATTGGGGATTAAAGATAGCAGTGAGTACTGACTTGCGACACTCACCGTCGCACGAAATATAAAGAATATTCGAACAAAGCAACATGAGGACTCTGATGATGTCATCGACTTGGTGAACAACACGCTTATGCACCTGCAGTCAGCGGTACCACACCATTCACTTAATCTATACAGTGCTTTGTTATGATGAACTGCGTGCTATCGCGCCAAGCTAGTGATGGTGAGTGGTATCCTGAATATTGGAACAAAGGGCATTAACAGCAGGTTTCACATAGCGGAGTTACAATGTACCAATAGATACATCAAAGCGGAGTTATACATTGTACCAATAGGAACAGTCCAGAACCCCGGAATATGGTAGTAGAGGCTTAGGCCGGTGACCGTCCTGTCTATGGAGTCTCGGTGAGAGACTGTCGATAGACAGGCCGGTCGATCTGAGTTTAAATCCCTTATAGCTGCGGAATGTTCAGAAAAGGAAGTGAATCTCGCGTGCGCGCTCGCGTGTCTCCGCAACGTGGACATTGCCACGTGCCACGTCGATGGTGTAGAGTAGTACTGTAACTGAGTGTCGTTCGTGGCTTTTAATGTGTATTATTTTCCTTGTGACCACCGCAGCTCTTTCGTGTATCTGCACTCTGTCTCTGGCCACCATATTGGGTACATTTAGCCCTGAAATTTAAAATCCCACAAAACGTTCACCAGAATGGTATGGTATTGAAACAGTCTCTATTACATAACGAGGATACACCGAACGACCGAGATCTATGGAAGGTGAGTCTATGTGGTCCGATTCTTAGACGACCGAAACTTCATCAGGCAAAGGGCTCCAAACTTGCGGAGGAGATGCAATCCCAGTTGCCGTGTTTCTGTTTTCCATCGGAAAGTTGAAGGTGTGTGTCTGTGTGTGTAAGCACCGGATTTCAGGGTTCAGAGGTGTTGTAGGCACGCGACGGGGTGAAGAGCTCTCAGTTAGGTGTTATCATCCACGATGCTGGCTCCATTGTATCGAGTGCAGCTAGCACGTATGCGTGTCGTTGACATTGTTTTGGACCACCAGGATGCCCCCATGTGTGGGGTTAGATTCACTCTGATTGAGTGATAAAGATGGTGATCCTGCTTGGTTAGGTGCCATGTCAATGGCGCAGCGAGTTGGTACCTAGGCCTGTGGAAAACGCAACGCGAAGTCACGAAGGCTTGTTCGTCGCTCACGTGTTCAAACCTCGATCACCAATTGCCACGTTTAACGTTGCACACGCGAGCGCGCACGCGAGAATTCTTTCCTTTTTTGAACATTCCGCAGCTATACCGAATTTAAACTCAGATCGACCAGGCTGACTATCGTCAGTCTCTTGTTCCAGACTACATCGTCAGACTGGTCACGAGGCTAGTAGAGGCTATTGAGGGAAGCGGACAAAAGTGGGGAAATTTTTTCGTTTTGGCTACTTAGAAATCGGACAAATTGGCTACAAATTGGTCAAACAGTTACTTATGATTTGCGGACAAAAGCCGGTTAATGTTCGTTAGGCTACTTTCATATGCGGACAAAATATCACACGATTTATGGCTGGTTTGATGTAACAGTATAACGTTTCATCGCATTGTTTTTGTTAGGGCGGAGGACGTGGGTTCGAGACACCGCATACTAGGTATAGCATCTCACTGGATGACGAGCATGAACTGGACGACAATCTCCATACAGAAGAGTACCAAAGCATCCACCACATATCCAACGTTATTGCTGATCTTTGCACATCGCAGCGTAGTAAACCCCTCGGACTAGGAAGGCTCAAAGTTACTGAGATCAATGTTGAATCCCTTGTGGAACTTCGTGAAAGACACGAGACGCGACGAGCACGGTTAGGGCTTCGAACGCGCAGGCAACACATGGATATGGCATCTGACGAAGTCAAGGACATATCCACAAGATGTGCCCTCATTCAACGGTTCAACGACATACTACACGAGACAGAACATGATGTTGCAGCGGGTACTGGAATCAATCGTAAGGTGCGAACAGAAGGAACGGCCGCTGCAGACGTACTTCCGACGACAGGTAATGCTGCGAACGCCGCCCTTGCTGCAACTGTAATACAAAAGAAGGTGAAGTACCTCGCTATAGATATATGTGGCTGCGCAGATAATGCACTAACATCTTATAATTAGCACTATTAGGCTGCCAACCGACGCAAAGATGCCTTCGTCAAATTCCTTCCCAAAACCTCGCCACTTCTAAGCCATCTAGTGAACGCTCAACTTGAGATGCCTGACCCAAAATATAATGCTCCGGGAAGATCAGTCAGTCTGGGTGACTATGGATTGGTCGTTTCCTGGCGCTGGCAAGCTGATGGTTGGTCGTAGTAAGTCTCTCATCACTCACTCGTCTCATCAATTAGTAACTAATGTTTGGGCGCAATTTCATTACTCACTTTCTATTCGAAGTCAGGAGGTAAACACGGCCGACGCGACGCCATGTTCAATATCAACGCATTCTCGAATATCAGTGTACAGACCTACAAGCACGTGCATCAACGTCAATTTCGCAGCATACACGCAACTATGAGGGACTGGCAAACATCCCCCTTTGCACTGCTTTGATCTATCAACTTTCTTTGTCGCATCGCGCCACCTTCCAGTGTTCAGCAAGTGGGATTTGCGTTGTCAGCTGAAGACGCAGGGCTATTCAAGGCACTTCAGAACCATGGGGGTAACTTTCTCAAGGTCCTCAAGCGGTTCAATGGTCGGTCTAAAGCGGAAACAAGGGATGATGACAACTCTGACGGTAGTCTGAGCTTACACTGTGGGAAGTGCGGGCATTAGTAAGCAGCGTCGTTGACGCTCACCGTCAAAATGACAGCGTCATCAACATTGATGGTGACGACATTTCTATTCAGCCGGACATTGCCTTTGTTCGGACATGCCGCCGACATTGATCAGCCCAGTGCCTAGCGCGTTGCTCCTAGCAAGGCCATAGGATCAACGCTTATGGTGCTGGTTGCATCAATGTCCCATACATTGATGAGGAAACTGGTATTTATGCTTGCCAGTGCGTCTATTCTACTTATATGTGTTGTGCGTTAACAATTTCAAACCATATATCTCGCAGGGAAGTGAGTAAGAATCCTCATGGTTGTTTTGGACTTAAACGAAATTTCGTTCAAACGCAATCACGTGGTAGTAGATTTGTCATCATTTAGTCTGACGCTCCTGCGATCGTCTTCCTTCCCTCCCACCACTTCCTCCTTCCCTCCCGCCGCTTCCTTCCTCACCATGGCCACTTCCACCCTAAAGCCAAAGACTGCATAGTAGTGCATGAGCTGCAATTACTCATTCCTCGAGCCTTAGGCCACAACGGTGAGGCCCAGTCTACTTACATGGCCGCGCCTCATTGATAATCCAGCATCCAGCAGTTCTCGGAGGTGGTGGTTGCGGTCGATAAGGTTAGTACCTAATACGGTCAGCATATACATGTACAGTCCGGTTGAGAGTGACTAGGGATCTACGAGAGGTATCCCTGCGCTTGGTCAATGGTGAGTCGTCCTTTCCACTAACACCTATATATGCCGTTTGAGTCTAGTGCATAGCACCGTCCGACCTCTCTACAGGGTCTGGAAAGGCCGTAACTGGAGCACTACTTCATTCCTTCCCTCCCTTCATCTCCCAACTATCTGGTGAGTTCGTGTAGCCCGACTCTCTATCTTTGGCATCAAATGATGAGCTACGTATTAGACCGTTGCAGTGGGCCCATGGAGCAAATGTGTATACAGCATCAACACCCTCCTGCGGCCAACCCATACATAGCCTCAAATCCGACGTATTAGCTAGGAATATACATTGTTTTGCTGGTATTTTGTGCTTAGAGGCCCTAACGGAGCAAATTGGATGCCCCCGCACCCAGGTAACTGCTTCCGAGGGAATGTGCCCGACACTGATAAAGCAACGAAAAAATGTCAGTTTCACTGCCCCAGGCATTGTCCATACAATTTCTTGAACATTGGTCTTAGCGGGAACCAAGATGGGTAACCCCAGGGATCAATGTTGATATCGTTCCCTTTCATTGTCGTGTGACATTGAATAGCAATCGAACCCACCTTGTTTATCAACGCCGCCACTTCCCTCAGTGCTTACTGAGCACCCAGTCCCCTTCACAGACCTCGCTGGAGAGGTTTTCGCTAGAGTCCGAGAGCGCGAGAATATAATTTTATGTCCGATCAGCTGTTGACAGTGCCGAGAACTTAAATTCGCTCAACCTCTCCAGGAGGTCTGGCGGACAACGTATACAAACACCCTCAGCCACCGTCTTATCATTCAGAGATCAAGTGCGCTGGGTCGCGGAACTCGAATTCGTCATTCAGGGGACGCAGGAGCTCGTCAACAAGTGTTCGCAAGCCAGTGTCATTATGTCCGGTTTCAACGATATCGCAACTGCGTTTGCGCAGGCTGACATTAGCCTGTCTGAATTCATCTTTCAATTATGCACTTCCTCAGCCTTGCCTTGCCTTGAGGATTTGCTCACCCACGCCGACGCGATCGCTGATGCTCTGATGAGCCATCCTCGACGGCCTCAAAAGTCACCTAGTTGGGTTCTGAAGTTTGCGAGGTCGAATTATGCCGCAGAAATCCGAGAGCTAACAGATATAGACAACGGCTGTCATTTCAATGCGTACAAGATCACCCCCGAACAATTGCAGTCGTTTCGCATCGACCGGATGGCTGATAAGATGGAATTACTCGCACCCCAGCTATGCGACCTTCTTCAAACCCTTCTATCGGCTTCGGATACTAAGAAGAAGCCCACCAATGAGACGAGTCTTGGGCATGATAGTGACGCCGAAGAAGACAAGATGTGGGATCAGTTTGATGACTTGGATATTGAAGGCCTTTTGGACGTTGTTAAAGGGACGCGTATGACCCGGGCTGAGAAGAAAGAACGGCGGCATCAGGCCATTCTAATGATTGTGAGTGCACTTGATCTCACTTGTATGACCTACTACTCACGCGCTCCTAGAAGAAAGTAGTGATACTTAGCCTCCTCATGCAAAGCTCTAATCAGAAAGCCAACGCACTTGGAAGTGTCGTTGGTATCTTTCTACATGCGTGCCGCACTCCTGAGAAAGTTGTCAATGCAATTTCACGTATGGGACTCACGATCTCAATGACCTCAGTCGAGAATGCAATCATGTCGCTCTCACGCGAGTCCGCTAAGACATTGCGATAATGTGTGATGTGAATGTGGAATTGAGAAGGAGCTTCTCAAATTTCCCACCCAGCTTCATCAACTGTTCTGGGCTAATTACAATTGCCTGATATCTTATGTCTTCAATATCCTAGTATGGTGTTGGTTAGTATAAATATGGCTAATGGGTAACAGACAGCTTACTCGAAAACTCTCTGGAGTTGCAGTTTCTGCACCGATGAAAATTCCTCGAAACCCTGCTTTCTCCAGCACCTCCTGTTGCAAGTGGAGCTCTAGGGCAAGCTGGCACATAGCAGAATGGCCAAGAATATTGGAGAATCTCACAATCAGTAGTTACTTGACTTAGCACAGACACTGGTAGTTAGTAGAATATTCTAGTAATTATTCACTCATGTATTTAAGCCTGTAGGTAGTATAACAATCAAGTCTTTCTATTCTCCTGCGCACAATACCTCCACATTCTGCTTTCCAAGGATATTGAGTGGGGTAACCACAATTTGAATTCCATCAGGACGAAGTAACAAGGGTAGCAAGAATGTCAGAGTCTTGCCCATTCCAGTTCCTGCAATGGATATGATATCCTTGTCGCGGCGCAGTATTGCAAGGGTGATACTGACTTGCCAAAGACAGGGGTATTGATTGAATACAGCAACAGCACGGTCACGGATTGCCGAAACCTTTGGAAGTGAATTTCCATTGTCTGGCATAACTATTCAGTCGATGCGTCGACACGCGAAAGAGTTGTATTCAGTCTCACGTGTTCGTGCAAGCTACTTTACCACTCCTAACAAACCCCTAGCAGCTCAGTCAGATTGAAAGTCCGCGGCGCACAAGTATCAGAGATAAGACGATGGCTGAGGGTGTTTGTATATGTTTTCCGCCAGACCTCCTGGAGAGGTTGAGCGAATTTAAGTTCTCGGCACTGTCAACGGCTGATCGGACATAAAATTATATTCTCGCGCTCTCGGACTCTAGCGAAAACCTCTCCAGCGAGGTCTGGTCCCAGGAGACTGCTGAGCACCCTACGTGCTCTTTCTGATGTTCTCCACTCTTTTTGTGTGCCTAGATCGATCGGCTGAGATCAAGGGCTGTAGAAATCTAAGAATTTAAGCACACCTTTACCACCGCCGGGGACAGTATCCCAACAAAGATCACCCTCCTTCAAGTCCCCTAGCTTCATAAATGCACACCTAATCTTGCGATCCACCAGGCGTTCCTTGAACTTGCGATTGCGATTATCGTCTGCGTGTCTGGTGACCAGAATGTATGCGAAAGTACTGTCTGGTTTGAATGGCGTATACCCGCCTATTGCACGGATCATAGGGAAGTTGGGATTTAGGCTACGGGTGAACCGATTGAGAAAAACCCGAGCATTGATGACGTTGTTGTCAGCCTCCTCCATTCCTAGCTCTTTTGCCATGCCCATCGCCACTTTGGTGGTCATAACATATCCAGCCGCAAGCAGCACCATGGGCGTGTTGGTAGAACGTCAGAAGTAGCTGTGGGTTGTTATGTGAGATAGTATCCACCGCAGTTACAGGTGACATACTAGTGAGTGTCCTAAAGGCAGACCGCTGGCAAAGGGCAGTGAAGAGATGAAGGTCAATGTTCAAACATTCAACGACGAATCAGATGGTTGACCGAGTGGCTGACAAACCGGTCACGGGTTCATTTTTAAATTTTTTTATATCTGCATTTATATATACCGCCACAACATGCTATGCTACTAAGACACGGAGGGAGGTTGGGTACGTACATTTAGCTACTATCCCTGCCTGGGGGCCGGAGGCCGGCCAGGCGTTGGCGACGAGGGTGCGTTAAAAACCCCATTGGCAAAACCCTGTGGGAAAAAGCTACCTGCCGTACCCGTTTGTGACGACGTTTGGGGCCATTTGGAAGTGGGGCCAGATTAGGAGTAGTTCCCGGAGGTGGTCGGGAAAGTTTATCTGTGAAGGTGCGTCAGATGGGTGTTAAGCGCTAAGCGCTACTAGTAAGCTGTTACTGGGCGAGGGGAATTATCAATTATCATAAGGTATAGGGGCAAAGGGGCAAAGGGGCATAAGGGGAAAGGGGTTGGGCTTAGCTGTTATTCGGACGAAATGAGGTCGAGCGAGCAACCGCCGCTATTCCTTTTTGAGTTTCCAACAGAAAGTCTACTGAAAGGTTCGACGGCATCGCGTAGGTCGTCTCTTGCGTGCTCATGTAGTGGGCAATCCACCAGGATGTGCGTTCTGCTTTATGTCGTCGCACGGGCAGGCCATATGCAGCCGTGGGACAAACCTGGAGAAGTATTCCCCAGTGAAGGCGCGGCCTAGCAAAGCTTGAATGCTGTGAGAGTAGGTGCGTCGGTTCCCGGTGAACGTCAGATGGAACCTGTCAAGTCGAGTGGATGGTGGCCGAGTGAGGGACAAGGGTGAAGGAGTGTCTTTCGGTAGTTCTTTCCATTCATTCAGCCAACGTTCGAGCGCAACTGCTTTGGTACGCGCTTTTGCGTACGATATGGTGGTTCCGACGAAAGGTATTTGCGTTGTCGCCCGTTTAGCTAATTGGTGGCATCCTGTCGGGAAGACAGCAGCTTGTCTAGGCTGCGGCGGAAGATTACTGAGGCATCTTGTGAAGGATGAGGGCTATTGTTGTAGACCATTGTAATGGCCGAGGTATTGTCAGCGAACAGGCGGACACGTTGAACCTAAGGTCGATCTCGTAGAATCTGGTGGAGGCTTCTGGACGCATGCGCTAGAGCAAACATCTCGCCGTCGAAATTGTCGTTAGAAACTTAGAGGTTATTAACTTAGGGGTAATTAACCCGGTTATTAACCGTTATTGACGTTAACATCTTTGAGGGGGGGAAATATGAGTTATTAACATTGATATGTCATCAGGGTGCACACTGAACTTTGTTGCTAATTTTCGATTTTGTTCACTCTTACAACGATCTTTATTATCTGAAGAATCGACGCGGCTATCATACAAATAATATTGCTATGCAGGAAATCCTCAATGAGCTCTCCATTCCTCTTACCTATCGCAATACCCAAAGGATGAGAGCATCATAACTTCCAAAGCCTGCGCCGAGGATTGTAGAGACGTATGGGTCGGAAGACGCACTGAACCATGCTCTGGAGATTTCATTTGCGCATTGAGGACAACAGCCCGGGGATATACCTTTCAAGCTACGCGAAATGAACAAACGGCGTCTATATTTTCGTGGATCAACCCCCCTCGCCGAAGCCACCAAAAGGCTGCCACTATTGTTAAGATGGCCCAGTTGCGCTCTCATCATATTCGACAATGAGAGGCAAGTGACTCTTCACTCTCGGAGTATTAATGTACTTAAAACTTCAAGACCAAACTGAATTCTTACAATCAGCCAACGGTCAAGTTCCGTGATGTAGTTTCTTCGGCGATGCCCCACCAGTGATTTCTTCAAAACACAAGAGGTCCAAGGATGGGAGCACCGACACAGTTGAAAGTGAATCAGACCATCGAATCGAGAAGAAGACTGACGAATCCGAGGTGGAGGATGATGAGTGGGTTACATCATCTACAGATGTGGTCAGCGCCGGTGATGGCGTCGACCTCAGCTCCCCCATGTTGAGGGATGTATTCGCAGACTTTACGTCCGTTCCGGCCACTCGCAAGATAGTCCTTCCTTCACAACAAGCTGGAAGGTCGAAGAAACGGGCGGATTGGGGGTTTGATTAATGGATATTACTAATATAGTAATCAATGTTAATAACCGGTTAACAACTTCGTTAATTACTCTCTGAAAGCTGGCGAGGATACCGACGTGTTAGTGATCCTGCGAAAACCATATTAACCGTACACTAGTCGGTGCAGTTTTCTCCGACGCCCCTATTCCTAAGAAGACTCAACTCTGTTCATTCTGCGACCGCCACTGCCATCGACGTTCTCCCAACCACAACCTCCAATGTCGTCCCCTCACCCAACGTGCACTATCGAGGAAGTCCGTGCGATGACGAAACGACACGCTATCGCGCAAATATTCGAGGATGAATGCGACTGGTTTGCCACAATGGGCCAGACGATGCCGCCGAACGACGAGGGTTTGGAGGAGGGCATGGAGCTATCTGTTGCGGCTATGAGGCCACAGCTCGTGAGTCACTGGATCAGAACTGACTGGCGATCACTTACAACATTCACAGGCATGGCTGGAGGCCGTCAGGGAGCTGATGATTCAGCGGGGAATAGAGGGCTCGATCGACGAGGAGAAGTGGGGGGCGGTGACGGCCGCTCGGAAGGACCTTCTCGAGGGAGAGGCAGCGCTGGCGTCATGGAAGCTAGCTCGAGAAAATGCGGCGAGGGAGGCGGAGGAGGGCGGCGCAGGGAAGCAGGTTCCAAAGCCTCCGGTATGTCTTCAACTGCTTGAAGCAATCTTCACCGTAGCTGAAGAAGCACAAGGCGGACGGCAGCTATGGGGGCTCTGCGCGCACTCTGCGGGGGAAACCAGCACTCCGGGGGCGGCCTCCGTGTCCGGATACGGGCAAGGTGCATGCTCCGCCGGAGCTCGACAATACAATCTACGGGAGGTACGATCCTAATGGCAAGTCAATTTCCCCAATTTGCGGAGTCTACTCATGGAACGACAGCGGGCCACGCAAATCCAAATTCGACCGAATGGGTGTGCGGCAGCTACCCGAACGAATGCGACCACCCTCCAATTGAGTGGACGGGCCTACGTGCATGCCTCCGGTGCCAGTCCTTGAGGGGGGCGAGCTGCCTTGGAACGGGATGCAACGACTGTGGCCAATGTGCCGCAGCTAGATCCTTGTGCTCACATTCAAAGTGGAGGATGGCTAACCAAGCAGGCGCTAGGAACGGAGTGAGCCGCGGACGCTCCTCACGGAGAACAGCAAGTCGGAAGGAGGCTCCGTTTGCCTCAATGGCTTCGCGGACAGGATCAGCTGACACCATCGCCACGGTTGGTCCCAAGGCAATAACCAAGGAGGAAACTCCAACCCAAAGGGTGGGTGTCGTTGCCTCCCCGGATAACCAAGAGGAGCCAGTCGTTGATATTGACTTGACACTGGAGCCGGAGGAGTATCCGGATGGCAAGTCTCCACATGGAAACGGTAATGCGGCGGATGAAGCTGGTACGATCAAGGGTGGCAGCGGTGGAAGTGGCCGGGGGGGAGAAGGGGGCAACAAGGCCGTACCGGGTCATTCAGCCCTTGGACCCAATCGAGCCCGTGGTCGATGTGGAGCTCGACATCTTTGAATCCCAGCTGAACGTTCACAACGCGCGACTCCGGAATAACGTCCGAGGCACCCTCGCAACCATCGGAGACATGCGCTCGCTCAACAAGACGTTCCGGGAAGCACTCATGCGGCGCCAACCCTTGCTTGCAGGACTGAGTGCCCATGCACCCTTCGACACCATTGAGCCCGCGGCCGACAGGGAGCTCGACATCTTTGAATCCCAGCTGAACGTTCACAACGCACGATTCCAGAGCCAAGCCCAAGGCATCCTGGCCTCCTCCGAAGAAATGCATCTGCTCATCCAGGCCTTCAGGGCCACGCTAATGAATCGCCGACAACACCTTGCTGCAGAGAGAGCTCGTGCAAAGCAAGAACTTGGTGGAGAGCTTACACTTTGAATATACAGGCAGCATATTTGTGCAATATTCCAGGGCCACCTTTCCTCTCCTTGCTACGTGGGCTCTTGCACTTCTCGTGCTCTCATTCACTCCGTATCTTATTGATACGCATGACAGCCCGAGCGTAGTAGAGCCCTGGGATGAGACAACATGATGGGACAGCGCGCAGAGAGCGGTGCGGAAGGCATAGACTATATTATTTATGTAATAGTTACCATGAATGGGATTGATTTATTTGCTGAAAACAAACTGTACTGAGCTGGTAGGTCAAGGTCGAGTAGGCTCGATAGTACTCATTGATAATCGAGCTCAGTCCCATTCAGAGATCCCAAACCAGCCTCTGCGACCTAGTTACCTTGCTGATGCGGGCCGCCTCCCTTTGGGCGCGTGCTGCAGCAGTATGTGCCACGTGATCGATCAGCAGGGGCGTGGAAAAGAAAAACGCACCCATCCAGCCACTCGCACCTTGCTGACAACCACGATCCATGGCGCGCCAAACCCGGTGAGCAAAGCCCATTCAACCCAGGGCGCGAGCGCAGCGCGTAATCCTTGCCCCTCGCCCATGCCGCCCATTTTGCCTCACCCCTGGGGCTGGTGGATGGCTACGCGCGTAGGGGCGAAGTGCGCTTGGCCTGCCCATGCCGCCCACGCCGAGCCTGGAAGCATGCTAATTGAATTCTTTGACAGCAGGCGCCGACTGGCATCGAGTGGCTCACTGGCACTTGCGAAAAAGTAGGCGCTCAAGCTGAAGCCTTCAGCACCCCCATGGTTCACCCCTTGGGCCATGCCTGGGGAAGCCAAAAGCACGGCGAGGGTGATTCACGGCCTGGGGATCCAAAGTAAGCAATAATCAGTTGCTTGACATTCCGCCCCCACCGCTTCTTCCACATCATGGTTGCCCTTGTAGCGTCTCATTGCTCTCCCTCGATATATCCCTTTTTTCGGACAGTCCCAATTGTATCCAAACGCCTTACCGTACCCCACACATTGCTCGCCGTCTAATTTTAATCCGCCTTCGCACCCCCCTTCCCATCCAGAACACATGTGACACTTGCCACCTAAGGGTTTTTTATTCGCGCCTTTTGTTGTCTCGGCCGTTCGTACAGGTTACTTTCATCCAACTTTCAAACCATACACATGCCATACCCGGTCATTACTTCGTATTGTACTATTACTTTGTAGCATTACACTACTCCGTTTAAACAAGTGGTTGAAAGTAGCATGAGGCGATAGGCGCGCATGAAAGCTTCATACCCAGAAAAAAATCGTAGCAAGGGAATGGCAAATGGCGCAGTAGTTATGGCAGTATGAAGGGATGATCGGATACGAAGTGGTGACTAGGCATAGTACGCTGATGGCGCCCGCCTTTGAGCATGGGCACCGTCCATGGTACGTCGCCGAGAGCCATTCCGGCACTAGCACCCTACGGGTCTGTAACAGCCCTCTTTTCTGACAAAAAGAAAACTCGCCGTACAAATTAACGGTGGTTGTCATAGCTGAAAACTTTCGCCCATGCCTGTCGTCCATGCATCGGCCTATCTATATTCATAGCCTTGAACAAGGCAAGAATGCGTACGTTTGGAGATGTCAAGGAGACGGACGACTTGTTGTTTCGAATCCTAGCTTCACCTCCGCGGGGGCAGTGCCGTATGTGGGAGGGCGGGGTACATACCGCATCTACTCTCCGTATGCTATGGGGAGTGTCCAGTCGCCGCGTTGCAGCATCGTGGCGGTTTACACCACATAATAGAGCTGCGGGGTAGTGATCCTCCGGGTTGCTAATCCGCCGTGTCCCAATCCCGCCGTCTTCATCCCCACGTACCGTTCCGGCAACTTCCAGAGTGCCCTCCTCTTTCAACTTCTCGTCAAGCGTCTGGACGGCCGCCGACTTCCCTTTGCACACGGAACTGTTGGCAGTTTTCCTTACTGCGCTCACGTCGCCCAGTGCTGCTTCCTTCGCCTCCTTGTCCGCTCCTCCCCTTGGCATTCCAAAGTTGTCCGGGCCACCTGGGGCTGGCGGGGTTTCCGGAGCTCGCCTCGCGCTGCGGGCGGAAACTTGTTCATTGAGGCTCACCCACTCGTTATAAGGTTTATATACTCCGTGTGTTGTCACGTAAGTACGTGTGATGGGTGTGGCCGCAAAGGGATGAGAAGGACTCCGAAGGTGAGTAAATGAAATGTCGGACACCGGAACACAACGTGTAGGGCGACGATAACAGGAGTCGCAATAGCAACAGAACTTTCAACAAGAAAATTTGTTTGTTTACTCAGGTACTATGTAGGGCACATGTATATGTGAAAATCCGATCCTCACGCCGGTGCGCGCGGCCCAGAGCGGAGAGGGGTGTATTGGCGGACGTATCTCCTGTACAGTACAATTCTAAATACGCCATGTGGGTGAACGCGGACTCTAAGAAAGGCTATAGCTACTGGACTACTCGCAGTCCAGGAGGTCATGTAGGCGATGCCGTGGAACTTCTATGGTGACTGAGGCTTCAGTCCCAGTACCACCTCCGCTGCTCGAGTTCGTTCGAACTCGTTTGTCACTTGCCGGAGCCACTGCTTCCGACTCCGGTGTCCCCAGAGCTTTTTTACTTCCTTCGCCGCGTGAGGCCGATCGCTGTCTACCACTTTCCGACACCGCTGGATCTGACTCCTCGGCTCTTGGAACTCCAACTCTCCCCCTCCCTTCTCCACCGGTGGCTGATCGCAGCCGTCTGTCGCTCGGCGGCACCCCTACCTCCGGGTCCCGTGCCTCCTGCTTTTTGAATACAAGGCCTTTCCGTCGGAAAGCTGCCTGGGCCGGATGCTCCCCGTCCAACTGCTCCCTGCTTTTGGCAAACTTGGAAAGGGGCACTACAACAGAGTCATTCATTGGAAAATCGGCGGCGAATAAAGTACATACCATCACTAAAGCTCTCAACACCCCAGAGCTTGTGCAGTAACAGGCACACTTCGACTTTGAGTTGCTGGTTTCGGAAAAAGCCTCCGTACTCCAACTCGGTGCGACCATAGTTGTACATCCCAGCGATTACACCGTGTCCGCTAGTCTCTTCGGCCGCAGCGTGAACCTCTGGATATGCTGCGTCTTCATAGACCTCTCTAAAAGTGTGCGGAAGCACGCGGCGCTGAATTAGCAGGATAAGATGTCTGCAAAGCCGAACATTGAGTTTTCGACCGTCCATATATGCGCCAAAGAGTTCCTGGACGGCTTCGGAGAGGTCATTGGCGGTAAACCTTCTCCCGCAAAAGACAAAGATGCCCGTGGCGTATAGCTCAAGGAACTTTGTTTCTTGAGAAGGCATCACTGGCATATGGCGACCTTTATTGTATAGAAGATTTAATGATAATATCGAGTCTGAATCAACATGTCGCCCTCATACCGGGATGCAGAAAACGTGACCCAATGTTAATCTCCCGTGACGACTAAGGCCTAAACAAATGTTGCTAAGTGGATGCTAACTGCTAAGCCTATACTACGTGTGCTAGCTGCCATACCGCAACGTGTCGTGTTGTGTCGCGTCTCGAAACACAATGGAGCCCCATTCTGGATGGCCTTCTTCCGAGTTGCTGGATCTCGGAGATTGTACACTTGTCGCGATTCCTTGGTGGCGCCTCTCGGAATAGATGTCGGATGCGGCCTTGCCAACCTTCCGGACAACCTTGTCACACTTGATTCCGCTTCAAAATGCTAAGTTAAAGTAGGTGAAGTGGCCGCCGCCGACGTCGCGTATCAATCGTGTACTGTGTAAATAAATTTGTGCGGGGTCAGGCAGTGATCATGAGGAACCATTTTCCCACAAGTAAAAAAAAGGGATCGTTTGCGCTACGTCCGTTGGATTGACAGGAGTCGCTCTCCTCGTTTTCTTTGATGGCTCATGGTGATGGACCGGTTCAGGTGCATGGCATCAGATGCACATTGTGCAATTTTATCACACGTCAAGACCGGAGTCGCTCAAACCAAGACCGGAGTCTTCAAGCCCACTACGAAAGGGCACACTGCCTTCAGTATGTTGCCCCCAGTTGTACGTTCCAAGTCTCCTTTTGTATTGCCTAGCTAGCTAACTTTGCATCATAGCTACTGGACCAGTCACATTCAGGAGGTCGTCTCCGACGGGGAAGGTTGAGTGCAGCTTCTGCACCACTTATAGCGTGATCGACTACACATCGCTCCAACGGCACATCCTCGGGAGACATAAGTATAGGATTAGAACTGGAGCATGGAAGATCAGAGACTACACTTGGGAGGAAGTCCCTCGTACAGATGTTGACTACTGCCCCTACTGCAGGATGGACCTTACCACGGAGGAGGCGTCGCCGAGTGATCATTTCGTTCAACTCCATGTCCTTCAATATCGAGTATCCTCTGGTAAGTGCTCCAATATGCGTGTCAATCAGCTCTAACTTCACTTCCTTTGTCCGGAAGCCGCTCGGAGTGGCCAGCATACTGGAAGGGCCATATTTCAGGTTGATCGAGCAGGACCTCAAGGACTCTTGAGATGTCCCATGGAGTCCTGCACGCAGTACCGCAATACCTCTGCCTCTCTCCAGTCCCATCTTCAAGAAGTACATGGAGGACCCTACTACTGCGATGCCATAGTCAAACCCAAGCTCCCAGGCATTGAGGCCATTCTGGGTAAGAAACTACATCGTCCGAGGTAAATCTCCCAATAGGCCACACTCCGGTTTCATACGACGAACCTTTAATAGCACCAACAAGTACCTTGTGCGATGGAGGGGCTTCTCCGATGAGCATGTTTCATGGGTGTCTGAAGAAGTTTTACGGTAAGTACTGAGTGCTCGGACGGGATTCCTGATCTGACACCGTTCCGCTCCTTAGAGATCATCCGCTTCTCGAAGACTTTTCAAGGCGTTGGCAAAACACTGCCATAAGTGAGCGCAACAAGCTTCCATCTATGCCAGAGCATCTCCGGCAGGACGATGATTGGGAGCGTCACATTGACAAAGTGGTAACAGTTGCCAAAGCCGGACCTCAAAGTAGCGGCGATGTAAAACTGGCCGTGTTCCTTCTCCTGTACGGAGCTTCCTACTCTAATTCCCCCATATATTTAACTATTGCGTAGCAAAACCGGTCTCATGGTGCAAGAGGATTCAACGGCTTGCAGGAAGCACCTGCCGAAGATGGCATGTTCTCATATCTGATTCCCGTTCGCCTTTTTAACCCCATCGCAGCTTCTAGAATTTTATGAACGGCATGTGGTGTCAAAGAGAAGTCAGGGCGCGCCCCCTCAACTGGAGCCCATGCGCAATGGTACAGACTACGATGCCGACCACAATCATCCTCGCGAGCGGGGTATTGTCAGCGATCATGATGATCTGTTTAGTGCAGATGACGGCTCGGACTACGGACCTTGATGAGTATGGAAACGACCGTTACGTGCTTCCCATAGCGTTGCTGCGGGGATCGGATTGGGCTTATATTCGGTCTATATGTCGCACGTATATCTAAGTGCTATTTTGCTCAGCATACCAATTACGTCCAGTTACATTTTCCCGCGAACGGTCCGGGGCCGTGCGTTGATGTTGACCAAGGAGGATGCTCTCCAGCGCTGGAGGGAAAGCTAGATGAAGGCTCTTACTACCCGTGTCAACCCGAAAGGCTGTGGCCGCTTTCCCTGCTGACTTCCATGAAGACTCGGAGTACGTTGAAAACGTTCATCAAGTGCCGGATGAGATGGGTCAAGTTGCACGAAGCGCGAGGCAGTCGGAATGACAAAG
This sequence comes from Pleurotus eryngii var. eryngii, assembly GCA_029467805.1. Taxonomy (NCBI): domain Eukaryota; kingdom Fungi; phylum Basidiomycota; class Agaricomycetes; order Agaricales; family Pleurotaceae; genus Pleurotus; species Pleurotus eryngii. The sequence goes on along the minus strand of SZVJ01000004.1, from coordinate 2,038,483 downwards.
CTCGGGTATGAAAAACACCGCCCAAGCTAGCGTTTTCAGTCCACTGTCACTCAGAGCCGCTTCTGTTACGCTTCGTGGTCGTCCCCCGCTTTCCTCCCCATTCAGGATTCACCCTGAGACTTCCCCCGAACACTCCACAGCCCGTTTGTCTGACCGGCCTATGACTCGTGTTTTGCTTAGACTTGTAAGTACTACCGGAGGCACACCTTCACATCAAATTCCAATCTGCCTCATGCTGAGATCAGACGATCAGGTCAGTAATATCGTTCTGTCTTCTCTGTCATTATCATTGCCTGGCCGTTTGGAGGCGGTGTCTGACCGTCTTGTTTCAAGACACTCGACAGTAAGCAGGATTATATTTGACGATTAGATTCACCGCGCATATAATCCGCGCAAGAGCAATTGTAGATTCTGCTCTTTCCAGCCAAATATACGGTGTTTATGTAAAAGTCCGAGCCCAATAGATGATGCAAGTCATCAGGTCAGTCCCAACGTGTTCCGCAACGGCACAGCAAGTTTCATAACAATAGGCGTCCGCCGTTTTCGTTTTTTTACGCCGGAAGCTGGATATTGCCAAGGCCGAGTTAGAAGAATTCTTGACGATGATTGGCCACATCAAGGACGGCAAGGGGCGGCAGCATCCCGGCAGCAGTAAAATGGTCGCTCTAGGACCAAATAATGGATACTTGGGTACGCCTATCGTTATGAAACTTGCTGTAAACGGTAAGCATAAAACGCGTCCCCCAACGAGAAACATAAAACGTGTTCACCCAACAGTAAACATAAAACGTGTTCCGTAAAGGTAATTAGAGACGTGTGATATGGAAAAGGTGCTCAATTCGCCGTGCAAGCGTCCGCCTCCGCCTCTTGAAACTCAAAACCACCTCTACAGCCGTGGCCATGGATGCAAAGTATGGTTACGCCTGTAGACCATGAATGCAATGAAATGCTCAATTATGCTTTCGACAGTTTCCTGAAACCTATGCTATTTAGGGTAGTCGATTCTCAAATGTGCGATTGGCCTTCGAAAAGTAACGTTACGATGCTTGTTTGGACCGCCGATGGAAAACCTACTTTGTGCGTGTGTTAGTGAAAGTATTGGTTTTCCAGTTTCTCATTGCTCTCACATTAGACACCAATGTGGTGCGGAGGACAGAACGGTACTGTCCGACGCACAATGTGAAAGTTTGATTCAAATGTTCAAGGACATGGTCGAAGCGGGTACATTATCCGATGGTCACAATATCGAAAAGAGTAAGGACCCATCGCTGGATGAGGGTAATTTCGAGATCGACCCCGAGGATATCGAACTCCAGATCGAGCAAGATGTAGAGGAAATTGAATTGGCCGTGGCCTCGGGCAAACTGGATGACGATGACTGGGAGGTTGTCGGAGAGGATGAGGGAGCCACGAAGGGCATGGAAAGGGACGAAGAAGAGAACGAAGAAAACCAGGGAAGGCACGGGGAGGGGCGCAGCGAGTCTAACGGACAGTACGCTCGTCTGCCCTGGGTATGCACTGATGTCTAAAATATCTCCACAGCACAAAGGAGGGTCTGTTGGAGGATGCCGGCGGTTGCTCCGAATTCGACGACGACGAACATCGTCAGGACCCTTTCGCAGACGACGTGGGCGGAATGATTGAGGAGGAAGGAGACAAGAGGGCGGATGAAGAAACCGGAGAAAGTGCGGGACCCATGGAGGCTCATGAGTACGCTCGTTTTTCCTGGCCGTGGAGGCCAGCTAACGTGTTTCCGAAGGATAAAAGAGGCGGCGGGGCCGATGGAGAGTTTAGATTCTCAGTTACCGGAAGGTTTCCACTATGCGGAGATGTACGTGCTGCTGATTATAGAATCTGAATTACGGGTTAACTTGCTGCCTATAGTCCCTTCGAGACTGAGGAGCTAGTCATCAGAAGCATCTCGCTACAGTCGGGATTCAATACGAGATACCGAGTTCTCTTTTGTATGGCTTGCGGAACAGCAGTCAAGGGAGCATCCGCCTTGCTCAACCATCTCCAAGAGAAGCATGGTTCTCACATGAAGCCATCTCACTATAAGAAGAGGCTCTCAGAGTGGATCCGTCTACCCTTAGAGGACCTACCGGATTCGAAAAGCTTCGATAAATACTTCCTTCCTCGCTATGAGATGGCGCGAAAACTTTCCTCCCATCCAATCATCAAGGGGTTGCCACCGCCAGTGCTTGGATTTGTCTGCAAATGTGGCCACGGATGTCCGCCCAGAATACGATCAGGTTCCTCGTCGGAGGGGAAAAGTGTCATCGAGGTCGCGAAGACTGCACTGCGAAGCCATGGAAAAGTTTGTCCGGAATTGACACCATCAGAGTTCAATCTGCGTGCTTCAGGACCATTGGTTCCTCTACAGGCGTTTTCAACGATCGGTAATGGCGCGCGATACTTCCAGGTAACTCAGGATGTCAAAGAAGTTGGCGCCCCCCTTACCCAGATCTGCACTCACCCCGGCGGACAAGTATCTTCGAGAAGCTGAAGTTTTATCAGAGAAGGTTCCTCTTGAAACAATAGGATACATGAACCCATTCTACGAGAAATATGGATTTAGCCGCTTCCTTGACGGCTTTAATCTTGCCGAGGTCTATTCTTTGATTCATGGAGACCGTTACCGGACTGTGCTATCAAAGCTTTACGAGGAACGCATGAGGAAACCAACCGAAGAACTTGAAACTTGGAATCCGGAGATTCGAGTTATATTCTCGAATTGCCGTCTGTCAGTATTTCGTTCTTGTTCTCTCTCAAGTTCTCATCCGCCCGTAGTAGCACCCACTTTACGCCCAGGCCTTTCGAGCCTCCAATGCTACAACGCACGCGACGTATTTACTTCAGGGTGGAAGTGTGCATGCTGGACTCAATGCTACGCCATCTCAAGCGGCCGCTGATAGGCACGAAGCAAGCCTTCTACATGTTTAATGAAGAGCAGGAAAAAAGCCTCTCTTCACTCCGGGACTCCATCGACCGCGGCGACAAAAAAGTGGTGCTGGTTAGCAAGGTCGACGACTTTCTGAACACTCTTTACTTCGCGGAAACATCGTTACTCTCGATGGTGAACAGCTTCAGCAGTCCCCTTTGCGCTTTCCTAGCGGGAACCTTGGTCGATTCTAAATCTACCTGGAGGAAGATAGCCCTGTTCCCTCCTATCATCGCGAAGGTCCAATTCATGCTCCGCCTTCTCGCTGTTCGCAAATTCCGAGTCGAATTCAACAAGGCGATACTCGCGAACTCTACAAAAAAGGAAGAACCGGAGGCTCTTATCCTGTTGGTTCGGCTTGCTCCTTGTTGTACTTCATTTACTAAAGTTCCTCACTCTGACCAGAGAAATGAGAGCCTTCGCGATCAAGTATTTACGGGACGACTCCATGTCACCGTTCTCAATGATGCGGAATTTCATGAGAGAGGCGAGCCGAATCGTCTTCAAGGATCCAAGCGAGACTCCGCCTATCGTCTGGCGCCTCCCTGATGGAACGTTCGGAGTCGAGCGCCATGTCTTCTCCTTGGATGATATAAAAGAGGCCCTTAACAAAGGACTAAACGATCTGGACTCGATCATTCAAAACGACGTCCTCTTAGGAATCGACCTAGACGGCGTCGGGCTGGCGTACGATCCAGAGCTACTCGTTGACAGTATGGACATCCGGACGCCCAGGTACTGCGTATTCGGTGCCCACAACAACAAGGAGAGCCAAGAGCTCGCACGCATTTTGATTAACCAGCATGACTGGTTGGGAACGACCACCGGGCACACCGGAGGGGATCTTGTAGATATGGATCCTGTTGCATCCGCGAAGTGGCTTCGATCGCTACACAAAGCTTGGCGTCTCTTCCTCGCCCTGCAGCATCTTCTAAAGGGCCCTCCTGGGAGAGCAACCGAGGAAGTTAGCTGGAATTTTGCGAACACGAGCACCAGTCGACGACATCTCTTCGTCTATAATCATCCTGTCCGCGGTAAACTCCTCGTTCTACTCAGCAACTATCACAAAGGGGCAGGCATCACGATGGCTATGAAACATCATGCCAGAGCCTTACCATTCCGACTAGCTCGCGCCGCCTATAACTTGATCCATCTCATCCGTCCCTTGGAGATGATGGTCTTCAACCGCTTCCGCAATCAAGGGGCCGATGATAGTTCTCAAGAAACAAAGTTCCTTGAGCTATACGCCACGGGCATCTTTGTCTTTTGCGGGAGAAGGTTTACCGCCAATGACCTCTCCGAAGCCGTCCAGGAACTCTTTGGCACATATATGGACGGTCGAAAACTCAATGTTCGGCTTTGCAGACATCTTATCCTGCTAATTCAGCGCCGCGTGCTTCCGCACACTTTTAGAGAGGTCTATGAAGACGCAGCATATCCAGAGGTTCACGCTGCGGCCGAAGAGACTAGCGGACACGGTGTAATCGCTGGGATGTACAACTATGGTCGCACCGAGTTGGAGTACGGAGGCTTTTTCCGAAACCAGCAACTCAAAGTCGAAGTGTGCCTGTTACTGCACAAGCTCTGGGGTGTTGAGAGCTTTAGTGATGGTATGTACTTTATTCGCCGCCGATTTTCCAATGAATGACTCTGTTGTAGTGCCCCTTTCCAAGTTTGCCAAAAGCAGGGAGCAGTTGGACGGGGAGCATCCGGCCCAGGCAGCTTTCCGACGGAAAGGCCTTGTATTCAAAAAGCAGGAGGCACGGGACCCGGAGGTAGGGGTGCCGCCGAGCGACAGACGGCTGCGATCAGCCACCGGTGGAGAAGGGAGGGGGAGAGTTGGAGTTCCAAGAGCCGAGGAGTCAGAGCCAGCGGTGTCGGAAAGTGGTAGACAGCGATCGGCCTCACGCGGCGAAGGAAGTAAAAAAGCTCTGGGGACACCGGAGTCGGAAGCAGTGGCTCCGGCAAGTGACAAACGAATTCGAACGAACTCGAGCAGCGGAGGTGGTACTGGGACTGAAGCCTCAGTCACCATAGAAGTTCCACGGCATCGCCTACATGACCTCCTGGACTGCGAGTAGTCCAGTAGCTATAGCCTTTCTTAGAGTCCGCGTTCACCCACATGGCGTATTTAGAATTGTACTGTACAGGAGATACGTCCGCCAATACACCCCTCTCCGCTCTGGGCCGCGCGCACCGGCGTGAGGATCGGATTTTCACATATACATGTGCCCTACATAGTACCTGAGTAAACAAACAAATTTTCTTGTTGAAAGTTCTGTTGCTATTGCGACTCCTGTTATCGTCGCCCTACACGTTGTGTTCCGGTGTCCGACATTTCATTTACTCACCTTCGGAGTCCTTCTCATCCCTTTGCGGCCACACCCATCACACGTACTTACGTGACAACACACGGAGTATATAAACCTTATAACGAGTGGGTGAGCCTCAATGAACAAGTTTCCGCCCGCAGCGCGAGGCGAGCTCCGGAAACCCCGCCAGCCCCAGGTGGCCCGGACAACTTTGGAATGCCAAGGGGAGGAGCGGACAAGGAGGCGAAGGAAGCAGCACTGGGCGACGTGAGCGCAGTAAGGAAAACTGCCAACAGTTCCGTGTGCAAAGGGAAGTCGGCGGCCGTCCAGACGCTTGACGAGAAGTTGAAAGAGGAGGGCACTCTGGAAGTTGCCGGAACGGTACGTGGGGATGAAGACGGCGGGATTGGGACACGGCGGATTAGCAACCCGGAGGATCACTACCCCGCAGCTCTATTATGTGGTGTAAACCGCCACGATGCTGCAACGCGGCGACTGGACACTCCCCATAGCATACGGAGAGTAGATGCGGTATGTACCCCGCCCTCCCACATACGGCACTGCCCCCGCGGAGGTGAAGCTAGGATTCGAAACAACAAGTCGTCCGTCTCCTTGACATCTCCAAACGTACGCATTCTTGCCTTGTTCAAGGCTATGAATATAGATAGGCCGATGCATGACGACAGGCATGGGCGAAAGTTTTCAGCTATGACAACCACCGTTAATTTGTACGGCGAGTTTTCTTTTTGTCAGAAAAGAGGGCTGTTACAGACCCGTAGGGTGCTAGTGCCGGAATGGCTCTCGGCGACGTACCATGGACGGTGCCCATGCTCAAAGGCGGGCGCCATCAGCGTACTATGCCTAGTCACCACTTCGTATCCGATCATCCCTTCATACTGCCATAACTACTGCGCCATTTGCCATTCCCTTGCTACGATTTTTTTCTGGGTATGAAGCTTTCATGCGCGCCTATCGCCTCATGCTACTTTCAACCACTTGTTTAAACGGAGTAGTGTAATGCTACAAAGTAATAGTACAATACGAAGTAATGACCGGGTATGGCATGTGTATGGTTTGAAAGTTGGATGAAAGTAACCTGTACGAACGGCCGAGACAACAAAAGGCGCGAATAAAAAACCCTTAGGTGGCAAGTGTCACATGTGTTCTGGATGGGAAGGGGGGTGCGAAGGCGGATTAAAATTAGACGGCGAGCAATGTGTGGGGTACGGTAAGGCGTTTGGATACAATTGGGACTGTCCGAAAAAAGGGATATATCGAGGGAGAGCAATGAGACGCTACAAGGGCAACCATGATGTGGAAGAAGCGGTGGGGGCGGAATGTCAAGCAACTGATTATTGCTTACTTTGGATCCCCAGGCCGTGAATCACCCTCGCCGTGCTTTTGGCTTCCCCAGGCATGGCCCAAGGGGTGAACCATGGGGGTGCTGAAGGCTTCAGCTTGAGCGCCTACTTTTTCGCAAGTGCCAGTGAGCCACTCGATGCCAGTCGGCGCCTGCTGTCAAAGAATTCAATTAGCATGCTTCCAGGCTCGGCGTGGGCGGCATGGGCAGGCCAAGCGCACTTCGCCCCTACGCGCGTAGCCATCCACCAGCCCCAGGGGTGAGGCAAAATGGGCGGCATGGGCGAGGGGCAAGGATTACGCGCTGCGCTCGTGCCCTGGGTTGAATGGGCTTTGCTCACCGGGTTTGGCGCGCCATGGATCGTGGTTGTCAGCAAGGTGCGAGTGGCTGGATGGGTGCGTTTTTCTTTTCCACGCCCCTGCTGATCGATCACGTGGCACATACTGCTGCAGCACGCGCCCAAAGGGAGGCGGCCCGCATCAGCAAGGTAACTAGGTCGCAGAGGCTGGTTTGGGATCTCTGAATGGGACTGAGCTCGATTATCAATGAGTACTATCGAGCCTACTCGACCTTGACCTACCAGCTCAGTACAGTTTGTTTTCAGCAAATAAATCAATCCCATTCATGGTAACTATTACATAAATAATATAGTCTATGCCTTCCGCACCGCTCTCTGCGCGCTGTCCCATCAAGTTGTCTCATCCCAGGGCTCTACTACGCTCGGGCTGTCATGTGTATCAATAAGATACGGAGTGAATGAGAGCACGAGAAGTGCAAGAGCCCACGTAGCAAGGAGAGGAAAGGTGGCCCTGGAATATTGCACAAATATGCTGCCTGTATATTCAAAGTGTAAGCTCTCCACCAAGTTCTTGCTTTGCACGAGCTCTCTCTGCAGCAAGGTGTTGTCGGCGATTCATTAGCGTGGCCCTGAAGGCCTGGATGAGCAGATGCATTTCTTCGGAGGAGGCCAGGATGCCTTGGACTTGGCTCTGGAATCGTGCGTTGTGAACGTTCAGCTGGGATTCAAAGGTGTCGAGCTCCCTGTCGCCCGCGGGCTCAATGGTGTCGAAGGGTGCATGGGCACTCAGTCCTGCAAGCAAGGGTTGGCGCCGCATGAGTGCTTCCCGGAACGTCTTGTTGAGCGAGCGCATGTCTCCGATGGTTGCGAGGGTGCCTCGGACGTTATTCCGGAGTCGCGCGTTGTGAACGTTCAGCTGGGATTCAAAGATGTCGAGCTCCACATCGACCACGGGCTCGATTGGGTCCAAGGGCTGAATGACCCGGTACGGCCTTGTTGCCCCCTTCTCCCCCCGGCCACTTCCACCGCTGCCACCCTTGATCGTACCAGCTTCATCCGCCGCATTACCGTTTCCATGTGGAGACTTGCCATCCGGATGCTCCTCCGGCTCCAGTGTCAAGTCAATATCAACGACTGGCTCCTCTTGGTTATCCGGGGAGGCAACGATACCCACCCTTTGGGTTGGAGTTTCCTCCTTGGTTATTGCCTTGGGACCAACCGTGGCGATGGTGTCAGCTGATCCTGTCCGCGAAGCCATTGAGGCAAACGGAGCCTCCTTCCGACTTGCTGTTCTCCGTGAGGAGCGTCCGCGGCTCACTCCGTTCCTAGCGCCTGCTTGGTTAGCCATCCTCCACTTTGAATGTGAGCACAAGGATCTAGCTGCGGCACATTGGCCACAGTCGTTGCATCCCGTTCCAAGGCAGCTCGCCCCCCTCAAGGACTGGCACCGGAGGCATGCACGTAGGCCCGTCCACTCAATTGGAGGGTGGTCGCATTCGTTCGGGTAGCTGCCGCACACCCATTCGGTCGAATTTGGATTTGCGTGGCCCGCTGTCGTTCCATGAGTAGACTCCGCAAATTGGGGAAATTGACTTGCCATTAGGATCGTACCTCCCGTAGATTGTGTTGTCGAGCTCCGGCGGAGCATGCACCTTGCCCGTATCCGGACACGGAGGCCGCCCCCGGAGTGCTGGTTTCCCCCGCAGAGTGCGCGCAGAGCCCCCATAGCTGCCGTCCGCCTTGTGCTTCTTCAGCTACGGTGAAGATTGCTTCAAGCAGTTGAAGACATACCGGAGGCTTTGGAACCTGCTTCCCTGCGCCGCCCTCCTCCGCCTCCCTCGCCGCATTTTCTCGAGCTAGCTTCCATGACGCCAGCGCTGCCTCTCCCTCGAGAAGGTCCTTCCGAGCGGCCGTCACCGCCCCCCACTTCTCCTCGTCGATCGAGCCCTCTATTCCCCGCTGAATCATCAGCTCCCTGACGGCCTCCAGCCATGCCTGTGAATGTTGTAAGTGATCGCCAGTCAGTTCTGATCCAGTGACTCACGAGCTGTGGCCTCATAGCCGCAACAGATAGCTCCATGCCCTCCTCCAAACCCTCGTCGTTCGGCGGCATCGTCTGGCCCATTGTGGCAAACCAGTCGCATTCATCCTCGAATATTTGCGCGATAGCGTGTCGTTTCGTCATCGCACGGACTTCCTCGATAGTGCACGTTGGGTGAGGGGACGACATTGGAGGTTGTGGTTGGGAGAACGTCGATGGCAGTGGCGGTCGCAGAATGAACAGAGTTGAGTCTTCTTAGGAATAGGGGCGTCGGAGAAAAACTGCACCGACTAGTGTACGGTTAATATGGTTTTCGCAGGATCACTAACACGTCGGTATCCTCGCCAGCTTTCAGAGAGTAATTAACGAAGTTGTTAACCGGTTATTAACATTGATTACTATATTAGTAATATCCATTAATCAAACCCCCAATCCGCCCGTTTCTTCGACCTTCCAGCTTGTTGTGAAGGAAGGACTATCTTGCGAGTGGCCGGAACGGACGTAAAGTCTGCGAATACATCCCTCAACATGGGGGAGCTGAGGTCGACGCCATCACCGGCGCTGACCACATCTGTAGATGATGTAACCCACTCATCATCCTCCACCTCGGATTCGTCAGTCTTCTTCTCGATTCGATGGTCTGATTCACTTTCAACTGTGTCGGTGCTCCCATCCTTGGACCTCTTGTGTTTTGAAGAAATCACTGGTGGGGCATCGCCGAAGAAACTACATCACGGAACTTGACCGTTGGCTGATTGTAAGAATTCAGTTTGGTCTTGAAGTTTTAAGTACATTAATACTCCGAGAGTGAAGAGTCACTTGCCTCTCATTGTCGAATATGATGAGAGCGCAACTGGGCCATCTTAACAATAGTGGCAGCCTTTTGGTGGCTTCGGCGAGGGGGGTTGATCCACGAAAATATAGACGCCGTTTGTTCATTTCGCGTAGCTTGAAAGGTATATCCCCGGGCTGTTGTCCTCAATGCGCAAATGAAATCTCCAGAGCATGGTTCAGTGCGTCTTCCGACCCATACGTCTCTACAATCCTCGGCGCAGGCTTTGGAAGTTATGATGCTCTCATCCTTTGGGTATTGCGATAGGTAAGAGGGATGGAGAGCTCATTGAGGATTTCCTGCATAGCAATATTATTTGTATGATAGCCGCGTCGATTCTTCAGATAATAAAGATCGTTGTAAGAGTGAACAAAATCGAAAATTAGCAACAAAGTTCAGTGTGCACCCTGATGACATATCAATGTTAATAACTCATATTTCCCCCCCTCAAAGATGTTAACGTCAATAACGGTTAATAACCGGGTTAATTACCCCTAAAGTTAATAACCTCTAAGTTTCTAACGACAATTTCGGCGGCGAGATGTTTGCTCTAGCGCATGCGTCCAGAAGCCTCCACCAGATTCTACGAGATCGACCTTAGGTTCAACGTGTCCGCCTGTTCGCTGACAATACCTCGGCCATTACAATGGTCTACAACACTAGCCCCCATCCTTCACAAGATGCCTCAGTAATCTTCCGCCGCAGCCTAGACGAGCTGCTGTCTTCCCGACAGGATGCCGCCAATTAGCTAAACGGGCGACAACGCAAATACCTTTCGTCGGAACCACCATATCGTACGCAAAAGCGCGTACCAAAGCAGTTGCGCTCGAACGTTGGCTGAATGAATGGAAAGAACTACCGAAAGACACTCCTTCACCCTTGTCCCTCACTCGGCCACCATCCACTCGACTTGACAGGTTCCATCTGACGTTCACCGGGAACCGACGCACCTACTCTCACAGCATTCAAGCTTTGCTAGGCCGCGCCTTCACTGGGGAATACTTCTCCAGGTTTGTCCCACGGCTGCATATGGCCTGCCCGTGCGACGACATAAAGCAGAACGCACATCCTGGTGGATTGCCCACTACATGAGCACGCAAGAGACGACCTACGCGATGCCGTCGAACCTTTCAGTAGACTTTCTGTTGGAAACTCAAAAAGGAATAGCGGCGGTTGCTCGCTCGACCTCATTTCGTCCGAATAACAGCTAAGCCCAACCCCTTTCCCCTTATGCCCCTTTGCCCCTTTGCCCCTATACCTTATGATAATTGATAATTCCCCTCGCCCAGTAACAGCTTACTAGTAGCGCTTAGCGCTTAACACCCATCTGACGCACCTTCACAGATAAACTTTCCCGACCACCTCCGGGAACTACTCCTAATTTGGCCCCACTTCCAAATGGCCCCAAACGTCGTCACAAACGGGTACGGCAGGTAGCTTTTTCCCACAGGGTTTTGCCAATGGGGTTTTTAACGCACCCTCGTCGCCAACGCCTGGCCGGCCTCCGGCCCCCAGGCAGGGATAGTAGCTAAATGTACGTACCCAACCTCCCTCCGTGTCTTAGTAGCATAGCATGTTGTGGCGGTATATATAAATGCAGATATAAAAATAAAATAAAAACCATCCCGTGACCCGTGCACAACGATGGGCATGACGAAGACCGCAGGGTTTCCTCGATTAATCCCATCCTTGAAGGCCACTTTCTTGTCTTTTATTTCGAAGGTCTTCGGGCTGGAGGTGAACGGGTTTGCGTAGACTCCGAGCCCACGGAAATGGATCGCATCAAAGATGGACCTGGCAAAAGGGTGAGCACACCACCAGTCAACAGCCTGTCAGATGGAAGGGGGCGTTACGCCGTGACATGTTCACCCTTCATCATCCTCAAGACGGTCGTCACAAAGGGCGTCTTGGCCCCTTTCTCGCCGTTTGCGGTATACTTTGGCAGAAGCTCGCCGTATCTTGACACGGGTGAGTGCATTACGCGTTTTGGTGAGGAATATCTGAACTCACTGTATGTTCTGAAGGAAACCGCTTGATCTGAGGTAGTCGACCAAGCCAGAAAGAATGGGCGGGATGGAGGCGAACACTTCCTCGTCGAGGTGCTCTTCGTGCTGAGCCTCTGCTTGAAAATCGACTGCCTCGTCGGTAGCTTCGGCAGCGTCCTCCTCCTCCGCCACCGAGTCCACGTCTGAGTCCATGCAGAATATCGGATTGTCGCCGGAAGCGGAAGAGTAAGCAAGATTCCTCAGATAAGAAAGGGAGGGGACTCACTGATGGCCAGGCAAAACTGCGAGCGTACTACTCCCCAGTGCGTTCGCAGCAGACCCTCCAACAGAAGCAACAGCAGGGGGGACGTTGCTCGACAAGGCCTTGCCATTCCCTTTAGCACGCACGGTAACAGGCTTCTCACGGACGTGCTGAGCCCTCCAGCCAGCCGTCGAGTCCGCCAGCACCCTCGGTCTCGTCCTCAGTAGTGACTTACATCTCGTCGTCTTGGTTGTAATGGCGCTTTTGCTACTGTGGGATGATGATCTGTCCCAGGGAGCTAGAGGCTAGATTGCCTTTGGACCAGTGGTCCTGATATATAACTGCGAATACGGTACTCCCTGTTTCTTACCAAATCACCCAGTTGTGCTTTTGCTTACTGGGAAGAGGGACTTGTACCGGGCTTGCCTGGCAAGGCCAGCACCAGCAAGTCAATAACTCAATGAGAACATGAGCGCAGAAGGCAGGGGACGCACCGTCAATCTCCATCATTGTACCCGCGTACGCCGAAGGCATTGGCTCATCGTAGTACCCTACTAAAGGCGCTGCGGACTGAGCTGGTTGTGGGACGAATGTATTTTGCGGTACCTCGACCCCATCATCCAAGTCCTAGTCGGCGCTGATGTAGTGGGTTACAGCGCTCATCTACCTAGGGGTATGCTCGCAACCACTGTTCAAAAAGACACTTTTGAGATAATAATGACTGTATTATATCGCCCGCATGATACGAAAAGCCTGAATATTGCAATTTCTAAGTTAGAAAGCATAGAAAGCGGGGATATCAGCACACAAAGACGAAAGGTAATCCGCATAGTTAGGGATTGGTTGGAACGCCTCTCGCTGCTCCTGTTGCCGCCCCTGCCGGCGCCGTTCCTCCTCCTGGTCGATGGGGATTTCAGGAGTGATCCAACCGTCGCGTTTGCGCGCAATTGCCCGTCGTAGACGAATATATGTAACCCGTTTTGCGTCCATCAGCTCTTCAGTTGCCTTTTCGTGAAGCTCGTCGACAAGGCTTTCCGGCACCCCAAATCCCAAAAGCAAGGGCCTTCCAGAGGCCATGAATGCCTTGCATAAAATTCAGCACTTCGTGTAGCATGGTTATAGAAATAATACTCTTACATATATTTCTTCGCGCATCTTGTTGCCCCAGTGTTTCCAAGGCTCAGATCTACTCCAGGGAGCGGTCGGAATCCAGTGGCCTTGATATGTGACCTCCTCGAATGCGCATCGGCGCGACTGTTTGCTGGAAATTCCGGTCGTACGCGTGGGAGTCGAACCCATCAGCTCGAGGAGTCCGCCCGGTTTGAGGGTCCGTGCAATTTCGTGGATGAGCGCTAGGAAGTTCTTTATCTGGGAACGAGGATCACCGAATGACCCGGGTAAAATAAACCATGCATGGGAGCCTTACCCCAGAGGAAATGAGCCTGGCGTGAACGAAATCGAAGTCATTGTAGAAGTGCTGGAGGCCAAAGTTGATGCCATCAACTTCGCTCCTGTTTGAGAAGGTTATCATTTAGGATTATTTACGAAGCTGTGTGCCGTACCTGCAGTTGAAAGGCATAGCTTTATAGTAAGACTCAGTTGAGCGTGGGAGACAGGGGACCTTCAAAGAGATGCCTATGTAGACTCCATTGGGACCAAGTCCACGGCGAAAGCGTTGCAACTAGGAAAGTCAGGGGCTATTTGCATGCCCCTATCACCGGTCGGCGTAGGATAAATTTAGTTGCCTATAGAGCTCACCCGCTCCTGCTTCCACATGCCAAATCCAAGACATTCTTGGTGTCCCCAGGGAAAGCTGGGGTTGTGTTGGCTGTGGGTATTTACCCATGACCTCGATGAAAAGAAGGTGCTGTTGATCTGACCGGCGTTAGAAAAAGTTTACGAAAATCATTAGAGATGACTCACCCAGACGATCGAGCTCCTCATCACCTGCAGGTAATTAATAGGCATCCGAGGCGCCGTTTATCCCGCGACCATACTCAATCTTGAATGCCGCTGCTTTCATTGAAGGAGTCAAGGATACAAACGAAGGTGCTGGAGTGTGATCGGTTCGACGTACCGTACGAGGTTGCGGAGCTCATATCGGCATTGCCTGGAGGGGAGCTGAGGGGCGAAGACACGGCGGACCGCATGCCGTCGTCGGAGTCCTCGTTGAGCACCAAGGGCTGGTACCGAAGGTAATTATTGTGGGCGGCCGACATGGTGGACGCGGGAGTAAGTGCCGCAGAAAAAGGGCGTGGGGAGTCGCTCGAGAGCGGAGAGTGGTTAACCAGGCTTTGAACCAGCGGAGAAGCTGCCGAACATCACATGACGAACGGCAGCAGAAACGAACAAAACAAACAGACCATGACACTTACTCCCACCAACTCCCACCAGGCACTCTCCGGAGCACAGCTGCAGGGCATACGCTCACCAATGGCGCCCAAATCAGGTAGAAGTGGTGAGCAGTCCAACTTACGCGTCGCGCACTCGCCCCGCGCTTCGTATTCGCCCCAGCGCGTCACTCCATCCATTTTGCCTCATACCTGTGGCTGGCGGATGGCGTGCGCGTTTGGGGCGCAGCGCGCGTCGCCCGTGCTCCGCGTCCCTCGCCTCATCTTCCGAAGCAGTGCCTGACCCAGTTTGTTAGGTTTAGGCGGTGACTGCCACTCCGGTCGGAAGGTGACCCCTATTCCCCTCAGACCACCCCACCCACTGACGGCCTGCATCCAGCTACGCTCAGGAAGGGAGTTCAGCCCATATATCGCGGAAATGGACTTCGCCCTCCTTCTCAAGGATGTCCACGAGTCTCCCGGCAAATCAATCGATCAAGACACGCCCTCCAAGGAAGCAGCAAGATTTGACGCGCCTTCCCAGAAGGTGGCGAGTCTTAAAACACCTCCGACAGCGTGGACCCCTTCGGAGATCGAGGTAGCACCGGCAGGCACGCCGCCCACTCCCAGGAGCACCCCGCACGCAGCAGCACCCGCCGCTTCCGAAACGCCGCGCGCAGGCGGCGAATCGTACAAGACGTACAGAAAGAGGATGGCGCGCCTGCGGCTGCACGAACAGAGCGGCCGCTCGGCCTCCTCCAAGACACGAGCTAAGGTCTTGGGTTCCTCGGTGCACCAAGCCGCCGAGCTGAGTACTGCTGATCTCCCAGCAACACGAGATGGATACAGCAGCAAAAATGTGCACAAGGCATCCACGGAATCTCGGCGCGAATGGACCGTAGAAGAGCTGATTGCAGAGGGGTTCAGCCTGATAAAGTGGGACGGACGGTGAGTATCCAATAGAGCCTAGCAACTTGGTCTGAACTCCTGGACGCAGCACCCCTCGCCCCCTGTAGACTCTGCTGGCCGAATCTTCGCAGTCCTTGCTGGAAGGCCGAAGGCCGAGTCCTTTCAGCAGGATTGCCAGCGAATGTACAAGGAGATGGAGGACGAACTGCACGGGTTTGACTTGAAGGCCTCCGAACGCAGCCACAGACGTGGGGAGTTCCCTGCCCTCGCCGTGGGGGTATCCTACGGAAACGGCCAGACGGAGCCTGCAAGGCTGGCGGCAGGAGATACTGGGCCCCATGCAGGGGGGCTTCATCGCCTCATCGGGAGCCCTGCAGTCCAACGCATCGCGGCTTACGGGGACTCAGCGCTTCAACTCTGGGCCCCCAGGCTGTATTCCCACTATCGAGAGCACGTAGAAGAAATGCACCGAGCCCTCCCACACCTTCGCAGAAACTTTCGGAAGTCTGTCTTTTCCTGCACAACTTTCAACTTTGGCCCGAACGTACGCACCTTTGCACATCGAGACACGTTGAATCTAGCATATGGATGGTGCTCCATCACTGCGCTTGGGCGGTTTGACCACGCTAAAGGAGGCCATCTGGTCCTTTGGGACGCACAGGTGATCATAGAGTTTCCAGCAAACTCTACAATTCTCATACCGTCCTCCACTATGCTCCATTCCAACATTGCTGTGCAAAAGGGCGAAGAGAGGGCCTCCTTTACTCAATACTGTGCTGGCGGCCTCTTCCGGTGGGTAGACAACGGATGCAGAACCCAGGCTGACTTTCGGAGGTCCGACTTCGCAGGGTATACCAAAAGCATGGAGGATAGGGCACACGGTTGGGAGAGGGGTCTTCGCCTGTTCAGTACGTTGGATGAGTTGGAGTCCTACATGTAGCTAGTTCTCGCACTGCTTGAGCCCCCATATTCACAGCTAATATATACGTATTGCAAACTACAGACATAGCAGGAACTGAGCAGGAGGTAAGAGACAGAGATGAAATACCACAACGCCTAGTGGATTTGCTAGTGCTGGCTACTGCGCCCCCGTGCACACGATCCACAGCCAACTGACGAGCAGCGGTCGCAGCCTGAGCACGAAGGGAGGCTATCCTGTCCAACAACACTTTGAAGGCTGTTTTTTTCTGGCCTCTCCAACCAGTTCCCCAACAGGATAGAGAGCATCAGGTTAAAGGAAGCCTGGGGGATGTTCTGGGTGCCAAAGGTGCCAATCGCAAACACAACCAGCGCAACAGAGAATTCCTTGGAACTGGAGGGCGGCGCCTCAAGATGAGAATCAAAACCACATCAACTATATTGATGAACTAGAGGGCGCGGCGCATAGAGAATCGCACGAGCAAAGCGAGGATGATGATTCGGCACCTGAGGATGGAAGTGAGCTCGATAGCGAAGAAGACTTGGGCTCTGAGGATTCTAGCTTGTGGGGCTGATGTACATTTATTGTAGTAGCGTGAATACTCAACGCAGCCGTACGCTATGCTATGTTTTCTATTTTCTACCTGGGAATAAATAAGCACTTGACAATCAAGGCTTGGTTAAGATTGTACGTAGCGGCCGGCCATCTCGGCCATTGAGCGCTTATTTGCTCAGGAAAACCCGAGCAACAGTCGCCCATAAGAGCACGTGATACCAGGGGTGTGATAGCCGGCCATCTCGGCCACCGAGCGCTTATTTGCTCAGGAAAACCCGAGCAACAGTCGTCCATAAGAGCACGTGATACCTGGGGTCAGGGTGACTGTGCGTCGGTTCAGAGATATGCAGTAATTCTTTCAAAATTCATCATATAGCGCTTTTTTAAAATAACCAAATTGTCCTCTTTAGCTCCACCTCAACATAGCATCTTGATATACCGAAATTTGTCTTGGCCCCTATTTTGCGTGAGAATTACATGTTTGTGACATTTTTATTTTTACCCGAACGTTCAAACATTCAACTGTTGCCTCTCGCACTCTTTCGAAATCCAATTGATATCTCTCTGCTATAGACACACAAAAATGTCCTCTAACAACACCGAACAACTTCAGTTTTCCTCCAACGCTGAGAATCAGGACATGCAACTGATTACAGAGCCGTTGGCAGCTGGGTATGATTTTAAGGGTCCTTGGGGTGTATGTGCGCTAATTGCCTCATAGAACTATTGGCCCTTTTCTTTCCACTGTGGAGCGATTGGGGATTTCAGAGCTCCCCTGGATAATGGGTTTGGCTCACGTCGATCTCGCACTCTCTGTAAGTCCTATGATGTCATGTTGATGTCGCTCATCTGTACCTTAGCCGGAACAAAAGTCGTCGCTCGTCAATCAGATCGCCTCTGCCGAGAATGAAATAAAGCATTGGGTTAAAGACCCGTTCAGCAAAGATAGCCATAACTCGAAGGCCGCCCTCGTCATAGGGGTAATGGCGACGTACTCGCTGCTGACCGCGATACAACTCAATCCGACCCTCTCCCGCAACACATGTGGCCCTTCGCCTCAACCGGACGGTTGCATCAAGCTGGCGGGCAACAGCACGGATTCCATCGTCAAATTGTACGATTGGCCTGTCATGGTCAAAAAATCGCTTTCAGCCCTGAGTGAAATGTTGGAGAACCCGAAAGAGCAGCAAAAGGCCGACAAGTTCTTCTCTGCTCTGGAGCAAGGCGACGACGATCTCGGATATCTGTACGGCATATTCCAAAAGTCGAAGAACTCGTCGAAAGCATCAAGGATAGTGGCCAACTTCGCACTGGCTGCAGCTGGCCTTCGTGCCGCCATGGAGGTAAGTCAGCATCTAGTTTTGATAGAAATCGCTCTCACATAGGCTTCCCCAAGGGCAAGGAAATTCCGGAGAAATGGGGACGGACTGATAAGCAAACGGGGGCAGAGTATCTCCAGCAACATAGGGGGACAAACCCAAGTGCAGGACCACAAGCGTTGCTACTCCCCCTCCACCAGGCATTGGCGGTCTCGCCCTTGATGCTTCTGCAAACGAGGGACGCCATGGGGAAGCATGTGGCAAGGCATTGGCATCTTTTAGTAAGTCAACATACCTCCTTCCAATTTGAGCTAAATGAAATTGTTGTAGATGTGGAAGCACCTAGGGTGCCAACGACCTCCTTCGCTGCGCTCGATAGAGAACGTCGTTTGGACAACCCTGTGTCAAATTGCCGTAAGTCCGAAGGAAATACCTCAGGCAGTGGCATCCCTATACCAACGTCTCAAAGAAATGACACGGTACGACAAGGCGAACGACGTATTTGAGTTGGAAGTGGAGCCAGGGTGCCGTGAATTCTACAAGTCGCTGGAGTCACTTTTCTATTTGCCAACATCTGCAAACGACGGTCCGGCATCGGCCCCGCCAACCCTAGCTCCCGGAACTCCCCAAACCCCGCCACCTAATACCTCAAACCATCCTCCAGCTGCCGGACCTTCGGGGTTGAATGCTCCGAGGGAAAACTCACCCCCGCCTGATGGCCCCCTTAACTCCCCTCCAAATACTGGCTCGAATATCTCTGGGGATCCTGACGTGGGTATTGGCAAAGGGGATAATGGCGGAGGTCAGGACGATCCGAGAGCGGATAGGACAGAGAATCCCGGCATC
This sequence comes from Pleurotus eryngii var. eryngii, assembly GCA_029467805.1. Taxonomy (NCBI): domain Eukaryota; kingdom Fungi; phylum Basidiomycota; class Agaricomycetes; order Agaricales; family Pleurotaceae; genus Pleurotus; species Pleurotus eryngii. The sequence continues at coordinate 2,019,574 of SZVJ01000004.1, read as the reverse complement.
AACCTGGATGCCGGCAAAGGGGATGGGGGTGGCAGTCAGGATCCCAAGGGAAGTGGCAAACGCAAACGCGGAGACAATGACAACGACGAAAGGGATGATGATGCGGATAGGAGAGAGAATCCCAACACCAACCTGGATGCTGGCAAAGGGGGTGCGGGCGGCGGTCAGGAGCCCATTGGAAGCAGCAAACGCAGACGCGGGGATGATGACGACCATGACGCCGACGACGAAAGGGACGATGGCGCAGAAGCTGGGCCGAATCCCAACATCAACCTGGATGCTGGGTTAGGGGATGCAGGCGGCGGTCAGGAGTCCGTTGGAAGCAGCAAACGTAAACGCGGACACGACGACGACAACAACGATGACAACAACAACAACAACAACAACGACGACGACGACGACGACGACAACGGCGACAACGGCGACAACGGCGACAACGACGACAACGACGACAACGACGACAACGGCCCAAAAGCTGGGCCATCAAAGGGCAAGAAGCCAATACCCACTGTGCACTCCGATGACAGCGACGATTACATTACGCGCAAGTCCAAGAAGCCAAGACTCGCTGTGCCTTCCGATGACAGCGATGATTACCTTACGCACAAGTCCAAAAGGCTACGCAGGCGCCCATCTACCCCGCCGGCTGACGGTGAGGAGAACGCCGAGCAAACGGGCAGCAAAGACGACCAAACCCCTTCCACCACCAAGCCCCCCGCCCCCAAGCCATCGCCTGGCAAAAAGGGCCCGCGCAAACCGCGGGGAAAATCCTCCTCCTCCACAATAAGGCGACCGCAAGGTGCTGAAGGAGGAAACCGCAGTGGGATTCCCCCCAAGCGCACTGGGGGTACCAGAAAGACTCGGGGGGACAAGTCCAGCTTATGGCTAGCCCGTCTCATAGGCACATCTGCTGAGGAGGTAAGCCGCTTTTAATCAATATAAAGATCAATTTATTGACTCTTTCAAAGCGCTACCCTGCCCCCCGAACAGTCCTTTTTGATATCCATGGGGAAGCCGTCGAACTCCTCCCATCCTTTCATGTAAGTCAAAACACCTATTGTCAGCATTTCCTAACATCATTTTCAGCATGAGTACGCCAGGGATTCATTCCTTGCTTTAATCAGAGGCATCCGACGGACATGCGGAGATTCCGCGCCCGATTATACCTCACGCGACAGCATGGTCAAGTCGGTGGGTTACGATTTGTATAGGCAATGGTCCCCCAGCCAAGTGGGGGAGCTGTTGAATACGAAGGCCATCTTGGTGACGGGCGTGCCTTTAGAAGCTCCCGAGAGTTTTGAGGGTGCATTAAGGGGTCTAAACAGATTCCTTGATGCATCCGTAATATGCAACGGTATGCATCGCTCAGCCAAAACACCCTGCCATCTGCTGACTCGCCACGTAGATCAATCGATAGATTTGGGTCCCACGGGAAACGAACGCCTTAGAAGGGCCACCCTGGAAGAGATCATCGCGATCTCCAAGTCGCCCGAACGCAAGGCGATCAACTGCCTCGACTTCCCTGGTCCTTTGCCGGCAGGAACGCCGCTGGTCTCCGACGACACCTTGGACCGCGTTTGTTATTCAGCAACTTGGTCCCACCACATGCCTCGGAAAGCGGCAGACATGTCGTCGCTGACATGGACCATCGCCGCCACGCCGTCAACTTGGCACCACGTACACGTCGACACGAACGGTTTCGGAACGGTAGTAGTTGCGACTTTTGGTAGGAAGCTCTGGGCGTTGATCCGACGAAAGGACGACCCTTCTTCATCAAGGCCGATTGACTGGGCAGAAGACATCGTTGGCTACAATGGTGCCGTTTTAGACTCGGAAGACTACGAAGTGTCTTACGTGATTTTGGAACCGGGAACAGCCCTGTAAGTCGAGTTGCCATTGATTTTGTATCCATTGCTGATCGTTGAAAAAGAGTGATGCCTGGAGGGTGCCCTCACATGGTCGTAACCCTTGAGGACTCAACCGTGTTCTCAGGGAGCCACTTTTACCATGGGAGGAGCATCCGGCGTCACATGTTCAGCCTCATCATCTCGGCTGCTATGCCCAACTCGACAAACACCGAGCACAATGAGTGTGCAATTTCTATCATTGGGCGCGTAGTAGAGATGATAGGAAAGGCTTGCCTTACGCCCAACGTCGTTCCTGGTAAGTCCTCTTAAAGAGTCTTTATTTTATTTTTTTACTCATCCTTTTCTGAAATAGATAGTCTATGGCACCATCTGCCCGAAGTCTCCACAACGGAGGGCATGAAGGATGTCCTCGTCGTTTGTGCGGTAGGCAGGCTTCTCCCGGTCTTCTTCTCTCAGCATCTCGAATGCCAGGATGAGGTTGCCGCCATCTCCGCAAATGCCCTCAGAGTGGCTCGGCAGATCCGGGCTTCGGATAGATACAGGTTTACCTTCGCCGGCCGGCCTTTGAATTTCATCACAGACATTTACGAAGTATATCTGCAGCAAGTCTGCAGGATATACTGCCACTTGCTTTCAGTACAGGAAGAGCGTATCCCGCTCGAAGAGATACGGCGTTTACCTGAATGTGATGATTTTAAGCCAGGATTCCGGAGTGGGCCAGGCCGCGGCGAGGCTCCCGAACAGCCAGAGAGTCTCTCAGATTTGCGTTTGGACTTGGCTGTGGAGTGTTTCGTAAATTTCGTCTTGGAGAAATAGTTGCATTTTTTATTTATCGCATGTGTCGTTGTCGTCTTGTATCATTGTACTTTTTTCTTTTTTCAGTTTAATCAATATTTCTTGTAACGTAAACAATTTTAAACGCAATCGACAGTCCTCCATCATTGTGTCACATGTTGGGCATATAAGCAAGTAAAACTTTGTGACCCAGTCAATGATTGTAACGCTGTATAGTTGTGACGAGGGGCTAAACCCTAATAGCTAAACATACTGATTGCACCCCAACAGCGCCAGCTATCTGAGTATTGCTAATTTACCAACCGCTGAAGCAATGCTGGCACAGCAGGTGGCGTTAGCAGCAGAAACCCCTTCGCCTCCACCGTCGCCGTCGCCTCCCTCTTCCCCGCCAGCTCAGCTTCATCGAAAAAGCGCCAATACGCCCGTTGGCATCGCGCGAGCACACGCCGTCGCCATCACCGTCGCCTCCCCCTTCCCCACCAACTCAGCCCAAGCCAGCAATGGTGCACCCCTGGGCAATTCATAGAAAAGCGCCAATACGCCCATTGGCATCGCGCGAGCACACGCCGTCGCCATCACCGTCGCCTCCCCCTTCCCCACCAGCTCAGCCCAAGCCAGGGATGGCGCACCCCTGGTGCGATGGGAGCCAGAGCGGGTCATGGCACACGGGGTGAGAGGTAGTCGAACGTGATGTCCGTCAGCCATTGGAACACCATTGGAACTTGGCACCCTGTATGATGTCTCGATGCCTTAGCATGGTTTCAACACCCGCTAACGTCTCAATTTCGTGTACAGCGTAATTTTGCTGCACCGAGTTCAACTTCACGGAGTAGAAGGCTGTAAGTCAGCGGTTTTCCAGTCAAGCCCTTGACTTACAACTCCCGCGATTCCAGTAATTCGACTTTATACATTATATTTTCTTTTTTCACATTTGAATAAACCTCGTTTCAATCATCAATCATAAGAGTCTTGACTGAACCCGATGGCTGCTAACCGGCCATCTCGGTCATTGGGCGCTTGTTTACTCGGGAAAACCGCAGACCGCTGAGCAGTCGCTCGGCCATCTCGGCCGCCAGGTGCTTATTTTACCCCAGAAAACCGGCCCCAATTGAACAGTTGATTATGCCTATGATATCAGGGGTTAAGGCCCAGTCAAAAGTCCCGAGGTTGTGGAAGGTCGTCAAGAGTCTGAATGGCTGGTTTTGGTGCGTGTAGGGTACAGCTGGTATGTACCTACCTCTAGCCTTCAAAATGTTCAAGTTCACTTTGCGACAAGAACTCTACTCGTCATCGATTCATCGCGTCACCGTGAGATTCTTGGGGTACAATAATTCCCTAACACCCTCCACCGCCGTAGAGTGGCGCTCGCATCTTGTTCCCGTACCACCACCGACACTTCTTCCCTCCTTCCCTCCCCCGGTTGCTTCCCCCCTAAAAGCCTAGCGCTGCACCGTGGCACTGCCCTTGGACCAAGCCAGCAGATTTACTAGGTGTGTCGACTGACGCGCGCACTGCTCACAATTGATCGCTGACAAGCTTCGACTTCGCGGGATGGACATAGGTGGAGGAACGTTTGGCTGTACCAATGATCGGTATGTTTCTGCCTTTCTGGAGCCGTATCAAGGCTTCTCATTACGGAGCCCCGCAGATTCAGATACAATCTGCGAACCCGCAAAACACACACGCCACAGGCCCTGCGACGCCCGGTACGTGGCACCCATACGCTGGAAAGGTCAATTCAAGCGCATATATGCACTTAGCAGGGGTACCAGGTGATATTAAGGTCAGGTCCACGACGGAAATGGTGAGTTTGTCCATTCATACGCGGCAAGTTCTCTCATTTTGCTATATCAGATCGGTCTACCTGCAGACTTATGGCGCTGGAGCCCTCATATGGCTATGTGGAAGCACTGTTGCCTCGTATAATGAAGTCTAGTTCAACGGATGGCCATGGCACGAGTGAGCTAGGATTCGGGATATGTGGTATGTCACCCTTCATCTTGTTGATGACCAATTGAGGAATTTTGATACAGGTCTCGTTATTTCTGTGGATTCTGCATACAAGGCACTGTTGCTAGTTTCAGCAGATACCCAGGGAGCGGAGAGGGAGCGGAATAGTAGCCAGATATGTACCCTGTATTCAGTACCCCATGACAATCAGTATTGCTACTTTTCTTAACCTCCGTGGACCTTTCTGAACCAACGATGAACCGATGACTCAAACATGGGCCAAAGCTGGCCGGGGTGAAAGCAGATGTATTGGCGTACATAGGCTATCGCAGATTCAACCTTTCCTGACATCTGGTAGCCTATGGCAACTAAATCCCATTGGTTATATTCCGATTGGCCTAGCGCCCATAGGTTGTGGTACCTTTCACCACCAACCCTAGCCTAGGGACTTTTGACTGGGGTTAAGGTGTTCGCTACTTGGTCACAAGCTGACGGTCATGACGGTCAGCTGATCAAGTTGAGACGGTCAAGTTGACGGTCAGCGACGGTCATGACGGTCAGTGACGGTCAAGTTGACGGTCATGAAGGTCAGTGACGGTCAAGCTGACGGTCATGATGGTCAACTTGATGGTCACGATGGTCAGTGACGGTCAGTGACGGTCAGCGACGGTCAAGCCGACGGTCATGACGGTCAGTGACGGTCAAGTTGGACGGTCAATGACGGTCAGTGACGGCCAAGCTGACGGTCAAGTTGAGGGTCAGCGACGGTCAGGGTTAGTGACCCTGACAGCGCTTATTTGCTAGGAGACTGTACATGATCTCAGGGCTGTCACTTTTTGGAAGGAAAGGCGCGCATCACTCCCATGGTTGTCGCTGGTTTAAGTCGTCCTAAATAGCCTTACTTTTTACTTATCCTTAGTATTATTCATGGCATCGTCTACCTGATGTTTAGACGACTGAGCTGAGAAATTGTGCAAATAAAGGAGCATAACATGTATGGTGCTTATGCGGCTTGAGCTACTCTGCGCTCTCTTCCTTTCTGACCAGTCAAACAGGGTTAGGGTTTTTTGATTATTTGATCCATATCGCAAACACAGGGAAGCAAACATTGACAAATAGCGTCCCTCCGCTTTCTTCCTCAACACAGCCATCTATCAGAAAAATTATGGCCAACAGTCTTTCAGATTGCATACAGGCGGCGTGGCAGATGAACCCTAACTTTCTAGAGCACGAAGTTGAGGACGAAGTGAAGACCAGCACTCGTAAGCATGCCCTTTGAGCAGGATATCATGCACAAATCAGACTGTCATTTTTGTTTAGATGCATCGCAGGCATCAGATGTTCTTGCCGAAAATGTCGAAATTAAACACCTCGATATCCTGGAGCATCTGCGACGGTACTATAACCATATAATTGGATCCAATGTATTGGATTTTGTCCCAGTGACAGTGCAGGGTCAACGGTACTTTCATTCGGCCGCATTTCTTCTCCAGGTGAGTCCTTCCATACCGCTCTTTAGTTCTATCCGCCACCTTACACCTTGTGCATAGGATCCTGACGGTCTTACGGTCCGCGAGCTCAATGAATCCCACATAAACACAGCCCACCTCTCCAGGCTCCAGATTGCATTGCGGACAATTCGCTCCATCCTATATGAGGTGGCTGCCCAGAAAAAGGAAGAGGGAGCAGACATCGACCTGGAGGAGGTTAAACGGATAATAAAAAAACTGGAAATAACGTCGAAAGACAAACTAACTGATGGTATTTTCCGGGTAATTCCAGACGAAAGCTTGACAAACAGGATGGGTGGTAGCAGTAGCAAGCTATGCCTAATGCCTACAGAGGACAAGGTCAGCACAGGGCTGGGGCTGGGGCTGCTGATCGACTTCGATTCGGCACAAGAGGGTGATGTGCCCAATATGACTACCATGCATGCCATGAAACAGGTAAGTCCCTTGAAGGAAAATGATCTCTACCTGATCAATCTTTTCAGGTGTATACGCAGGTCGCACTCGCAGATGGTAGCCTTGGCCTGCTAACAGGGTTACGCAATGGCACCTGGGTGTACGGGCACAAAGATGAGCCGAGGAGGTATGTTTCTAACGAATTTTCTCATTAAATGTTGCTGTCTGATGAGCAGCACTAGTGGAAATCACAAAAGGTGTGTTCTTCATCTTTCATTTTTCCCTCATACATCCACAATTAAGCTTTCAGGATCTTATATGCCACGAAGAACCTGACTCCGAAAGGAGTTGACGATGTAGAGAGGCTGAAGATCCTTCTTGAGGCCGAAATATTGTGTTTCCTCTATGTTATTCATGACACTGAGGATGGAAAGACAATCTTTTCAGAGCCTTGCATAGACTTTTTGCGTTCGTAATACTGTCTTGCCTGGTTGCTGTCCGATTTTGTAGCTCAGAGTGCCATTTGACATTATAGCAAGATCTTTGGTGAAGCATCCTTTGCCCTGGCATTCCTGCATTGAGAATGTCATGTTGTTCATGTGGATGATGGTGAGCTGTAGTCACAAGTTTGAAATTCTAAATGTGGAACCATATCCTGCTTCACAGCTCTCTGTCCTTTGTCTTCGAATTGCCGGTCCATCCTTGCTTCGCACACGCTGGATCAATCTCCATCTTTGGACATCGGATCATTCAGTGCACCGGCTGCATGCCGAACACACAACAAATTCTTGGTGCGATATTTGATTGTCACGATCCTCACCTTGTCTAACGAGAGGCCAGTTGCGGAGTCCCCCTTTTGCTTAAGACAGGCCAAGAACTCGGTCAAGGTGCCCATGGCATAGTCAAAGCCATCCATGGCATGAATCTTGTCATCAAAATTGGGAGCGAAGATGTCATTAGACGTGAAGCTTCTTTCTATCTACGAGCCCGCACCCATCGCAATCTGCCCATGGTTGCAGACTTTGGGGCATTCGACATCGATGGTTCAGACGGGTGCGCTCTTGTACTGGAGCTTGCTATGCCTGTTGATGGTGCTTCCGTGTACGCATTCTTTTTTTTTTGCTTTATATTTGTAAACCCATTTGTTGTGCAGGGACCCATACGAGATTTCCGAGGCCCTAGAAGTCCTCGCCACTCAACTTCATATTCACCATCACGATATATCCCTTGCAAATATAGTGAGAGGTCTCACCGATAAGAAGCTCAAGATTATCGATTTTGCGGAGGCTGTGGATGCAGAGGACTGCGATAACGGTTGTAACCATGATTATATTGAAGTAGGCGCTTAATGCAGCCCAACAGGGTGTCTCAATTAATATTATAAGCCGCTCGCTCAGCTCAGAGACGTGTGACGAAAACGGAAATGCCCCCAAAACTTGGCATCAAATCAGTCGAGCACGGGAGACCCCCTTGCACCCTTGCTGATAGTGGCTAGGTGTGCAAGGCACTCGGCAGCCAGTAAGTGCAAAATAAGAGGTGGGAGGTGCAAGCGCAACCTCATATTTTGAATACCTCTGGTATGCAGTCTAACGAAGACCATCTCGCCTGAGAGAGACGCTACTTGGCTATCCAAAAGGTCGGTTGACGGTCGTGGGGATGAGCCTCGGCGTTCCAGGGCGAGGGTCAGGGAGGGCTGTTCCTGCAGAACGTAAGCGCCCAGCATATCGAGGAAGGCGAGAGGCCTAACCGCCGGCCAGCGGGATTCGCACCCCGACGCCCTTGTCCCCGGTGTGGAGCACTTAGCAGGGCGGCGTCGTCGCGCTGGGTCCTATTGGAGCGCCGCTGAGCCTTGTCTGGAGTGAGGGAGGGTGGGGTCTGGGATACAAGTGAAAGAATGGGAACAGCTAGGGTATGGGGGACGTGGTAGATCGTCAGCTCGTTAGGACGCACATTGATAATTTGCTTTCCCTACTCCCTCTGCCCAATTTTTGGCATCCCCGATTCCGTGTGTGCGTATCGGTGGGAGGGTGTCACGGACTGTGCGCAATGGCGATCGTCGATCGCGCTTGAGGTCGCGCGGGTTGTCGTCAGGGTGGTAGTGCCGATTTGATGTCAGTTCACCGCGATCGGCACCTTTCGCAGTCCTCACTGTCGGCGCCGGCGTCGATACGTTGGGCTATCGGTATGCTGCGCTCTATCTGCACGATAAGTATAGCTATCGTCGTCTTTACCAGCGTGTTCATTGTGCTGATCCGCACTACAGGAGTTGGACTCAGCACTCCGGAGTGAACGGACTACAGTCGGAGTGAAAAGGGGGTGGATGGGATAGTGGCACGCGAAGGGGAAATTAAGAGAACCTACAAAAACAAGGAAGTGTTTTCTGAGATTTCTGTCGCTATTCAGGCACTATCCATTTTTTGTGAGCCTAGACTCCGGTGCCGGATATCCGTTTATCTATCCGTTCGGAGTCCCTTTCATCCATTTGCGGTAGCATGCAGTAGGTGAGATTACGTGCGTTTTGAAGCGGAGGATACACTTGGGACAGCGAGAGGACTCACCGTCACGGACGGAGAAGCTTTCGTTCGCCGTTTGCCGCTCCTCAGTGGCCGTTCCTAAGCGTCGACCCAATCCAACGCCTTAATACCGACATCTTGATTCGAAGCACGCTCGCACATTTCCCATCGCGGAGGACCTGAGTGCACTGTTTCAACTCGACCACATCCACAACAGCCCTGGGCGGCACACTAATCCTTTAATCCTTCTAATGTGCTGGAATGCCATATCTGCGTTGCCCAGGCCACACTCTAAAGCCATTTTCAATACGGAGGGATTCGGCGATTGGGTATGGGGCAGAGTTATTTCTGTGAATTCTGCTGGAATGGCAGATGGCATGTGTGACGGAATGGCATACTAGGAATATCTCGGACGGCGTCGCAACGTCTACGCCCTCCAAGGCCATCAAAACTCTGGATATTTCACCCTTGCATCGATGTCCTCATTGATTCGATCACCCGGACTGTTCACGGGGGCTCAATAATGACGCAGGGAAGCTTATCGTAGAAGGCAAATTAGATCAATATCGGATGTACTGTATAGTGAATAGTACATGCGATCCCGACGACGGGGTTCCGGAGTGTCGGAGCAGCGACAGGACTTTGAGGAAATGTAAATGAAAGTAAAATGTAGGGCAGTGAGCTGAGCACAATGGTAGATATACGTTTGACATATAGTCCCAGTTTATCCCAATCCAATCCAGATCCCCACACCGCATGCGCGGCCTACAGTGGATTGGAGGCGTATTGGCGGCCATGCCTCCTCCAATCCAAAGTAAACTTTTAAAGAAGCCTTCTCGATGGATATGAAGTGGACTCCAACATAGGAAGTGGATTGTATATGAGTATGCTCAGCCCATTAGCTATATCTACTAGAATATTCACAGCCTATGAGGTCATGTAGTCGATGGCGGGGTATTTCTAGTGTTGCTGAAGCTTTAGTTCCTGTACCCCCTCCTCTGCTGGAGATTGTTTGACTCGGTCTGTCAGTTTCCGGAACTACTAGTTCTGACTCCTGGGTCCCCAGAGCTGTTCCACCCCCTTCGCCGCGTGAGGCCGACCGTAGCCGTCTACCACTTTCCGCCACAACTACCTCCGACTTCTAAGACCTTGGAACGTCAACGCTCCCACTCCTTATCTATCTTCTTGCGCTTGCGGGATAAGATAGATGGCAGGGACATCGCTATTTTTCTAGTTTCGTGCCACCACCGCAGTCCCGAAGAGAACAATACAATTGTCTTCGTACTTTTGTATCTATTGTGTGCTTCTCGCTGCAGTTACTTGTGTTTCTGCCGTGTTACTATTGTAGTGAATGTACGTAATAACCCGTAAGTAGGTCGAGCTAAAATGCGAGGGTCCGCCTGCGGCAGGACAGTCCGTGTGACACCCGAGTGAGCATGATGCGCTGGCATAGGAGTAGACGTACCCTGTGGATAAGCCGTCTCCCTGACGGTGTAAACCTACCCCCCGAGCTCGTACCCCATCGAAAGACCGTATAGGCGAGCTCGAGAGGCTTAGACGCATGGAGTAAGGGTATGCGCAGTGGAGAGCTCGGTGGAGGGAGACTAGCAGCGAACGGAACTCGGCTTGGCCGTGTTCGCCCGTGGAACCTAGCACAGGCAACGCAACGGCCGGCATTCGATATCGTTCGCAACCCTGCAGCCATTGGTTAGGCCTGCTAACGCCTTCATGAATGCAAAGCTCAACCCAGCGGATTGCGGACTCACCTAGGGACTACGGCTGAGAAACCTCACAATGGCCACTGCATCCCCCCTCTCCTGCATTCCTTCCCTTGTTTCGATGGCAGAGCACGCGTCTGTCTGTCTTCGGCGCGAGTGCAATAAGTTGCGCATGTTCCGCGTTGCACACTATGCGCCAGAACCCGCCACGTAAGGTCGATACTGAGAGGGAGAGGGGCGTAGAATTAAGAGGAAGGCCATGGCATGCCATCGTCGTCGCCATTGCCGTCCAAATTGTGCTCGTCGTTGTCGGGGTGTGCGTTTGAGAGGTTTTAGTGGGTTGAAGTCCGAAGTCGGCTCACGGAACCGGAGTTTGATCGTGCACGCGGGGCACCCCCGCTTGGTCAGGTCGACTTCGTATCGGATCATCCCTTCGTACCGCCATAATTACTGCGCCATTTGCCATTCCCTTGCTACGATTTTTTTCTGGCTATGAAGCTTTCATGCGTGCCTATCATCTCATGCTACTTTCAACCACTCGTTTAAACGGGGTAGTGTAATGCTACAAAGTAATAGTACAATACGAAGTAATGACCGGGTATGGCATGTGTATGGTTTGAAAGTTGGATGAAAACCCAAAAGCTGGACTCAACAAGAAACAAACTCAACGCATCAACCCATTCTCTTTGCCTCGGGGAAATATGGGTCCCAGACGCCCCTCTTGCCCCTTTGTTGTTTGCCTTTATTGCTGGTTGAAGGCCAGGAGGCCTCCTGCGGGGCGACCTCACCTTGGGCCTCAGCAAACAACTTGCACGATGGCTTTGAGTGCGAAGTTCTGAATCGGCTGCGTCTTTGCCTGGGCGCGACACGTTGGGCAGTTATACTCGAGCTGCAAGGGCTGTAGGTCAAGAGGATTTGTCGCACTAGCAGATATGGGTACGTACGTTTTGCCTCTGTTCACGATGGGCTTGCACATGCTGCGGGCCGATGGAGTCGAACCATTCCAAAATGCATGGCCTGCAAAAGGAATGCCCGCAGTCCGGCAGGCTGTTGGAATACGCGTTAGTTTCGATTTTCATTCCAAACGATGGGATGCAATACTGACAGATAGGGCTGCCACATCTTTCCGATGCACATGCCGCAACGAATTCGGGCTTCGAGATCAGAAGGGTTCTGCAGGGGGCCTCAGTTGCGTTTGATATGGAGAGATGGCGGCGCTACACGTACAATGGAATGGGGCGGTGGATCTTGACAGGGCCGTTGCTCAGCTACCCGGGTGGACAGCCTATCAGCCTCCTCCATAGTCTTGTCGAGGAGCTTCTCCATCAGAGCGTTACCCTGTATGAACCACACTGTTGTTGAGGTCAAGTGTCAATGGACGAACTAGGCTGCTGACCTTCTTCAGACTCTTTATCTGACTGCGTAGTTCCGCGATCTTCATCCAAGGCCCTGCTGAGGCCGCAGGGTGGCTGTCGTCATCGTCCGAAATCTCAATGACTTCGGTAGACTGCAGCGTGGGTTTAGTGTGCTCGTTCGAAGGCGCCTTCTTCACTGCTCTTGCCTTATCTCTCGATGGGCGAAAGGCAATCGCATTGCCTGGAGAGAATGCTTGCGCATGGGGAGGGTTGCGTTTGTGACGATTAATTTGGCAAGTGGGGTCCCCCGGCTCCAGGGTCAAGTCAATTTCCACGATTGGCTCCTCTTGGTCATCCTGAGAGGCAACAACTCCCATCTTGCCCTCCGTCTTTGACGGTCCCCTCCGCAATCGTCGCTTACCCTGTGGAGTGTTAGGGCCTTCGTCGCCTATATCATCGCGCGGCGTGGAGAGCTTGCGCTTCTTCCTCTGCGAAGGAACGTTGAGGACCGCAAGGTGACAGAAGAATGGACTCACCGGAGGCATGGGAGGAGAATCGCCCCCACTGCTGCCGCCATCGCTTTCCCCCACCTTCTCTCCTCCCACCATCTCTGCTCGATTCGTACGGGCACCGCCTACCAGCTGCTTTGGAACCTGCTTCCCTACGCCATTCCCCTCCTTTGCATCCTCCTCCACCTCCTTCGCCGAATTTTCCAGAGCCAGCTTCCGTGACATAAGCGCAGCCTCTCCCTTAGAAAGATCCTCACGAGCGGCCATCGCCGCCTCCCATTTCTCCTTGTCGATCAAGTGAGTTATATTCCGCTGAATCAGCAGCTCCCTGACAGCCTCCAGCCATGCCTATGAGTGTCGTCAGCGGTCAACAGTCAATTATGAGCCAGTGACTCACGAGCTGTGGCCTCATAGCCGCAACAGATAGCTCCATGTCCCCCTCTAAACCCTCGTCGTTCGGCGGCATCGTCTGGCCCATTTTGGCAAACCAGTCGCATTCATCTTCGAATACCTGCGCGATGGCGTGTCGTTTCGTCATCGCACAGACTTCCTCAATAGTGCACGCTGGGTGAGGGGACGACATTGGAACAGTGGCAGGAGGGCCTTTGGTAGTAGTGGGTGTCGCAAATGGAGAAATTGGCTGAGCCGAATCTTCGTCGCGTTGTTGTTTTGTCCCACGCCCCTATCCCTTCAACCCTCGCATCCCGTCTAGCGTCAAGCTTCCAGCACTTACGTATTGTCAACTTCATTCTAAGTACATGGCGCCGAAATACGATCAAGTCGGCATTCAGTGCACCCAGCGCCACTTGATGCCACTCCAAGGCAATCGAGACAATTCCAGACCACACCGCATCTACAATCTGTGACTATTACCCGGTGGTTTGCGAGGGCGATGCTAGCCGTACAGACACATAACGACGATGCATGGATCGACGGGGCGAGTGCCAAAGCAAGCAGGGACCGACCGCCATGGGGTGGGGCTGGTTGTAATACTCAGCTTCCATATGCCCAAGAGCAACGTTCGACGACTATCTTCCATGTATAATGAGCGCGAGGGACTATTCCGAACCTACTTTAATTCGCTACGCAAGATTACAATCGATCCTACTTTGTACGCTCATGAATACTCGGTGCTAACCAGAAACTCATCGGTTGTGAGTCATCTATTGCCGTTTTCAAAATAGTTGAGACTTCGACGAAAACGTTGAAAAGTGGCGCCAATCTACAGTCAAAATTATTCAACGTATAACTTGCTCAAAACTCATCTAATTCCTATCAACCTTGATTATTCTACGTTCGGTATACTACCTCTATTGGGCCCCAGCGGAAATACCAGGATCAGCTACATTTCATGGTGGCTCGCTGACACAAATACTCGTCCGACCTTCATCAAGCAATTCCGGTAATCTCTCTCGTCTAACGGTCAAGCAAATTGCAGAATACACCGGCTGCAGTCGCTGCACAATATTTCGAGTTCCATTCTCCCTCCCTCCCATCCGTCAGATCATGAAAACGCCCATGAGCGGTGCGAAGAAAAGCGTGCAGCTTTCCGGTACAAGTACGGCATACGATTCACCCCGAGCCAACCATCTTCGTGGACGAGAGTTGATTCGATCGTCGTACTGGTGTACGCAAACGAGGTTGAGCGATGCGTGGTCAGCAATTGTCCCGCCAGCGGGGGTTGGGGGGTCGGGGAGTTGAGGGGGGGGGGCCGTGAGCACCAAGGGCAGCCCCCGCTCTTCCCCGCCCCGGCCCCCGGCCCCCGGCCCCCACGCCCCCTCTTTGTTCGCGGAACAAGGTGTACCCCGTTACTTCCTTTCCTTTCCGCATGTCTCCCACCACATCTTCGTGGCAGGTAATCCAATCGGACTCTAGTTCCGGCGAGCATTCTCCTCAGCGAGTTATATGGCATATACCCAGCTCTTTCGGCACTATATCAGCACTCAACTTGCATACCTGTACCTAGCTCCCTGGCCAAATTGCGGCCCAAATTGTTGAACATGAATGAATTGCATTGAAAACACTAGCAATGTTGAATTTTACCATTCCCGTAAATTTGATCCTTGGTTCAAACCAATCCAGCGGCTAGTTCTTGAGATATTCACTGAATAAGTTTTGCGGCCCACGGGCGTGACATTTCTTTGCGTGGGGGCGGAGTCTCAACTATTTTGAAAACGACTATAAATGGGTATATGTAGTCTAAAAATTAGTCGTTAACGGTCGACTCTCGCTAGCTTGTCACAGCCCGCCACAATCTTTCGGAAAGTCACTGGGGCCCACCCCCCTTCAACCTGCACCCCAGCTTTCTCTCGCCCCCCTCCATAGGCGCGAACTCGTGCGCACCCTCTTTTGCTCTGAGGCATGCCCCTCGTTTTGCCTCACCCCTGGGGCTAGCAGACGGCTCGCCCTCGCAGCAGCTGCGTCCATGCATACGTCGCATCGCGCGCGCCCCTCCAATCACGCTGACTCCTTTTGAATTAGACTTTGTAGCCATGGCCTATCAGGCACGAACGGTGAGCGTCTCCACTGCTTTCAGGCACGTCGCGGCCACCTGACGTGCGGCCACATCAGCTGAGATCCGGGCGCAGATTTAGCCCCTACATCCTGGATATTGACTCCGCACATCGGCGCAAGAATCTGGTGGCGACTTCGAAGCCGACAACCCTCCACCCCCGAATAGCAGCTCCCCTCGATTGACGCCCGGCGCGTTGCCTTGCGTAGGGGCCGGGCCGCCTCTGGATTCCACCCCAAATGCAGAGGCCGGAACCTGGCAAGTACAAGACTCTCAAGAAGGCGACGGCACGGCAGCGACATTACGATCGAGACGCTCGCACCTCCTCCCAGCCCACGAAGGAAAAGGTCCACGCCCCTGCAGTTCCCCACCAGGCTTCGCTAAGGAGCAACGGGCTCCCTGCCGCTTCAGACGGCTACGCATGTAGAAACACGCATCGGCCGTCGAGCAAGGCTTCGCGGAACTGGACGGCGGACGAGCCGTTGAAAGAGGGTTTCAGCTTGTTGAAATGGGACAGGATATGGGCGGTTCACAGAGTCAAAGCCAACCCTCCTGACCCCACTTCTCAGCACGCCTCGCCCACTGGTGGATTCGGCGGGCCACATCTTTGCAGTGCTTGCTGGAAGGCCTAATGACTAGTCGTTTGAGGCAGATTGTCGATCTGTGTACGGCGCAATGGCATCCGAACTCAAGGGTTTCGATTTGAAGGGAGAGGATTGCAACCACAGGCGCGGCGTATTCCCAGCGCTCGCCGTCGTTATATCGTATGGAAACGGTCAGACAAAGCCCTCGAGGCTTTTGTCAGGCGAAGCTGGCCCACGGGGTGAGGGGCCTTCCCGCCTTCTTCAGAGCAAGGCTATGCAACGAGTTACTTCATACGGCGATTCCGCGTTCCAGCTGTGGGCCTCCAGGCCGTAAACCGTTACAAGACGCATATCGACAAAATGCACGAAGCTCTTCCGTGCCTTCGAAAAAACTTTCCGAGATCTGTTTTTCCCTGCTCCACCTTCAACTTTGGGCCCAAGGTTCAGACCTACCGCCAAAGGGACGCCCTTAATCTCGGATCCCACCAAAGGAGGGCATCTTGTTCTAAGGGAAGCCGGCCTAATTGTTGAGTTTCCCCCTAAGTCCACTATCCTTGTACCCTCATCCACCATCCTTCACTCCAACATCGCGGTTCGTGATGGAGAGGAGAGGGGATCGTTTACTTAGTACTGTGCTGGGGGGATACTCCGTTGGGTAGACAACGGCTGCAGGACCCAAGCAGATTTCAAACGGGCGGACCCTCAGGCGTATACAAGTTCCATGGACGATTGCAAAAATGGCTGGGAAAGAGGACCCAGCATGTATTCTACTTTGGAGGGGATTTCCAGTAGGTAGTGCGAGGCCAAATCGCTAGCTCTATGCTTTGCATTGATGTTCACGTACGGCATCGGGGCAGCTGCGTCCTCCGCGAGAACGAGAACGAGGCGCCTGATATGATTCTCGTAGTACTTACTTACTCTCCTATACTCGTAGATAGAAATCCAGCTTGCCTCCCACCACCCCCACATCGAGTTAGAATCTAAGAGAACCCGTCTGAAGACGCCCCTCCTCTCCATTGTCCGAGTTCACCGTCGTCCGAGTCCGAGCATGCATCCATTATTGTCTTCTCCTGCCATCCTTTCCTTTCTTGCCGCCCTCACCGTACCTTCCGAACCCGAGTCATCCGTGCTGCGTCCCAGCGTATCCGAGTCACTCCCAAGCCGTTATCATCAGTTCGTCCGTTCGGACTCGTCTTGTTCACACGTTTCCTCACCCTGATCAATGCATACAGAGGTCTCGATGCACCACCGTCATGAAATCTACCTCCCCCCCCCCCCAAGTTGGCAATGATTCGCTTTTAAACTGCTGTAGGGATTGCATTGTGTTCGAACCCGGAATCTCGGTTTATTGTACGTATACATTCGTTTCGTTTACTTCTTGTTTCGGTCCGTTATCAGCTGCGGCCGCATTGTTTGTTAGGTACCATCTTACTTACTCATACATGTATATTCCGCATGTCTAGTTACATGTAGTACAAGTATATATAGTACCTACCTATCTACCTATAATAAACAAGAAGCTTATTTCCCCCTCAGTTGCGTTGCGAAGTCGAGTCCAGCAGTCGCACGCGGCGCTGTCTGGTTCGCGTTCCGTCTCCGTTCCGTTCGTCACGTGGCGTTCGGATTGCGCTCATTTGTTCTTTCTTACTTCGTCTTTTGGTGGGAACACACCATTCCCGGTCCTCGCGTTCACAACTGCGAATACAACTTCGCGCCTACAATTTTGGAGCCCACCGCGAGGGTCCCAAAAGCTGAAGCTTTTCGTTTGTTTTCATTAGGTCATCTTTAGTTCATTTTGCGTCACGACTCTGCGACACGCGCTACGACTCCAATCAGCCGCTCAGATTACCCAAGGATCCGTCACGAACACGTACAAGCAGAGCACCGTCATCATCACTCGGGTCGAAGCACCTCACGCGAAGATATTCCCCTTCCCCAGTCCCGATCACCTTGCGTTATCTCCGAAACTACCCCGGCACGTCGATCGATCACACTCCCAGCAAGCGTCACCACTAGAATCTACGTTCTCGCGCCGACATACAAGCACCATGCCAGACTTCAAGATGCCAGATCCAGGACAGCGCCACGCCCCATCCTTTAGCGGCGACCCCGAATCCCTCGAACGGTTTTTCGACGAAGTTGAACGTTATGCGGTCCGAGCGAGTATTGACGACGCAGCAAAAGTAGTATACGCTCGACGATACGTCACTGACAGCGAGTATAGGACATGGTCTCGACTCGCAAAGATTCATCCGAACGATTGGACGGCATTCAAGAACACGGTATACGACGAATATCCAGGATCGCGCCCTAGCGAGTTTGCGGATTTATCTCAGCTCGAAGAACTCGTCGACGAATACAGGAACCAGATCACGACTATAGCGCAGCTTGGAAAGTATCGCCGAAGATTTACTGATATATTCGAAATACTACAGGAAGCCGACATCCTTACGGAACGAGAAGCAATCAAGTATTTCCTCAGCATCTTCCCCGACGACACGCACAGCAAGATCGACTTTATTCTCCTCGCTTGGGAACCGAAGAAGCCGCAGCGCGAAGTATACACGCTCGACAACGTTTATCGCGCGATTTTACATCTCTACGAAGGCAGATCGACACTCTCGAAAGGTAATGGTTTACGAAGCACGACACGAGCTCCCGCAGTCGAATCCGAATCCGACGCCGGTATAAAGATACGCGCAGCAGTTCAGGAAGCAATGGCAGAGTTTATGTCGCAGCTCAGTCAGCAAACGGCGAACGCGTCAGTCGCACCTGCGCCCTTCACGACTCAGTATCTGATCGCTACGCACACGGCACCCGTTCCACCAGTTTCTAGCACGATCGGCCCAGTCTTGACGGCGAAATCAGTAACGCCCCAGCCGAAGAACGACTCAGGTTTTAAACGATCATTTGGCTAACGCGACACGACTCTTAGGTAACGACATATCGACTCGGACACGAAGTACGGCAATTACGCAAGAAGACCTCCAGCATCAGTCCAGTAGCGAACACCCCGAGATCGTCGACAATCGCCCTCAGCAAACGCCGATTCAGCTAACGTTAAAGGAACTAATCAATATTTCACCAGACGTGCGCAACGAGCTATGCGAACGACTACAGGCGAAGCCAGTACCCAACGAAGCGACCTCAGGACGCGGACCCACGACTTATCACGAACTGCTGCCACCCCAAGTACTTCCAGACGACCACGACCACGACCATGAAGCGGCCGTTAAGGCACTCTACCAGATGGATGATGAAGAACCGCCGACACCTCCAAACGACGATGACGCCAACTATGAAGCAGCTATCGACGCGCCATACAAAGTTGACGGCGAAGAGCCACCACCATCTCGAATCGCCACCTCGCTTCACCACGCCACGGAAATCGCACGGCAAATCGAAACGTTAGAGATACGGCACGAAGTCCATCGGCGACGCCACAGTGAAGGAATCGGCACTCAGATCGAAGAAGTCAGCCCACGAACGGCAGCACCATCGGTATTCAAGTCTACAGTCACCTCCATATTGTCAAGCACGAACTATACGGTACTCAAGACGACGGCAAAGGCTACGCAAGCGGCGTCCTCCCGAACGAACTCATTCAACGTACAACGACGACAGCTAACGACTCGCCGCCACCCACGCCACTCAAATCGCAACAGGTTAACGGAAAATCGCCTTACGACACCATCTCTACGCCTCCACCACCATCCTCTCCCCACATTCGCTTCCCCTTCCCCATCGTTAGCACCACCCCCGCCAAACGACGATCTACAAATACGTACGCGTCATCTACCGACGATCCAACGAACCTACGTACGCAAGAATAGATAAGAAGACCGTGATCGCAGTACGGCTGAAGCATAACGATAAACGACAACGACATCAGTAAATTACCAAGTACATACGCGCCTCCTTTCATTTCCATCCACTCCACCACGCAATCCATCATTCCACACACCGCACCGCCTCATTCCCCTTCATTCCGCTTCGTAGTACCTAGTTATTTCCGAATCCCCGTCTCGTTTTCGTTCGCATCAACCACACCTCACTACCCACGAAATCAAACAACAAAAACATCATATTCTACGTATATTAGATATAGTTTTCGTTCTGTTCCATTTCGTTCGTACTAGATCAAGTTCCTTTAATTCTCGTCTCATTTCTTTCGTATGTTACAGTTCCTATCCCCGCTTTTCCCCCACTACCTCTGCGCGCCACATCTCTCTCAACGACGCATCAAGACCTGTACGCGAGCACGCCGACAACGCTGGTCCATCCGAAACTATGGTCAAGCGTGACTTTCAAGGACACGGAGCATCACTCGTTCGAAGCAAGCCATTCTGGCTCAAGCATCGACATCGAACACGCCCGTCCCCCTCCTTATCGTCGACCACATCAGTCTTCGTCTCACCATCGCCGCGCCATCCATTACCCTCGACAATGACCACCCGCGAACCACCCCTATCGAGCCCCTTACCGCCGTACGACCACCTACTAGGACACCACCACGTACCACCGCCGTCGAAAAACGTAGACGCAGCTACGGTATACGTCCAAGGTCACTCCACCATCATCTCCCACCCCGTTCCACCCCATAATCACTCACCATCGCGCACCATCGACGACATCGTCACCATCTCGCGCCGCATCACCAAGTGATCGCAACGGGCATACCAACGGGTAGACAAATCAGGCGAACTCGATACGCTCATCACCACGCTCGGTTCCGCGCAAGCATCGTCGCTGCGAACACTCGTACAGGATCTGTTGCAGTCTGATTGGATGTTGACCACGGAGGGTCAACTTTTAAAGGTCCCCCGGAGATGTAGGGATTGCATTGTGTTCGAACCCGGAATCTCGGTTTATTGTACGTATACATTCGTTTCGTTTACTTCTTGTTTCGGTCCGTTATCAGCTGCGGCCGCATTGTTTGTTAGGTACCATCTTACTTACTCATACATGTATATTCCGCATGTCTAGTTACATGTAGTACAAGTATATATAGTACCTACCTATCTACCTATAATAAACAAGAAGCTTATTTCCCCCTCAGTTGCGTTGCGAAGTCGAGTCCAGCAGTCGCACGCGGCGCTGTCTGGTTCGCGTTCCGTCTCCGTTCCGTTCGTCACGTGGCGTTCGGATTGCGCTCATTTGTTCTTTCTTACTTCGTCTTTTGGTGGGAACACACCATTCCCGGTCCTCGCGTTCACAACTGCGAATACAACTTCGCGCCTACACTGCGTTTGCACCCACGGCGTTCACTGGAGGAGAAGGGGAAATGATGTGCGCGCATACGTGGACACCCAACGAACGACTGCCGAGTGACTCGGAGGTAGTGGCAGCGACGATGGCTGATACGGAGGGCGAGCTACTGCGGAGATGGTGGAGGGTACAACTCCTTGATGAGGGGCACAAGCGCAGGTACGTAGCATAACATTTCGACGCATATATGCGCTGACACGCGGCAAGTAGATAATCTACAGTAATTGACCGGCCAATGGGAAATGGCCACTCAGTGGGAAAGGAAATTCCTTGCTAGATCGCTCACACTAACCGCCTCGGACTTCTTGCCATTATGTGTGAACAATCAATACACTACTGTGAATAAAAAGTTCTGGTTTTTCTAAACTTCGTCCTCACCCTCCACGGCGATGACGCTCTTCCATTTTGAACGATTTCACACGCTGGGGTTTCAACTCAGCATGCAGTCTAAAACGAAAAATACTTTATGTTGCATGTATATCTGATCATCAACTTTACAAATTTGTAGATACTGACGAGGGGATGGTGCTCGTCAGCGTTGGCAACAGTGGCGAGACACTGATATGGCTGCGCAGATAAACCGGCATATCCCATTTTAGTCAGAAATACCCCCCAAACCGGGCTGATTATCCTTTTAGATCCACTTAGACGCCCATCCCACTGACTGGTCATGAGCTGATAACGAGAATTTCGACTGATGGTCTTCTCATCTCTCTCAATGCCCGAAGTGATTTTTCTGAAACACAGTATGCTATGTAGTCTTGGGATGTGCCCCACTCTAGATTACAATCCACTTGAGAAAAAAAAAGGACATAATCATCTCTTCCGGAGCTCATTAATAAAGGAGCTTCCCACTGGCCGGTCAATTACTGTACATGTATGGGCCTCACTTGCCCGCAACTACCTTCCGATCATGGAGTCGTCAGTATCGAGTGAGCGAGCGTTCTCATCTGCGGGTATAAACCGTTGCGAAACGGCGCAACTGGCTCAAGGGAGACATCGTTGAAGCACTGCGAAAAGCACTCAAATTAGATTATCGGCGAAATATATCCTTTCGCTGGAGAGTGGTTAGATGTCAGGGAAGATCTGGAAGATCTGTGTTGGAGTTAGCGTTGCACGTTTCAAGTGTTCGCCGAATCTGAGCACGCGGTTATCTAATCACATTATAGTTAGAAGTAAATTACATATGATTGTTCTCACACAGATAAATAGGTAGTCTGAATGAGATGACCCCTCGCGCGTTTGCGAGGGTCTACTGCTATCTCACACCCGAGTAACCGCGAAGAAACGGTTATTTCTACAATCTGAACGACTCAGGTGCAGGTTATGATCTTCTCTTTGCAGATGATGATGGTTGGGAATTCGCTGAGCCCGATGATGATGGCAACGACGATTTTACTGTAGAATCATTGGATTAATATGTATTGACAAACTATATACATGTGTGATAGGCCTGGGCTTGAGCCCAAGCCCAAGCCCTACTGCCGATTGAGCCCCTCAATGAGGCTGGGCCTGCAATGCCCATTGCATCGGCCCGAGCCTACATATATACCAGGCTCTTGAGCCCAGCCCGGCCCGCACATCACTACCTAGCAGTGGACCGGCTCTCTGGTATAGTGGACCGCGCCCATAACCCTGTTGAAGACAACCTTTGAACTTCAAGGCAAGAAATGCTCGCGTTACTCAACTACCAGTCACTTCGACTTGCTTGGGCTGCTGTTACTGTTCACAAATCTCAAGGTCTTACACTAAATGAAGATTAAGCTTGGCCTTGGGAAGAAGGAGGCCTTACATTTACGGGTCCTGTAATGAAATGAAAGGAACCGTTCTTTATTTGGGTGGGGGTTTTGGGCGCTTCCTTAAGTGGACGGCTACTGTTGTAGCCGGTAGCCGGTCATCCGGAATCTCAGGATCTCGTTCAATTTGAATTTAATTTAATCTAATTTTGTATTAATTGTACACGTGGGAGAGCTTCCAAAGCTAAACGGGGCTCCGATCTGGCAGGAAGCTGTGGAGTGCGTCGTCGGATCTCGCAGGATGACACTCCAATGCACCACATACTTGGTACAGGCTATAGTGTACTACAGTGCGAGGCACCACTTCTCATCAACCGATTTTTCTAGGAAGGAAACCAGTCTCCTTCTTTAGTGCAGACATTATCCCCATCTCCTATCTGACTCAATGGCTATCAATTTTGCTAAGTACTATTTATGAATCAATAGGACCCGTACAGGCCATGCATTGCAGTGGCTACAGCCCCAAGTTGTTGCTTTGTCATGCGTAAAAGGACTCGATGGGATTATGTTCATGGAGGGTGTCGATTACTCTCACGAGTCGCTAAACTAGGTGGTAAACACTTACAATACCGGTTAGATGGCAAGGCTCGTGGATATCCTGGAAACAACACTCTAATTGCCTTGTGAATATATGAATATACACTGCAGTAAACGTTTGCCCTAGCACTTGAGCCGTTCTGAGGAAGGGGGGGGGAGGGGAGGGGAGGAGGACGCCGAGGGTGCAGCCCACTGACTCAAGCACCCACTCACTGCAGTGCCCAGTGCATGGATCGACGGCACCTGCGAGGCGACAATGACGAATTCCGATTCCGCGTGGACGGGGGAAGGTGACGAAATTCAGGCATGCGGGCAACCTGGCGCGAGAAGACTGCTGTTGAACATGGATGTCACTCCGAATACGGACCGTAGCTGTAGCGACTCGGGCTTGCAGCCCGAACCACCCTCGGACGTGCACTTATTCACTTAGGCTTCGCCAGACCATTAGTCTACGCTGCCTGGCATGCATTTATTACCTAGACTACGAACCCCTCTGCCCTATTCCTTTGTGTATAAAGACTACCTATCTACTATTGTATTAAGTAGCCTAGTCGGACCCCTCGAATACGATGGCTTTACCCTTGTCACCTTTTGATGGCCCACTTCCCGCTCTCGTGCGGCGTGACCGTTCACGCTCGCATCACATATTTTTGGCATCTCCATTGCCGTAACCCCCAATCGCGCCCGGAGTGCTTGAACCTTCCCGCAAACGCCAGACGACCGCCAGTCTGATCAACAGGCCTCGCACCGCACCACTTCCCTTTCCCCCATTTACCCATTATGTCCCACAGTACCCGTAGACGTGCTAGTCGGCGCGATAAAAAACTGGAGCCCATTGGGTGAGTCTCCCTTCCTTCCCACCACTCATCTGCAACACTCGATAGTTGAGCCGGACATTAGTCCTTCCGCTGAGCATAGACGTAATGTCGACGCGACGCGTGTACCCTCGAAAGAGGAGAATGATAATAATTCATTTAATTATAAATGTGAATTGTCTGAGAGTCGCGACTCAGGTGAATATGTAAGTCCTGGAAGTAAGGCAATGAGACTTAGCAGTTAGACTGTGAGAAAGCTCGAAAAAATAAGTCAGAAAAAAACTCGGAAAACATAAGACTGATAATATCAATCAATCTTTGCAAGGGAAACCTCGGACCCATGAGTCCCCTGCACACCTTAGGGATGGTCCCTCTGAGATTGGTAAAGGTTTTGTCCCTCGGGATTTGGGAAATCTTGATAATTCGGACGACGAACTCGATATGCGAGAGTTCCGGATTTGGCAAAAGCTTCAACAGAAGCAACGGAACGGAGAACGTCTCCGACCTCCTGTCGGAAAAGCGCCCGCCTCTGAGCGACACAAAAAGCATGCATCCTCATCCACGCAAGCACGAATTGATGCTTTGAAAGATGAGATTAATCAGCTAGAACATGCAGCAAAGAAAGAAAAACTCGAGCCGCTGATCGTGCTCCGAGACTTCCTGCTCCTACATCTTCAGAGGAATCCCTCACATGATGCCCTGTCCCAAAATGGCTATAATCCAGCCACCGATCGGCTACGTCCTAGTAGCCACTTACCACCGCAAAGTTACCTCGGTCGAGCTTTTGCGACTCCTTTGACTTTTGAATCGGAAGCAGAAGCATCGTGATCCTGAACCTAGCGACGATGATGAACCTAGTTCATCAGAATCAGAATCTAGCAGCGAAGACTCAGATCATAGCAACTGACGCCATAGACGCTCGAAACAAGCGCCACGCAGATGCTTGATTAAACCGACACCACCCGAACCGTATGATGGAACGGCTGACAGCCAGCTGTTCTTTAGATTCACTCATGAAGTTACCACGTACATGAAAGAAGGCCGAGTCTCCCATCGGGATCGTGTCCAAAAGGCGGCGCCGTTTCTGAAAGGCACCGCATATACATTTTTTGTTAGACAAGCCGCGTACAGCGCAATCCACTGGAAATTAGATGATTTCTTTACCGCACTATCTGATTTCTGCTTCCCCGCAGCTTACATCTTACGTCAGCGTAAGAAACTTGAAGGCTTACTTTTAAGGACCGAAATCGGTCAAAGAATACATCTCCGAGCTCATCGAGATGTTTAGCATCATTGGCATAACCCACGTACGCACTCGCGTAACCCCATTATGGCTTGGCTTACGTGGTCTCTGGAAAGACCGATTGAATCCTGAAACCTCAGATTGGAATGAGGTAGTTGCCGCCGCTGAAATAATTGAGATTTCACAGTCTATTCAGGTGCCTTCTAGGTACAATGGACCTGTGTCTGTTATGGATTCTACATATTCATCTAGCGAAGGTGAAGCTGAGACATGCCCCCGGGAATCCATTGATCTTTCCCGCAACTGGACGAACCTCCGAAACAAGCCAGGACCATCAAGCGCAAACGATGGCACTTCGAAACCCGAATTATCTTTGTTCGAACGCCAACGGCTCATGGCGCTCATGGCCGAAGGCCGTTGCTTCACGCGTCGCAAGAGAGGCCACCGCTCGCAGGATTGCAGGCAGAATGACAAGCAAGCAAGTCAAAATACGGGTGCACCTGCGAGAGAACTCCGTGTAGCCCAGAATAATCTTGATGAATCCAGCGCCGACGATGATGTTGCTGAACGTGACGATGCTTCGACTGAATCCGAAGCTGAGTCTAGTGGCGACACCCTAGAGGCCGGGATGCTGTTTCTCGGCGGTGTGTCGCTCACAATTGACTCGCCTGAATTTTATAAGCCCGTGGCGGATGTCTCGTCCATGACGGACAGTGCGTCCGAATCCTGCAATCGAACCGAAAAAGCAGTTAGTAATTACGACTCAACATGGCATGAGATACATGCCAGCGAAATACCTGTATACCCCGAGAACGAGGTAGGCGTCACCGCCGAGTCACATGGGAACAACACATTGGCTCGAGGTGACTCGGATGATGGACCATCGAACTACCCAGTGGCAAACCTACTGGAATCCCAATGTGAGTTTGAGAATGACTCTGAAGCTCAAGTGGCGCACCTCCTACAGTAGATCCACCGCATGCCGCTAATACTGCCCCTCAGCATACCAGCGTGAGTAGCAATATCTCTTGCGTGAAATGCGACCCATCAACGGCTTCTTGATTCCATTACAACGGATGAACAAGAGCGATTGCGCTCACTGACACAGAAACTGGGCCTTGAATTCGGCTTGAATCTGCCAGGACGAATGTGGAAATTGCCAGGATATGTTGCAACCCCCGAATCGTCTTGAATCTGGAGGGCGCGAGACGAATCCTGAATACGAACCGTTTCAGCAGAACGAAACCCATACATCAGAACCTACTATATCCAGTGCAGTTGGCTGCGATAGACAATCAGGTCACTCTGCGGAACATCTTGCACTGAATTTCGTTCCCCCTTTACAAACGAAAGGAGGGCGGGGCGGAGAGAAGTCGACGATGAAGCCAGAACTGAACTCGACGATGATCCCGAAATCCGGAACGGACTTAACGGAGTTCGAAACTGGGCTTCTCGATTTGGTGGAAGTCCACCTTGAAACCGAAGCGCTCAGAACTTACAGTTCACCTCAATGCTCGAGATACCACCGTACCGATAACGCCCAGACGATGGAAAGCGATGGCCCACACGAAGGACTGTGGCCATTCCATCTCAATGCACTCGAGTGTCCCCTCGACCTCGCAAGAACCCCGGGTGCCGAAGAATCCCAAAACCATGGACTGCACCCTGGGCCCGTGCTCTCAACGAAGCTGGAGCTGAAGGGCGCGTATCGAGCAAAAGGGATATAGAGCATAGGTCAGCCACTAGATTCTCTCTATTCCCACCCACAACGGTACCCTAGGTTGGGATCAGCAGCAGCAAACATGCTGCCAGCGCGAGGAAACAATCCTCGACAGCTCGATGTGCGTTTCCGAGCATCCCCCACTTCGCCCAACCGTTCCTTTCCTCTCGATTCAGCACTATTTACAAGATTCTACTGCACGCTATCCCCCACCGTTCCTCAATTCCCCCATATCGAAATTTCTGCACTTCACTTCTGGTAGCGCCCCTCGCTCGACGCTCGCACTGCCGCAACTACATCCTGGCTCGACTGAGCCCGGAACACCGCTCGTTCATATTTACCCCATACGACGCCGTCCGCAACGACACTATCAGTACCTCGCAAACGCGCCCATCGGACACACACCCTGTCTCACCTGCTCCACCTGCGAGATAACAGTCTAGCTGAACTTAACCAGCAACCTTTCTGCATTCCCCCCCGCGCGCGATCCCCATCGTCACAATACACCTGACCAGGTGTCGCCGTACCACACCCACTATCACCCACAGCGTATGACATTCGCCCACGCCAAGTGATATCCTGCGTGCACACCTCGTTTGGTGCCACAACCGACCTCGAACGACTTTGTCGTCTGCGCGCGCCCAGATTGCCACCGCCACTTCTTGAACCACGAAATGCAGTTATCTACGACACCCTCGGACGTGCACTTATTCACTTAGGCCTCGCCAGACCATTATTAGTCTACGCTGCCTGGCATGCATTTATTACCTAGACTACGAACCCCTCTGCCCTATTCCTTTGTGTATAAAGACCACCTATCTACTATTGTATTAAGTAGTGGCCTAGTTGGACCCCTTGAATGATAAGAGACAGTTTGAGCGGTAGCTTGTAGGGCAGGGGGGAATAGGTTTGGAAAGAAAAATACGAAAAAAAACAACTTGCCGGAACGAACATGCACACACTAGTAGAGGGGCAGGGGCGTGACCGAAAAGAGGGAGTGGGTGGTTTTTATTTTTTATTTTTAAGGAGGTTCAAGCTCCGATGGCGGAGTTGTTGTTGCGGCGTGCACGTGCGCCCCTGTGCGGCCACACACACCCCCCTTTTGGCCCCCCTGGCCCAACAAAAAAGATCAAAGATGGGGGTGCAGCACCTCGGGGAGCGCTCCAGGCTCGGGGCGGCCAGCGAAGAAAACATCGAGGAGGTCCCTGCGGAGGGTCCTGGCTGCTTTTCGAGGGCCTTTGCATGGGGTCGATGGATTAGACCCTCTAATCCAAAGGCTAATATTTAGTAGGAGGAGGAAGAGAAAGCGAAAGCGATCACTTGTGCCTTGTCACAAAGGTTCTGGGGGCGAGCCTCTTGGATGTTCAGGGCACTTTCGATGGACGCCGCATACCTGCGCCTCTGGTTCGTCATGTTATGCGCCATATCTTGATGGCTCTTGCCTGCCTACACGAAGCGAACATTGTACACACTGGTGAGTATCAGCTGCTCCTTAGCAACGTCGAACATCAAGTTGCTGATATCCACCTTCAGACATTAAACAGGACAACATTCTGTTCGATAGCTACGGCACAGGTTTGTCCGTTGTCTAGACCCTCTCCTTTCCTCCACCTGATCGGTCTGGGTGTTTAGCTATGCCTCAACGAGGGGATCATCGCCGCGAAATCCAGCCTGCTGCTCTACGTAGCCCGGAAGCTCTTCTCGGCTGTGAATGGTCAGCCAAAGCGGATATCTGGAACTTGGGATGCATTGTATGTACCTGCTCATGGCTGCCGCCCGTTCTATCCATCTTCCTCCGCCGTCTCGTTCTGATATAACCCGTATTTGTAGGTCTTCGAGCTCTTAAGCGGCACTTCGCTCTTCCACCCTCAACCTCAAGAACGGCCCAACGGCGCAGGAACGATTACCGCCGAGCAATACCACTTCGCATATATCTACTCCCACTTATGCACCGACGATGAGAATAATGGCCGCTTGATGAAGTTCTTCCATCTTGATGGCGACCGGTTCGACCATTTCTATAGTCTAGATCGTGAGTCTCATGATACTATCACGGCCGTGGTGTTGAAGCTGATACTACACTCTTTTTGCGTGTAGCTTCCAAAATCAAATTCCTTACGAGTACGCGCGAAACACTGGAAGATGTGCTACGTTCCTATGGCCTTTTCTCGCCGGAACTTCACAGTTTCCTGATGTATATGCTTCGAATTCACCCCGATGATCGCCTTACTGCGAAGGAGCTACTGGAACATCCCTGGATTACTGTGTAGATCACATGCGGGTATTTGTACGTGGATGTAATGTAGCAGGCACAAACTCGCTCTCCTTCCTATGTTACCTCTTCATTTGCATCTGCCCACTGCTGCGGGAAAAGAGACTCTACGCGCGCACACTCTTACAGCTGCGACGGGGAGACCAACGCGATGCGGCGCTTGAAGATCGAGATGATACGCCGCTTACCGGACAGGCTCTCGTTCTCCTTGCCTCGCCCTCCTGCATGTTCGTCGTGGGTTTCGTCGAATTGAGACTAGTTTAGGCCGAGAAGGTGAAGCGTCGACGGAGGGCCCTGTAATGTGTATGACACTATATGTACGCTGGCGGCCGGGGATCAGATACAGACAATGAGCGCGGGCTTCAGAAGCGACGCACCTGATATACCACGATCTGCCTCTCTTCGAAGCCTTGGTACACGAACCCAGATAACCGGCGATAAGTGGGCGCACAGTGCAGGGCAATGAAGACGCCTATGAGGGGAAGACGCAACGTGAGCGTTGCGAACTACGACATATAATCACTTTACCCACACATCCCGCCAACGTCTCTCCGAGGTGGCCATGTTGAAGACTGCATTTACTCTGCGCGTGGATCGACGTTGACTTCCGAGTTCCGGGTCTGAAGGTTGACTTCCACCTGATAGTGTTTTTTGTTCTAATTCCGGGTCCGAAGCGACGCGGGGAAAGCGGAGAGAGCTCGGAGAACGGACTGGCTGGGCGTGTACATGAAGACGCGGAATTAGGCCCCGACGGTCGCACGAGGATAGCTAACAGACGAGAGAAGCCTTGCAGTTTGTGGTAGTATACCGGAGTCTACGTGACAGGTTCTGTATGCAGAGGCAGGTAGTTTTTTGGTACTCCTCGGCCACGGGCTGGCCCTTATCCTCTCCTAGCACCGTCGCGCAGCTACCGATCCGCATCCATCCCGAACCTTTCGTTGTCCGGTGTCCACTCGAACCCGAAAGGAGTTTACGAAGGAAAGAGGAAGGGAAACGGGTTAAGCAGAGTATCTGATTCTAGGAGGCTTTGGAAAAGGACGGTATGTTGGCATCGAACGCATGCGGCTGCTGGTGAAGAACTGGACTGGGTAAGTACTCTTGCCGTGCATGCGAGACGCCAAGTACTCACTCGCATGCTCATCTCTCGTGGCGTCCGTTCCCCGACGCCAATCATCCCCCCTCTCGCATCCTCTTGCTGGACAGTCGTCTCGTCTTGCAGGGACAGACATGTCGTTTCAAAGCTATAGCAAAGTGAGTCATTCTGTCATAGATACTCTTCGTTCATCGTCGTACGGCTAAGAAAGCAGTTCAGTGACTGATACGAAACTGAGAAAATAAAGCTCACCGGGGAAGCGAGCGTTGACAGATGGCTGATCACTGCGGCGACGAGGGGTAGGGCACCAGATTCATGAGTCGACTAGCAAGGAGCCGCTTGTGTACGGGGTTTGGAACTTAGCGAGGTCGCCAGTCGCGAGTTGAAGCCGGTGGTTGTTTAGCCTCGATATCTAAGTCAAACAATCCACCATCAGGGGCACCTCTTACTCGCGCAATGACGAGGACCTTCTACCGATCCTGCGCTCTTTCGTCTGGATGTGCTTGGTATCAATTCGACTCGCAATCGTCTCTCGTGGCCTCGGGACAATACTCCATCCTACACCTTCATCAAGCTGCCGCTTCTCCGCATCTCCCCCGTTGGCCAAATCTACGCCAATGACGGATAGCGTAAAATCAAAACACCTCAGAATGTGAAGGTTTAGGGTCCACTCTGAGAGGTGTTGGCGTTGGAAACAACAATCGATCGCCCACAGTGGTAATGTCGAGATATATCTGCCCGATCGCATTGCTTTCCACTCTCACCACTGACGTTCCCAGAGCATCTAGTTCCTGGATACGCAACACGGCGATACCATCAGTTCTCAATCCCTTGCGGACCTCTCCAGGTTACAGTTAACCCCGACAATCAGGCTGCATAACCATCCGCTTCGTGGACGGCGGGATATTCAGTCGCTGAACACAAGTACATCTTGCGTTCACGCTCGATCAAAATTAGGTGTGGCTCGCCGGACCAGTTTACCTAGCCGGAGCCGGGATGGACGGCTAATGGAGAACTCAGGAGGACGGAAGGGACACCGAAATCGACCGCTGACGGTGTGGTCGCAGCGTATGTGTTATCCTGCATATTCGCTTTTCGCCGCCTTATATCTCCATTACGTCAGGCTCCTCCGACAACGAATAGTATACACATACTGCGTTCCTGGATTTTGTCCGCCGGATGGTAAATAGATCAGGCGGGACATATAGGACCATGTACAGCGCGATCTAAATGTAGGACCGTATACAGCGGGATAAGCAGTGCGGAAGTGGGCGATACGGCGGCACAGACGAACGGGTAAAAGGATGCTTAATGGCTGAAAGTGAAGGCGCTGAGGTACTTAGGGTCGAGGGCTTTAAAACACGGACGAACGTTGGCTTCACAAACTTAAGGGCGCTGACGCTTTGTGGAACAGAAAGCACGGCGCAGGTGGGGAAGAGTAGCCGTGACTGGGAAAAGGCCAACCACCATTGACATCGAGCGGGTAGCTCGCAAGCTCGGAGCAACTCGCCAAATTGCATATATCCGTACGTATTTGGCGAATATTAATCTGGGCGTGCATTCGAAATTGAGCGCCGAGTAATTGGCGTCTGGTCGAAAAACCTTTAGTCCGCGGCGTTGTCTGGGAGAAGTCGCCGACGAGGAACCTTCGTGGCCGAGACGCCCTATTGAGTCGGTAAGATGTGCCATCGTTAGGCGAAGCAAAGTGAACTCTCACCATTCGAGAAGTTCGCAATCATCACAAGTCCCGGAACGGCGTCAAGCGGGAGGACTGCCGGTACACAATGCGAGTGAGAACCTTGATACCGACAAGACTGCGGTACGTACCGTTCATTCAGTCTAATATGTCACCACAAATCCACCTCAGCGATCGAATTCACTCGCCCTTCCGTACCTGCATCCTCGACGTCGTATTTCACTGAGCAGAGCCTCTAGAAAGCACGTACCCGAAGCACCATGTAAGTATCGGATCACCAAGATGTCGGAGCGTACGATGTAGTCGACGATCTACCACACAGGAACTGGCCGCTTGGCATGTGAGTCATCGAACTTCCTGAATGTCTACGTTTATTTGTATGTTGTCCACCCAGTATCATTAGTGATACGTACCAGGGGGAACGGACCTACCCTTTTCCCTCCGTCCCTCCGTGTTTTTCACCGAACCGGGGCGTATATAGTGACCGTTGGACTCTGGAGTCGACGGGTCATTGTTACAGGGCGGAGGGAGGAGGCAATCGGATGGACGAACCTCATCATTCCAGCGCGAACTCCCATCAACGGTCGAAAGCGTTTTAAGGGAGCAATGACGCCTGGCATAGCGAGGCCCCGAGATAGGATTGTCATGCTGGCCCGGTCAAAGTACGGCCAGATATTTAGCGACGCCGTCGTTGTCGGTGGAAGTCGAAAGAGGAGGAGGCGCCTGTGTGAGTCGCCGTATTTGATTTGGACTTCTTGGCCAAACAAACTCCACAGGTGTTGACGCCGCCCAAGCCGCGACAACATATTCAATACCG
Source organism: Pleurotus eryngii var. eryngii (assembly GCA_029467805.1). Classification (NCBI taxonomy): domain Eukaryota; kingdom Fungi; phylum Basidiomycota; class Agaricomycetes; order Agaricales; family Pleurotaceae; genus Pleurotus; species Pleurotus eryngii. Next base: position 1,986,609 of record SZVJ01000004.1, on the reverse strand, counting down.
CGATATAGGACAGTGCCGTACATGTGGAAAGTGTTCTTCATCAGCCAAATCACGCTGAGAACGCCATCCTCGCTATGCATAGTGAGATTTCGTTTCAGCTTGCTGTATTTCTTCCTGAACAGGTTCTTACGGCTAGGTCATGCATGGGGTAACTTACACTCGCAACTTGGCGTTAGGACACCATCGACATTCGAGTCTCTGACGCTCCTCGTCCTCACTTCACCCGTTGACGCGCCGTGACGCCACTATGAATCTCGGACCGCTACCTCGAGCCGAACCAAGTTACAACTGGAATCCTAGCTGAGTCTGGCACTGGAATCGAGCATGAGTATGGGCGCCTGGGCCCGAACTACTGCGCGCTGAAGGTACTACCAAAGATGATGCAAGGAGGGTCGGTACTCGGGAATTCTCGTATGTGCGTGTACGGCTGTAGTTACATGGTGAGTACGACCTGAGGCCTGATACTGCATTTGCGCAGCAATAGATACTGACCCAGGCCAATCCGTCCCCTAGCCACGGTGATACTACATGCGAACTCGATGCACCCGCGACCCGGCGTACCGCGCTACGTCCATCAATTGGATCCTCTGTATTGCAGCAGCCTAATGCACGCTTACGGGCGTAGGAGAACGTAAGAAACTTGGGGACGACATACTATCTTGATTAAGGTGAAAGAAGGCGAGGCAAGGGCAGAGATCTATATCTCTGGTACGTTGCTCGAGACATCCCTTCGCTAGATCCTATCCCGTTCCCCCGCTCCCCTTCCCTCGTTGCCTCTTAGATCCGGTCTGGCTCGGATGACCTTATTCTAACATACTGCATTCACAGTGCCGTCTCTCCTCCGCGGTCTGTTTGCAACTCTCGCTCAAGCCATCAACGGTCGCCGCATCCGAATATCGGAGGAGGTTTACCACGACCTGGGGCTTCAAGAGGCTGGATTGCAGAGCCATGAGTTAGCGAGTCCACAATATGCGTGTTCTGCTCAAATCGAGAGCGCCCGCATTAACCATCCCGTTAGACGAAACCGTCAGAGAATAACCACACTCGACTCTCAATTAGGATCTCTGAAACTTTCCGGCGCCCCTTTTCCTGCTGTCTGTCTCCAAACTGAAGGGATGCTGAGCGGCCGTTTTCCTTCTGATCTCATTCCGTTCCAATAGCCGTGTATGTTGTATTTCTGCTATACACTGTTCCCCGTTTCCCATTTCGCTACGACCGAACCTTCACCGTGCTGCTTACGATTGATCTTTCGAGGCATGCAAACTCTTCTGGTGGGAGATATCTAGGAATGCCCTTTCCCCTACCAACCGGCCGTTTATATCGCAACGACGCGGATACTTTGTGCCTATTTATGGCTGTCTACTACACGAGGCTGTCGTCCCCGGTGTAGGAGAACTTTTCCGCCAGCACAAGCATACGGTGGCACGAAGCCTTCTAGCGACATCACCTTTGACGTTTCGCGCTCATAACTCCCGGCGCTCAGATGGAGATGGTCCAGGGCCTGCAAACTCGCTGTCCTTCAGCATGGGTAACGGCTAGACACATTGCAGGTAAGTATATCTGTCGCCTGTATCGGTCATCCCAAAAGGACTATCGGCTCGAGGCTATGCCGTTCGAACCTCTGGCTCCCCCTCATCGCGAATGGTATCACTTTGTGGCCGTTGATGTTGGCGTTATCTCCGGCTTTCACTACAAGACTCAAAGTTTAAGTGGACGTAGCGCAACTGTACGCACACGGGTTCCGTCACTCTCAAGGATTATGAGGTGTGTAAGTCCCAGCTCGCGACGACGACTTGCTTTCCACTAACTACGATTGCCAGGCACGAATGTCGCTCAATTCTCCATCTAATTTGGCATTCGATAGGACAAGCGCGTGTGTAGATTATATAGACGAATCAGATGTATGCGGTTGGCAATAATATTGGGAAAGCATCATGGAGGAGGCTTCGGCCGTTTGGTCCCTACCATGGTATACTGAATCCTTCCGCTATCCGCGGGGGCAGAGTCTAAACTAAAATAAGGTAGACCCACATGCGATCCTTGGGAACTAGTCGGTGCTTGTTTACAGGCGAGCGGTCTCCGAAAGCGTGCGAGGTAGTCTAGCATCTGTTTGGGTATCTACTCTCTTCAATTCTACGGAAATGGATCATCAACAATGACGCTGACCTTCTGAGCGGAGAAGTATGTGGTCACGGACATGAACTCGTCCTCCTGTTTGAATGCTCTGTCATATTGCTCGTCTTGGTTTGCCACAGCGGCGAGTGCGTGAAGATCCTCGAAGGTCGCTACAGCCAAGACCACTGGCGGACTGGGTGGGTCCGAAGGCTCTCGTGGAGCCTCAACAGAGACTTTGCCATCCACGCGGAGTTTCTCTCCGGCTGCCGCAAGTTGCAATTACATAGTAACTCCATACGTTTATGCCACTCACATAGGATATGTTGATGTCCAATCTGTTCTATCCCCAGCCCTCCGAGCTTCTTCGCCTACTGAGAGCTTGCCGTGTACGATACTGTGTCGGAATCGGGCACTCCTATATTGTATCCCAATGGTTATTTCAGTGAAGCTCAAGCCTTTTCCCGTGGGTTTCACGTGTATTTCAATAGCTATCATAGATCAGTCTCATAGATCAGTCAGTTGGATTCCGAAACGTCGAAAGGCCATACCATTTATACGAATTCTGGAAAGGACATTAGACTGTGTTACGAACGGTGTTGCTTTACTCACCGGTATTGTGACTCTACTGCTCTGAGACCCGTGAGATCTTCAGTCTCCTGTTCAAGATGTCGGAGTGGTGTCAGTTTAGGAGGACTCTAAGGTGAAGTCAGCCGACGTCCATTGCCTAACGGTAGACACATACGTTTGCAGTGTGAAAATATATAGTAATATTCGCGAGCTCGTGCGACTGCCGAAACTCTACGGTGGACACATTTGACATGTCAGCAAGAGTGCGTAGATATTCAAAAGCTGCTAATGCCAGGACTAATGGTGAGCCGGGCGACTGCTCTCGGGAAATTTCGACTGAGACATTGTCATTTATTCTGATTCCGCTACAACGAGTTAGATCGAGGAGTTACATCAAATTACCATGTCACTCACGGGGGATTCTAAAGCCCAATCGACGGCGCCAACGCGGCGGGCTTCATCATCGACTTTGTACTGGCCACGGAGGAAGCTTCTCTCCTTACGAGATTTCCAGATGGCCATCTCATTTAACTCCAACGGGTGTAAGACGGACTTGGCACGGATTCGAATTGCTGAGATCCCGAGGAGAATTAGTTCAATATAAAGTGACGAAGAGATTGCAAGAAATCCACCGTCTATAATGATATAGAAAGTGTTAGCGCCAAGTGGCTTCAATAACGGCAAGGCATTGCTCTGGGTTGAGGTATTCTTTTGTCGGTATGGACGATACACGCAATCGCAAGAATGTACACACCTTCTCTGGCCAAAGCATATGATGACATTCACAAGCTCGTTCCCCTGCTGGAGTCTGAGGTCAGACTCATGGTCTTCATCCGAAATACTATTAAGGGAATGCAGATCTTCGAAAGGTACAGTGGTCGAGACCGGCGGCGAGCCTGGCGCTCCAAACCAGAGAAGATCCACCGAGAGCTTGTCATTCCCATGGATTTGCCTGTAGTGGATTCCCATAAGGTATTGCTATTGGAGGTGTACACAACTCACATTGGAATATCGAGTGCCCAATCTATGGCTTGATTCGGAGAACCAAAGTTTCGTGTCGACCCACAGGCTTCGTCATTGACTTTTATTGAGATTTCTACAAAAGGGTCGTATAGTACCCCAAAACTGTCCTGTTCAGCATCTTCGGTGAGTTTAGAGGATAAGGATATGAGAACACCTGAGATTGCGACGGAAATCAATTCGATGCAAAGGGATTAAGCAATGTCAAGGGAGCTCACTGTTGATATAGATTCTAGCCGCCGCGTTCAGCCTTGTGAGTGGATGTGAGCTACCTGACTCACTCATGCGGGTTCTCTTTTTCTGACATCTGAGTCGTAGATGGGGGAAGCGGAGCGTTGAGGTTCTGCTTTCCTACTATTCTATGGTTTGAATATATACAGCTGTTGGTTTGTTTCATGAATACCTTTGATGTGGTCGTACGGTAGCATTGACACTTGACAGCGAGAAAGATCGGATGAAGTAAACTTTATTTGACAACAACAGCTTGTGACCAGCCCATTTGACGGAACTGTTGTCCTTCGACTTTCCAGGGCACTGCGTGGCCAGCGGCCATGTATTCAATTGGAGGTTTCGAACTCCTGGCACTGCAGCAACCATTATGAGGAAGTACAGCTGAGGGGGAACTTGAATTTCACTCCCAGATACTATATTGTCGGAAGCATAGAGATAGCGCAGTCGCGCAGTCTGATCATGGATCAATGATTGCATGACCCATGACACCGCGAGGGAGGACATATGCCCATCAGCGCCCAACGGCAGTTTCGAAGAACAGCTCGAGCCGCGAAGGCTGCAGCCGCTGATGTCGAAGATAAACCAATGCATTGGGAACGAACCATAATGCAACACTACTTGTTCTATCACGCCCAGAATATCAGATGGGACATATATTGGAAGACAGTACGTAGCCGCCAGCTTAGCCCTCCACTAAGAATTCCTTTAGAGAGTAGATTGTTCTCATTAGCCGTAAATCGCAAGATACTGAAGCTCGGTTGACTTACACCTTACGTTCCCTCTGTTTTCTCTGTCGCGATCTCCGTCTATCGTGATGGAAATATGTCAGCGTGCACTTATTGACTTCCCTGTGAAGTGGTTGGTGCGCTGGCTAGAGGACGATAAGGTCTGAGAATCACGAGGAGGGCCGCGCACAGACCTTCGCAACGTTGTTTGGCGGATGGCCTGCCGGCCGAATAAGAAAAATGCTCTTTGCTCTTCTTCTTCCACCCTTTCCTTCTGCCCCGCCGGGGTCGAAGTATGCGCCTCCCAGCGGTCCCCGACCTGGTGCCTGAAGTCCTCTTCATGAATGCCCAGCGGTCAGCGTTCAACGTTCAACGTTCAGCGCCTAGGCCTTCGACGTTGCTTCAATTACGATTTCCGCGTCCTCCACCATGTCCATCCTTGAATTTCATGGCTCAGTATTGTCTCGTAAAGTTAAATCCATTGTCTCAAAGGCTCATAGCAGGAGATGAGGAAGATATTGCGCACCAATTCTTTGAAAAGATGGCTCGCATTCTGGAAATCGTCAAACCTTATGTGCCAGCACTGCGTCCAGGAGCCCGTACATCCAGAGTCGGTGCAACCAATCGTGACGTTGTTATAAGCTGTGCGCGCGGCACAGATTCTGGGGCACATACAGCCGTCTCGCATTAAGGATCGAAGAACGGGAGTTAGGAGGAATCTTCAGTCGGCGTCTCTCCGCATCGACATTAATTGTGGTTGGTGCACGAGATTATCCCTTGCAATTTTTACGGGCGGGGTCAATCAGGTGAGCAAGGTCACCGTTCTGAAGAATTGTGCGCTATGAAGCTCGAGGAAAACTCGGAGAAATACCAGATCAGCACTGGTAGCCGGCAAACAGGATCCACTACGCCGGCACGTCAATTCTACTCACTCGACGTAGGTGCAGACATAAACTGTCGTTCCCCGCCAGTGACTGGCTTCATAATTCATCGGCACACCCTGCTTCCCACCCTTCTCGCTCGTGCCTTTCATTCCTCCTTTAGCTTTCTATCCTTTCCCTACGCCCTTTGAAGTCGATGCTGCCTTTGGACGCTCGCTCTTAAATGTTCACCACCAGCATCATCTTAGCCATCGCTCGGCCTCTGCTTTGGTTACTTTCTCTGTGCTCGCTTAGTTGATCGCATATTCTCTTGCACTCACCACGCGCTGCTTCCGTATCTCTAAAAGCCTCATCAGTTGCGGCCGACTGTGGGGGTGCGTATTGCGACCGACGACGTGAAGTGTCTCCAAACAGCCGACTCGTGCTTGAAGCGACAGGTTCTCTCGCGTCGCCAGATTGTTCGCTATCCGCTTTGTAACTATTCTCGTAAAGTTCATGGCGAGATCGCGAATGTTTCTCAACTGACTCTAGCCCCCTCCGAATCCACTTTGGTCCATAGGTAGTCCGATGTTCGCTCGCCATGAAAGCCCAGGCGACGAAACCAACGCTGTACGTGTGCACGGACCGTCCCGCCATTGTTTGGGCGAGAGGTTTTGGCAAAACAGACCGATGGTCTGTCGTCTTGTCCAGTATGGCCCGATTTGCAACAAGCCGCCAACTCACCGTATACTCTTCCTCTCCAATTCCAAACGCGGATCATCCCTCCGTCGCTACCGTCTTCTCTACCCGTGATAGAATGACGATTGATTTGAAAGCACTCGCTGTCTATTTTACGCCCTCTCAGTCTGCCGCCGAAACAAGCATCACCACATGTATTGCAGTAAACCAAGTGCCATGAATCTCTGGGTGCTGCTTCGCGCAGATGGATGATCCCTTGGATTTGATGTCGTATGTACGTTTTCCTGCTGATGTTCGCGCATCGGTGACCCGTCTCAACGTCACTATAGTCATCGAATGGATTGTCCGCCTCTATCCGGACGCCACCGACTACACAGCCTTGCAGGCGTGGCTGCATACCGATAGTCGTCTCCCTTCCGCTTCTTCCATGATCTGGACGCCCTCATTCCGCACCTACTGTTAAGCGATACGTTTCCCTCTCGAAATATACACCTTGTGACTATACGCTGTCACCCTCTAATATAACACCTTCAAATACTCTCTTCACCGGCAATCTCAACGCCAGCGCCAGCGCGCCACCCTTCGTCGTAAGGGAGCCGGACGACACACTTACCCCCCATTTTCAGGTTATCGATTCATGCCAGAAGCTTGATGGGGTCCCCCAGAACACTTGGAAATCGGCATTCTGTGCCAGGGACTCGCGATCGATGCTGTCAAGTGAGCAGTTGGGGGGAGGAAGCGGGTGGGATAAGAAAGGTGAAAGGGGTTTATCTGCGAGCTCGACGGTACGTCACTAGCGCGCCGCTGCCCTATTCGATGGTTGACCTTATATCGATCTCTGCAGCTTCAAGCGAAGGATTACTCCGACGTTAGCCACGACCCCCTGTACCAACGGGCCCCTGCGGTCTAGGCACTGTATTGTTGCCTATGCGTCGGCGGATATCTTCTGGCACGTTGGATCAGCTTCCGGTAGAAGCAGAGGCCTGCCCTCTGGACTACAACCTGGTCATCTACCCTACTTGTTCAAGATCGTATAAACAATTTGGGGTTGGCTCGGGGTCCCCGTCGCTGCTCTTGCGTATTTCGCTTCTGTGACAGCGTGCATCGACGGTCTCGCGGCGTCTCGTTAGCGCGATCCTCTCGAGTGACTACGATTGACGAATTTAGTTGACGATTCCGACCCTCCCGCTGCTGGTACTATTGGCGCTGCCGGGGAGTGGGCACTGCTTCCTCGTGAACGGCGGGACAGGGCAAAGGCGTAGGACATGGCGCGACGATACGACGGCGAACACACGTAATGCCTGCGGGCAACATCCGAATCGCAATCCACGACGTTAATCACCTCCTCGACGAGACCCTTTGCACGCATGTCAGGTATATTCAGTGTCATTCGATGTACTCCAGGGCTTGAAGTATGTCGCAGAAGCAAATACCGCAGCGCGGTCCCAGTATCAAAGTCAGTCGTTTCGGAATACCTCTTGCCTGGCGTATGGTCTCTTGGTAAAGAACAGAAAGCATCCCCTCGCGATGTGCTCAATGTTGTCGTCGACCTAAGTTCGCGGTCCTCCCCGAGCATTCCGAATGATCAGAGGGGGCGATATCATTGGAAAAGATCGAGCTACGCTGGGCACACGGAAGCCTGCTCCGCTTACACCTTGTCGACGTGCATCATTGGGCTGGATTAATTCGCGTCCAGTACGATGCCTAGAAAGTGCGTTTCACAGTCGCCCGACACTATAGACAATGATGCTGATTAACCACACGTATTTCAGGCAAGGAACGGTTGGTACATCTATACCACGGTGATTGTCTAGTTGGAACGGCGGACATGAGCGACACATTGTTATACCCGTCGTCTGAGGGGGTTGAACATTCGACACGGGTATGGACGACCATTGTTTCTGGCGTTACGACCGAGTCTCAATAATGACTTGATAATGTAAACAGATACCTTATACCATTTCGGTTTCGACGCAGAGCGTAGTAAGTATAACAGTGGGTCGCAAAGGTGGAATCCAGTCTTGCTGGGCGCGACTTCAAACGACCTACATACTGTGCATCGCCGAAAACCCAAGTACGGTGAATGAGCCATTGTCTGTACGCTTTGCCAATGCTACTCCCGCATCGACGGCTGAGAGTGCGCCATCAGGCACCTGCAACATCTAGTCGACCACTCAGCTCTTCATCAAGGGGCACTTAGCGAACATACTGACCCCCCGAGGCATCAAGGCCTCAAATTGCTACGGTGCATACAAGGGAACATGTAAAAACGTCTTCTCCAAAGGAAACGAGCCGGAATAGAGTGCCTAAGACGCGGTAGAATAGTGGTCGACCACAAATCCGCACCTTGGGAAGTACCGAACTGGGAATACAGATCGTCCTACGCAGGCAATTATGCTTCGGCAGCATGTCCTCGAGTGTCTTCGAGGCTAGAAGGTTGATAACTGAGCTGTGCTTGGATAGAAGGCGTAGCTCTCACGAAAGACGCAGCTCCGGTGCTTTCAAGCTCCTGCTCGGTCGATGCGAGAGCGGCGTACACAGCGGTTTCAACGATTGGAACACTCGCGGATTGACGTGTCATTGCCTGCGACTTCCTGTGCGTGAGCTGGAGGCTTGAACCCGAAAAGCCATACGGAGAGACGAGTAGAATATAGCCGCACGGGATAAGTGACGGTCGCCGAAGACAATCCTTGGGAGGGGCTATCGAAACGGTAAAGAGGATGGGAAGAAGTACGAGAGAGGACGTACAACCTCGGATACTATCTCGAAATAGGTGCTTACGGCGGATGTTTGATCAATACGCTGTATTCCTCTTGTCGACCTGAAACCGGCGTATGTCGAGAGGAGGGGGGGTTTGAGTCGATGGCTTGAGAATTGACCAGCAAGTTCTAACTTCTGGACCAGGGGGATACGGAAACGTCGATACGGTGTCGACTAGTGCAAAGGGCCGGAGACGGAAGGTCTATGTTGAAGGAACCAGCTGGACGAGATGGAGATGGACGAGCGAAGAATTGAAGTTGTGCCAGCGGCCCGGGTGTCTTGCGGCGTTAGCCAAGCAACATTCCGCTAAGCGCCGACCTCTCCTCCATCTGCCGATGCAGCAAACTGCGCCGCTGAAACTTGATTTGAGGTGCATCACCAATCGTCCGTCGCTCGTTCCGTGTCCGTTAGACTGTACTGGACTTCATGGTGAGTCTTTGTGCTGAATGTCTTGTTTAGGTCTCGACCGAGACGATCACAGGCGGGAAAGCGACGCGCCTTGCTCTGGGCACGAGGCGAGGCAAGACGGCGGAATGCATGAACGTGAACAGTGATGTAATACTATACATCGCACATGAAACCCCCGCGAACGTGAGTATACCAATCCCTTCGTAACTATAGTGTTCAAATATTCAAACTTTGAGTTTCTGACCGCAAGTATGCTCAGACCACTACCATCATTAAGACCCCCACAGCAAACTGCGACACTAGCCATGATGCGTAGGGTGACGGAGTCCAGCCAGCACGACAACGGGCGATATGCGTCTGATCGAAGCGGCCCCCAGGTCGAGAGAGAGCTCAGTAGTGGTCGTCTCCTTGGTCCAGTATTGATATGTGGATGGAGCGGGAGGCGAAAGAGGGGCAAACACGACGACCAGCAGAACTCACAAGACGCATCGGGAAGAATCGTCGGGGTGATAAACGAACTCGAAGCGTTTACGCCCGCGCTCGCATCTCTACTCTGCGCACATCGGGTAGAGCTCTGGCGTTCCACACACGGCTCGCTTCTTCCTCCTAATCATCTTCGGGCATACACTCCCGAGGTTGGAGCGGCCAGCATTGGTCTTCACGTATACGGTGAGTTCTTCCCTCGAGGCGTCTTCGTCAAGGTCTAATCGCTGGTTCCGTCAGTTAGTCATGTCACTCGTTGCGACCCATGGTCACTCGGAGGTGAGATGAACAGCGACACGGACTGGGCAATGACCGCAGCGCGCCCTCCTAAAAGCGAGTATCCTGCTTCTTTCACACTTGTCACCGCTGACAGTGTACTCGCGCAGTTTCTCACGTTATTCAAGCGCTCATCAGCAACCCATGGGACTATGGAGTACTCGAGTACATTTGTAGTGGACGCATTCAGCTTTCGAAGTTACCTCCACGCGTAGCGACTCGGCACCAAGGTGGCAGGAAAGAAAACTCCGATGGCAATGAAATTAGGGTTGGACGTCACAAGCAGTATAACGACAGTCTGCCTCCTTCCACTGGCGAGGAGTCGGCTGTTCTACCCACCTAAGTCCTCGCCTTGACCTCCGAATCCACGATCTCACGTCAACCGGGAGCGATGTCAGGCGAACAGGTCCCCATAGCCCGGAAACGACGTCCTGTCAGATCAGATGTCCTACGTCGCGCCCGCCGGTTACCCGAATCATGGATGAAATATCGAGGATGTGCGAACGGACATTCGCAACGTCGCTAACGAATGGCGATAGTGCGCTCCGTTAGTCAGACCAAGGGCTAGTTCCTACGTGTAGCAGAGTTGCTCGCGCGGGGCGTGGCGTACGTGGCGGACAATTCCAAATCGTGGCCAGAGGCCAAGAGCGCTGTTCGCGGGCTCATGAAAGTGTCGGAGTATGGCACGTCGACCCTGGGGGCAGCGGCGAACGCACGTTGGCATCGACTACGACACGAAGGTGTGATTGACAAGCTCATCATGGACCCACGAGTAGCGTCCGCTCTCTCAGGGCGTTGTGAACGTGAAGGGAAATCCGGGGCCAAAGTGCGAGAACACCGTTCTCCGAAAACGCCGCATGCGGGAACGCCGTGCCCCAGACGAGGTGAAGGGCCCGTTGGCATCGACCACGAAACGAAGGGGAGCTCGCCATGTATGAGGCACCTGTTCGTCGTGGATGCATGAGCGTAGCATCAAAAACCAGTTTATTGTTGCAGTCGCGGCGGTGCGTTACTCTAACCATGGATGGAACGTCGAAATTATAACAACACGAGATTCGCGAAAGTATCGTGCACATCCAGGTGGATCAAGGGCTCAGTGCTCAGTCATATCACTCCATAGGGATATGCCGTTCTGGGGCCCATGAAAGTATCGGGGTCTGGCGTGTAGAAGCTTGGATGAGGCGCAGGCACATCAGCATCAGCATCGACGCCTACGGGGGTGTAATCGAAAACGTACTCAAGCATACAGGCGGAGCTCGTCATTCGGATGGACGACTGACTCACGATGGCTCCGTGAGCACCTTCGCAGCGGTGGCGCGTTACCCGAATCATGGAAGAAAACGTCGAAAATACACCAACGGAAATTCGCGACGTAAATCACCAACGTACAGCCCCCCACCCCCTAGATGGATCCAGGGCTAAAGAGCTAACTCCTCCGAGCTACTCGCCGGGGCATGTTGAAGGATCGCGAGGACATGCTCGAATTGGGGCCAGAGCGCTCGCGAACTTATGGCCTTATCAGAACCCACATCGACTGCGAGACGGGGGGTGCAAGCGACAAACGCAGACAAGCATTCAGAGCTCGCCATGAATGGACCACCTGCTCCCCACTGTTCCCGGAGCTGCTTCGTACCCTTAAGGACTAGGGCACCGTTGCAGTCACCCTGATGGATTGGGGGACTCACGACTCGCCCCCGCATCGTGGCCTCCATACACCATTCTCCACTCCCTCCCGCCCTCGTTCACCTATCGACATCCGCTGGAACTCGTCACGGTACCGGATTCCAGGAGACTTGTTAGTAGGCTCAGTTTTGACGACGAGGGTGGGCATGTCGAATCTAAAAACGGCGGGCGAATCAGCGCGTACTACTTGGTTTGATATGGTGGCCGCAATGAAGATGCGAGTGCCAAGCAGGGGAAATGGACTGGCGGCTTGCGACTCCCGCTGTCATTACGCACGGTCAATATTCGATGAACTGCTTGCCTGACTAGAAGATATGTATTCATTACATTCTCGGGTTGCTGTGACGTCCGCAGAATATCTCGTAGATACATAGAGTGCCAGAGCTCTTGTGGAGATGTATACGCTTGAATCAATCTGGATATCTTGACGGATGCCCAGAGTATTTCCTCGTTCAATTACAATCATCTTCCCAAACCTTGAACGTCGTCAGTGCGAAACCGCAATGATGCGGTATCGTGGTCAGGTGCTTGCTTGTCCATATTTACCATTTGTCCACTGCTTCGCTCACGAGCCGTCCAAGTCCTCACCATCAAGCGTAGGTTATCCTCAACCCCAAGAGACGTCAGCAGATTCCGTTGAAGGAACGAACATGTCGCGCGTTCTGAAGTGGAGCACCCCGGCCCACACTCGCTCCAGAAATCTGGCGGAAAATTATATCCAACATCCTGCGCGACGAGATTCTCTCAGAAATTGGCGCTGTCAATCGGTTATTCTACGACATAGTAATGGACTATCATCTTCAAGAGCTTGATATCCTAAATTTCCATAGGCTTGAGCGAGCAAGGTGGATTGTAGTGCGAGTGGCCGACGCATCGTCCTAGTCAATGATCATAGCGCTGATTACTCGACTCTAAAGACCCCTGGTTTGCAAAGCGGCTCAAATTAATCAACTCGATGTGGGGGACCTCGCACTGTTCTTCATCAGAGATGCTCGGTATTTCTGTATTCCACGCCTCCCAAAATCACTTCAAGCCATCCGGCCGTACTCAAACAACTAAACCCAACCCTTGCTCGATTCTCACGGAGCCCCTAGTCCAATGCATATTAGCCGTCTTCGAGCATGCAAAAACAGTCAGCAGAGTCTCGGTTGCTTCAGCGCCTGAAACCGAATGGCACTCAGAGTTCGAGCTCCTTGTAATGAAGCACGTTTTCCAGCGCAGGACGTCTATAGCAGAGTTGAAGCTGCGCATGGATAATCACGTCTTCTCACTCATGCTTGACGAGTTGGCATGCACGGAGCTGCCATATCTCGAGAGTATCTCCTTTAATATCGACCGCACGTCGAAGCAAACCGCGAGCACCGCCGAGGGATTTCTCGCGACTCGACGGATTCTTCGAGCCGTTCGGACCGTCTCTGTAAAATTTGTGAGTAAATGGACGAGTAGTAACGTCCTTGCAGCTCTTGGGCCTGCCATTCTCCGTAGTCGAGGTGAGTATCCGATATGGAGTTGTATATGCCGAGAATACTTTCCTCGTCCCTTGGACCATGCCACAACTTCTTGAGCTCGAGAAATGAAACGTCCTTTGAAGTCCCCTTCTGTTGGTCCATGAGTATCAACTACCCCGTGCTCACGTACCTAGTCCTTCACATATCCAACCCCATAAATCAACAGTCGGCCCCGGACACTCTGCCCTTCGGCTCCCTGGACCTCCCAAATCTACGCGTATTGAAGATCAGTTTGGGTACTCGAACGAACGTTAAGAAGTTCTGGAGCGGGTCTTTCGGCGGACACCACTTCGAGGAGCTCGCTTCGAACGACGAGATCATGGAACCCTGCAGATTCTTCGCGGGGAATGGTTCCAGTGTCACTCAATTCAAGTCTACCTGGGCGCATATGATAGGTTCTGTTGGAGTTAGCGTTGCACGTTTCAAGTGCTCGCCGAATCTGAGCACGCGGTTATCTAATCACATTACAGTTAGAAGTAAATACATATGATTGTTCTCACGTAGATAAATAGGTAGTGTAAATGAGATGACCCCTCGCGCGTTTGCGAGGGTCTACTGCTATCTCACACCCGAGTAACCGCGAAGACACGGTTATTTTAACAGGTTCCTCATCGACAGCATTGCAGCCGCATTCCAAGCCTCAAAACCCTTGAAATATATGGCACATGGACGAAAGGACTGGTACGTACTTATTTTCCTGCGTTGTATTAGCCCTTTTCACACTTCTCTTTCGCTTCTGTTCGTCATTCTCGAGTCCGGCAACTGACGCTTGATTTGATACAGAGACTTTGCGATGGAAATGCGGGGCCATTCGTACCAAGGTTGGAAGTTGACGAACCTACAGATGGGGTTCATAACGACCACACCCCTGCCCTCGTGGCCGGCAGATACCACTAAGACCCAGGAACAATGCCGCGTGGCATCGTATCGTCGGAATTCGGATAGTGTGTCTGTAGGAGAGTCGTCCGAGGGACCTATATGTCCTTTATCCATTGATTAGTGTGCATCTACAATCTATTATTCATTCGCGATATAAAGTGTGCGACTACTCAATTGTTAGATTGAGACTCCGTTCGTACATTTACACGAACAATATCCCGTCACGCCTACAAGATATTCGACAGTCCGTCTCAACGTATGTTCGCTCAACATTCGTCATGCCGAAGCTTCCGCAGGGGCGTGATCGTGCATTGATCCTATGAAGGCTCAAATATAATCGCCGCACCGAGTGAGTGAGCGTTACGGATCCATCCTTTGATCGCGTACTGATGAACTATTCATCTCGTACGACACATACCAAGTTGCCTGAGAATCGCTCTGATACTGGGACCCAGCCTCATGGATCATGGAAGACGTCGGCAGATGGTGTTGGCATTTGCGCGAAGCATCGAGCCCATGCATTCAATTGCGATCACACAACGGATTACATCCTTGTTCTCCTTCAAATTGTTTGCGGGGGTGCGTAATTCCATTAATCTTGTCGTGAGCTGACCGAGCCGGGATTTCGTATGTACTTGGAACATTCCGACGTGAACCAAGCGAGTCGCATGCAATGCACCCTTGCCGACGAAGCGAACAAACCGTGAAGCATGTGCATAATCCTACCCAATTGAAATTTAATACTGGTGTCTCTTGGCTTACTTCATTCGTTCATTCAGTATTCACAAATGTTAGCTTCGAACGGCGTTGAGTCCTCAAGATTTCGTCAGTCGCCTCTAAACGTACGTGCTTCCATACATACATATACCTGCTGATTTGAGTCTTCTGTTTACATCCATCCCCAGCGCGGTGTCTCCAAGCCAGTCCAGCGAACACTGAGCCTACCCTCACACATGCCAATGTACGCAAACCATCGAAAATTAGTCGTCGGCTTACAAGAATAGTTGTCGTTCTCGCGGTGATCACAGAGCGGTGATCACAGAGACGGGTTTCAGCGAAACGTCAATCGCGTGTAAGTGATGGACATGCTACCATATGGCAGTGCCGTAAGTAGGCCGAGGAGCGAAAATTTCATGAAGCTGAGCTCCCAGTCCATCGATCCAGCAAGGCTATGTAGATACTCACGGAAGAAACGGAGGTCGAAATCCAGCGGTAGCCCACGAGATACGGTAAATGAAATGTCCTCGATGGCGCAAGAGCGGCGGACTCGTCGACGAACGGGGGTATCCCAAAACGCATAGACGCAGGTGAGTAGAAATCGCCCAGGAAGGAGACAAGGTTGGGAAAAGAAGACTCGATGAACGCCTTTCTATTTATTCCCGGAGATGGAGAAGTGTGGGAGATGTCGAGATATCCCAGGAAGCGACATCGGATGCATTGAATACAACGAGCGTCTCCGAGTGGGGCGCCTCCTGATAGTTTGTATTTGTCTAGGGCATCGGGCAAGCTGGAGATAGTAAGGATTCGCGGACGATCAAGCCATCGTTGACTGTACTGAAGTCTCTCTGAGGCGGGGGTCGGTGGCGTTTGGGGTGGGCGGTTGAGATTGACATCTTTCTATCAGTAAAGATGCGTATAAAATCCAAACTGCTGTCCCCAATGTCGGCAAACGAACCACGAGGCTATGGAGCCGTTTTACGGGTACTTGCAAGTGCAAGGGAATTCAACGGTTGCGAGGGGGGGGGGCGTACTAATTTACGGGCAATGGTACTTCGATTTCGCAGAGGTCGACCACAGAGATCAAGGCTGGCGGTGCCACGCTCCTCGTTGCCCTAAGGGCCAGCAGTCCTTCAATGGGGGTCTCTGTCACCGTAAGAATTGGTGCACCATGCGAGGTTTGACGATCACTGGGAGCGAGTGTACCGTCTCCGCTTTGTCTCTGTAGGTGGTGCACATTCTACCCGATATCACGCCAAGAGATTACGGAGCTATTCGTAGGGCATCTCTGCTACTGCTGAGAGGAATTTTTGTACTGTTGCGCAAGTGGTTTTTGATTTCGCATAGTAGAACGGATGTACCACGGGCCTGGTACGACGCAATGCAAAGTGAATGGACGGTTACCTCTGCTTCGTGAGTCGGGCATTGATTACTGAAGCTGTGCCTACCACACGATGGGCATCGCGTAGTAGTATGATACCCGTTAGGGTTTTCGAGGGATTCACTTTCTGTATGTACAAATTGTGTGCCGAGTGGGGGAAACTCACCAGATTTCACGAACAAAGCTGATGAACTCGTGTTTCAACTTGAGATGCCCGCATCAAGCGCCGAGCGGTGTCGGAGAGAAAAGGATTTCCAGCTCAGACGAACCGTTCGTGGCGTTCGAACTCTGTACTGCCTTCCTCCTGCTCAACTTTTCTTTTCTGCTCTTTGCTTCTTCCCTGGCTTTAGGTGGGCCTGGGTACTAGATCCCCGATGGATGCAGTCGCATTTCCTCAGGTTGCTTCCTTTGACTGTAAACGTTGTGTCCAAAATATCCCCATCGAAGAATCAGCCAATCAATAGGCTATCTGAGCAGTGCCACGCCTGGCCACGGCCCAATGGGATGTCGAAACGATGGTTTTTAGATTTGACAGACGAACTCTTGCCAGGTCCAGGCTGACCTAGCACCGGAAAACGGAGGCATTTCATGGCATTTACATCCAAAATACATCTCTGGTCTACATCAAGGATTGGGGGTGAATTAATCAAGTACGTTACGCCGTTATCCATTTATCGTCCTACTCCGTTATTGGCTTGCAGGACAAGCTGTTCCCGCATCGTACTTGCAGTTGGGCCTGGAGCGTGCACTCCTTGCTTATTTTGGTCATTTTACTTGATCGCGACTTTTGTTCTCGGAATGGCAGTAGCCAGACTGCACCATCTGACATATGCATGGGTTGGGACCTAACGATATGATTGGTGGTATGATTCTCGGAAACACCCACCTTCCGTTATGCCGTTTTCCTATTATCGTTTCCTTCTAACGTTTGTGTGTGCGGTCGGTGTGGTTCACACAGAGCAAACCAATCTGTCGGTCGCAAATGATGGCAGACGTCGGAATATCGCCCCTCCTGCTTCAGTTACGGTCTTCTCAACGATATAGCCGTCTCCGAGAATAGGTAGAACGTGAATTCACCATCACGCTTGAGCTTGTCACCTATTGCTGCTCGATCTACTGCCCCCGTCTTATTTTCGCTTCGCCCTATTTGTCAGCTTCTGCGTTTTTGACTTGTTTAATTGTTTCGACGCGTACGCTAACTTGAAGGGTTTCTCTATACGGGTTATCGCTTGTCTCCGCTCTTCCCGAGTCTCGTTCGTACTCACGAGGCTATAGCACGTCTCCTACAGAAGATGTTCCGAACTTGGTTCATTATCTTCTTGTTCCTGGTTTGTATGATTATCTGCTCAACAACTTGTACACCAGTGCCCGCTTCGTAGGTCCGTTTTGTATCATTCATTATCCGGCGGGAAATCACATTCACAAATCACGAAGTAGTAGTGTTTCCAAATAGCAGTATCAAAATATATCCATGGTCCACGCCCCCCGAAGCAGAGCAACGAATAGGCAGGAGAGAAATATTTGTCACCCTTAGGTTGGGACGATACCTTTTGCTGCGGGATTCTTGCTTGCGCAGCCGCCGTTGCTGTTCCTACGGTCGCACCTACGCATGCAACCCCACGCTGACAGCGATGTGGAGGATATCGCTCTGAACCCGCTAGCAACGTACATATTAGGCCTCTCGCGCCCCGCGCTCTCCCCTCATCGTCGGAGCTCCGGTGTTTGTGACACCGGGCAACATATTGGCGAGTACCTCCATGACGAAGGCTGGCGGACGTAGTGACGGTCGTGGTCCGCCGCAGCTATGAGAAGGTAGCGATCAGGCCCTTACTTGTACCTCGTCTTCATCAAAACAATCGTTGCGCACGCGTCGTGACGCTACCACTTGTTGCATTCAAATAGCAATGGATGGTCTAGGCCCCCCCTGTGTCATACCCAACTCTAGGACCCCTTCTCCCCCAGCTGGACGATCATGGTGATCACTCAGTGATCGTGAAGGTTGATATAATCGTTCATACGTCAATTCTCCACCTTGTCGCCCACTTCGTTCCTCATGACGGCCCCGCCTCCCACCCAAATTAGAGTACTTCCTCCTTCGGTCAACGGACGCCAAACGTTCTCCACGACCCCAGACGACGCTTGGCAGCAATGTCGGTCTTAGCGCCCGCTGGAGGACGATGCTGCCCTGTACTCCACTGGCGCACCATCCAATGCTTCCCCACGGCAACGCCTCCAACAAGTCTCCAACACCGATCAGCCTTGAGCGCCTCCGATAATTCGGCTCCACTCAGACTACGACCAGTAGCCACACTGTCGCACGGACTAATTTTCCATCCCCCAATGGCGAACGAGTGATCCCAGCGCGTAGTTGGTGTATATTGGTCCGAATGCTTACGTAATCCTGCTACCTACCCTTGCGGCTTTTGGTCGGCGTCGGCTCTATCACCACGATTGGTGCTTTCCCCAGGTATTTTAATGACTTACCAGTTCTACACCACGTAGATTGACGGCCTTTAGCGATTCCCCATGATGGATAGCCCGCTCTTCCTCACATTTTGCAACCACTTGATGCCCCAAAATTCGCACCCGTTTTGTTGACGAGATACAGGATTTGCAACTAGCGTCACGTCCAAGACGTTCCCTATGACAAATCCCTGCGCGGGCTCAGTAGGCCGGCAAGGGTGCGTCCAACTTTACCCTCACCGACGGGACTCTTTCCGGTTCTTTCCACTCACCGACGGCGGCCCGGAGCTTGTTCGGTACCTCTGAGGTGACAATCGCCGCAACTACAATTACTCAGCGGCCTCTACGTTGGCGATCGAAAATTCTGAAAAACGTCCGGGTGGTGGAGGCCAGCGCGCTTTGGAAAACGTTACCGCAATGATACCATACGAGTCGATATGGCGGGCGCAGTGCAGGATGTTTTAGTATGTTTCGTAGGATCGTTGGATTATGTGCCTGGCTCGAAGTCATCGTCTCGATAACGGAAACAAGCTACACGGCCTGGTATTTTGATTCGTCAGCTGTACGAGCTCCCTTTATTTCGTGATCTCAATTGCTGATTCGTCGATTTACGTGCAGAATCATTGTAAGTGTGCCCCCGATGCAACGAACAGAGGAGATATGGGTCGTTGGTCCGCCTAGTGCTCACGGGAGCGCTGAGCGCTGCGCATTCATCGGTCACCCTTGTTCGCAACACGTACTCCTACATATCCATATCGAGTTTCCTTCAAGTTTATGGCATGTACATGCACGCGCCCGCACGCATAAAGAGGCATCGCTGCGCCTCTGCGTTCCTGGACGATCACCCAGTCGGCCCAGCATTGTACGCCCTGATGGTCTCTACGGTACCGAAGCGTGCCAGAGGTACCAGCTACCACCACTTGAAGCCACTTACAGCCACCACGCGACCACGCCACTACGGATGTACCTTCTCCACGACGCTGCAATCTGTTATGAAGGATCGCCAAGCTCGGAAGCCACATCACCAGTATGATCGCGGTCATTAGCTGCGATGATTACGAAAAGCAGCGAATGTGGTGGTAGGCACTGTGTGTACGAGCCTCTGTTTACTCTATTTTACTTTCAGCATGTCGATGTACTTCCGTCTACACCGGGTAGTTTCTGGACATTTTCGAATACATTAGTATCCCCTCATTATGTATGGGTGCCTAGCCAACGAACTAGCTTCCATGCTGCATCTTGCACTCGTATGCACGGTTCTCTTCCATTCTAAACAGACCATACACATACACGTATACGACCCAGCTCGACCGGTCCTATATACCTTCCTCGTTCCACTACACACCTTCTGTAGCACCTTCACACAGAACATACCGATACTCGTTCTTCCTTCCCAGATTATATGTCCGTATCCGTACATGTAATTGAGGCGTCTCTCGTGAGCGCTGGCCAGTAACCGAATCCTGTGCCTTAGATCCTGGTTGCTCCACAGACACGACTCTTTGCTTCCATTCCCCTTTCCCCTTTTCTTCCCTCCCCTGGTACCGATGCGATGATGCGTACATAGGTACAGAGCCTCGTGTAGGTGCCTTGATAGTTGCTTTCTTTGGTAGTAGGAGGATTTACAGGTACAGATGTCGGACGCGGAGGTTGGGAGGGTCGCGATCAGTATGTGGTGAATGTAGGCCTATGCAGAGGTAAGTGTGTCTTGTGTTATGGGTCGGGGGATTCCGCTGCTACGTCCAGTTCGCTTCCACGTCCGGGATTTTCGCAGAATCCTAATGTTTGTTAGGCTTGAATTGTGTCACCCGTGCGTGTGCGCAGCATTGGGTAGGCCTTTCGAGCCCGTTGAGCGTTTGCTTTGCCCATTTGGTCTAATGATACTATGATATTCCTGGTACGCAGCTCGTCGTTTGCCGCAAACTTGTAAGCCGGAATCCATAGCTTCGCCCGCTCGGTCTAACGAAATGCCATAGGATATCCTCGGTGCCCTGCTCGTCGCTCGCCGTCTTCTGTAATTCATAAACTCATAAGCCGTAACTTGTAAGCCGGCCTTGAACCAATACCGAGCACTGGATTTGACATGATGCTGCGAAGCGCTACGGGCACCGTGTCGAGCGGGGTACACCTTTCTGGGTCCCGTCTCCGGGCTCTCTATTCTCTGTTCTTACCTTACCCCGCCACTATGGCGACTGCGCGCCCCAAATAGTGTGTCCGACGTCAACCTCACACTCGTACACTAGCATACATAGTTTGCCAACCGCCTCCATAACGTTTGCAGGCCGGGAACAGCCTAAATGACAACGGAATCAAATCCTCGATCCGAATTCAAGTCGCCACCGACACCGACTAGCGACTCTCGAGCGTTTCACAACACACAACCTCCCCGGCAGCTCTCAATCACGTATCTGCACCCGGACTTAACACCTATCGTGTTATCAAAGTGTTGATGATGGGATGATGGGTGATTGATCCCCTGATCCGCTTCGACTCGGACCTCTCTTCTATGGAGATCGATACAGTCCGTCAGGCGAAGAGAGTTTGATGCTTTTCAATTTTGGGGGGCTATGCATGATGCATCCGAGCGATGTTGATGCTGAGCTGGAGCTTACGCCGCCGCCGCCGCTTTAGCTGAGCTGGCTGAGTTCATGCACAGAGAGTCTAGACTCTGGATTTGACGGAGGCGGAGCCAACTTGGAGGGGATGGATGATGCGAGGGGGTTGTCTGGATTCTCTGGGCGTGAATAAGATACGAGTCTCCTGCAAGTTGCAAGCCACCCCCGATCTCCTCCAAGCAGGCGAGTGAACGCGAACCGCAGAGCGGGTGATGGGGTGGTAAATGCTGAAGGCAATAATGCGACTCAGGGCTGGTAGGGACCGGGGCGCAGTGAGCTGAACCGTTTCTTTGAAGTTGGCGCCAATCTGATCTCAACCCAACCTCTGTGGAGCTCAATACCGTGATCGTCCACTGGTAGGGAGGATACTATGGGGGGCATGGATTTAGCACTGCCAGTGGCCTCCATCGATATCCCTCCCCCAACGACGAGGAGAAGGTATGTACCCCAGGCTCGAGATTCGAAAGTAAAAAATCCATTGATTTGGCGAGAGCGGTCACTGCCCTTGAAGCTTGAAGCTTGAAGCTGGTGTTTTGGTCGAATGAGCACAAGCACGAGGCGCGTGTCCGGGCCCGGTTGGTACGCACGGTCAACGTCTACGTCTGCGAGCCACGCCATGGATATCGTAGGACATGAGTGCAGAGTACCGTATACGGCGGTTCCATTCCATTACGTTGGAGCGACAATCCAATCCACCCGATCGGCTTCTTGGAACTCAGAACGCGGGTAGTCATTGCATGGCGGACGGGGTGAGAGAGACGGCGGGTTCAATCGTCCGTCGCCTTTCAGACCGCTGATAAATTGCGCAATACAATAGGTGATTTTGTGACCCGACGGTGTTATGTTCGATAACGAGAAACCTGCAGCTTGGCGAGACATCGTGCGCATCCCGCAAAAAAAGCGGACGAAGCTCACGTCTATCCGATGAAATAGGGTCTACACCTACGCACAGGCCACGGCTGATTTAGATTTGCGATCTGTCTCGACTTGACGATGTCTAGGCGTTCGGGTCTGCGTATCTGAGCAACCTGGCTTCCGTCCTATCACCCCGAATCCCTCCCCCCCCAAAACACCCGAATGAATCGCATGTCATCCTCCGCATCCTCCGCCCTTGGATCGTCTGACGTTACAGTGGGTCCTGCGATCCTGCGACGATCGCTGCGTGGTTGGATTCTCGATGATTTACATGCGGTCTGCCCGCTGCCTCGACTCACGACCGTTCGCTCGGACGCAATGCTATCAAGCGTATCCGCGTACCCGAGTACCCAACATATCTGAGCATCACCCGACTATTCACTATCCATGATCGTCTCCGCCCGAGAGCGAAGAGCGCCCGACATGACTGCGAGGGCCACGGGCGGCACTCGACGCGGCCACGCCAACGTGCACGATCTCCCGGAGCTCGCTGGGGCGAGGCTAGGAGTCCTAGTCGGGTCCAAGGTGAACGTGGGGAGGGAGTGGCGAGGAGGTGCGAAGGCGCATGGGCGAGGACGCACATACCGGGATCCGTTACTACGAACGAGGGCGTAGATGGTCAGTCCACCAGTCCACCAGTCCACCACTCCATAATGCCAAATGATCAATCGCATTCCGACACCACCACACCAGCATCAGGAGAGATCGCGTTCAAGTTCGGGCGTCCGTGCCCACGTCCCAAGGTTCATTCATAGCCACCTTCAGGTCCTGGATTGGTACTGGTAGTGAGAGCGGATTTACGTAGAGGTAGAGCGACGTACGTAGTCCGAAAGAACGGCGA
Source organism: Pleurotus eryngii var. eryngii (assembly GCA_029467805.1). NCBI lineage: Eukaryota > Fungi > Basidiomycota > Agaricomycetes > Agaricales > Pleurotaceae > Pleurotus > Pleurotus eryngii. The sequence goes on along the minus strand of SZVJ01000004.1, from coordinate 1,963,463 downwards.
CTGCGCTCCATCCTCCGCTCCCCCGCCCTGGTGTCGTCTGTCCATGCCCATGAAGCACCGCCACCTTCCCACTACGACGCCATATACGGTCCGCGGGCACCCTTTAGAATCGGGCCTTGGCAGTGGTGTTTAGATCTTGCGAACGGAGGCTGAGCGCGGAAGACTGAGGGCTGAGAGGGGGGAGCGGTGTATACGTATACGAGCCAAGAGAACATTCGAACATACCAAAGCGCGTCTATTCGGACCCCTTCGCACTCTCCTACTCTTTTACTCCGCTCGGAGAGATCAGTCTAGACCCACGATTTCCAGACTTGCGCCGTTTTGGGGTGTATTTGTATTTTGCGATCTTCGTGCAATGTTGAACGTTGACATTGAGTGTCCGATGGATCAAAAGGTATCAAATGACACACTCACAAGAGGATCAAATGACAAGAGTAAGGAAGAAAGAGATGGATCGAGGCCGTACGTACGTGCATCATCTGAGTACGAAAGAATGTAGGAATGAAAAGAATGGATACGTGAACGTTTGAATCTGGATGGACGATTGGACATGTACGTACTTACGAATGCATCCGAGGCCGTCAATGTATAATGCGTGAAGGGGACATCGTGGTAATTGATTGCAGAGGATCGCAAGCGCTCGGGAGCGAGCGAGGTTGGCTGCGCTTGTTTTGTCCTGTCCTATCTTGGTCAACTAGACAAGGTTTGTGATCATTGATGGTTTTGATTTTTGATGGACGTGATTTCGATTGCTGCTTTCGATTCCGTGATTTGTCTGCGATTTCGTGATCTTGTTTTCGTACACACAGTCCCCTCTCTTCTGTTCTCCTCTTCCTTGACGGCGAGTGCGTAGAATGAGGTAGGGGAAAGGAAGGGGGCAGAGGGATATACGTAGACGAGTCGCTGAGCACGATGCCAATCTCGTTATGTTTCGTTATGTTTCCGCGCGCAGAGAACTGGAACTCATATGCGAGGGTTCGAGTGAGAGATTCGCCTCGCCCACGTCGTGATACACAGCGGGTGAACATTTCCTCCGAAAAAAGGGTTGTGTGTCTCCGTGTGATGGGAAAGTGAGATCGCGGGATCGCGTGGTGCCTGGCCGGCATAGAGTCCGTATGCCCGTCTGGCGAAGCGGGCAGAAAGGCTAAACCGCCCTCTCAAAATTCACAAGCGAACCGGGCTGATGATATCTTTGCCTTGCTTGGCTTTGCCGCCTCGAGCCGACTCCACCACCGATCTGCTCACGAGCTGGGTGTTTTTTTTTGCATAGCGCAGATCGGAGTTCGAACTCTCCCTAAAAAGCGAGTCGAGTCGGTTTGGAATGGGAGGGGGGAACCCTGAGAGAGACTCGTGGGATGAATTTTTAGTATTTTAGTAAAAAGGCACTTACTCAACAGAGAATTTTCAGGAACCAACCGCCCCCAAATCTTACTCACCATCTCTCGTTCCTAGCTCCTTGCTCCCGAATCGCACTCGACGCAAGGCTCTGCGCGACGACGGAGCGTTCGACGGGGCATAGAATAACATACGACGTCCAAGGGCGTTAGGAGTTAACGACGCTAGGCTACGCTAGGAGGCCACAGCGAGAGGCGTCCGACTGACGAACGCAGATATCTGCCGGCTTAATGTGAGTATACATGTACTCCCGCATCCACTTCCTGTGACACATTATCATAGCCCGCTTCCGAACCCATCCCCTCCCATTCAACTGCAAGCCAACTCAAGCCGTCTGGCACATCATCGCAGCTGTCACATCCCTTCGCCGCTTCTTTTTCGTGGTCCAGACTTCCCGTGTGTCTTTTCACGAATCAAATCTCAACACCTTCCACCAACGCCCAACTATCTGAATTGCCGTTTTAATGCGCATGGACTTCAAAAAGTCGGGCCCCTCTTCATCCCACCCTTCCCCATCACATAATCCTGCCCCTCCTACCGATCCCTCCGCCTCCTCTTCCACCCCTTCCACCTCCACCACCAAATCAAACACCACCAAATCGAAATCAACACCTACCTCCTCCGATACCAAACCCAAGGACGAGGACGCGGGTATGACCGCAACGATGCTCCATCCCCAACAGCACCTAAATCAGCAGCACCCCGGAACAAGTTCGTCGGCGTCGGCGTCTGCTGCGAGGAGGTACCGCCCCGCCCCGGCGAAGACCTTCCATTGCCGCGGATATGGCGATTGCAGGATGGTGTTCAGCCGCTCGGAGCATCTGGCACGCCATATACGGTACGTGGTCCCCCCTCTCGCCTCCTACCTACTTGACCCACTTCACTAACTTTACCCCTCCCACAGAAAACACACCGGCGAGCGCCCCTTCACGTGCCACTGCGGCAAGCAGTTCTCCAGGCTCGACAACCTGCGCCAGCACGCGCAGACCGTGCACGCGGACAAGCAGGAGGAGAACGAGCACATGATGCGCGATCTGACGAGCCTGCATGCGACGATGGCCGCCGCGAACAAGGCGAGCGGGGGGAGAAGGGGGGCGAGGGGTGGTGCGGCGGCGAATATAGGATTGGGCGTGGGTGGTGTGGGAGGCGCAGGATTGGGAGGGACGGGTATGATGGGAGGAGGATTAGGCGGAGGGATGGCCATGGGCATGATGAACGGCGTCGGCCCGCTCCCGCAATCCCCGACGAACTCGGACTCTTCACCGACCTCCTTGCTCCCGCCCTCCCTCCCGAACACGCACTCCTCTACCCTTGCCGAGCGCCAAAATAGCGACGACCTCGATGCGTACTCCTCTTATCACCAACACCACCTCCGACACCAAGGACAACAACACCACCAGCATGATCAGTATATGGCGCTGGACATGGAGATGGGCATGGAGATGGAGATGGACGGCATGAACATTGTCAAGCAGGAACAACAGGACCTCCGCACTTCTCTACACCACCCGCATTACAACCATAATCCGCATTCACAAACGCACTCGCCTCATCCTACGGGCCCGGGCGTGAGCGGCTCGAACACCTCGTCCAGCTCGGGGCCAGGATCGAGCGGCATACTCTATCAACCGCCCGCGTGGCACCCCAACGCTTCCGCTCCCCAATCTTCCACACAATCCCAAACATCACAGACCTCACAATCATCGGCGTCGATAACGCCCTCCGCCACCCCATCTCGGACAGCTGCATCCCCAATACCCATTCCCTTGTCGGCGGGTTTGACCCAGTCGATTCCGAATACGCCTATTTCAGCTGGTATGGCCGTTAGCATGAGTGGAATGATGGGTGGAGGAAGTATGGGGATGGACGAGCTGACGCCGTCGCCGACGCTGTCCGTTGGTATGGGCGGGATGATGGGTATGGGTGGGATGGGTATGGGGTTCGTCGACGAACATCACCCGCATCCATCCCAGCATTACAACCAGCACCCACACCACGCACCCCAGCAACACCAGCCGTCTCAGCACCAGCACCACCAGGCGCAGCACCTCTCTTCTCTCCCTCAGCATCACCCACACGCTCAGCAGCAGCAGCAGCAGCAGCACATAAACACGCACGGGCACGGCGGGCATCACCCGTATCACGCACAGTCGGTCTCGCCCTCCGTCTCGACGACGTCCGAGAGCCCGCACTCGCGGCCTGGCTCGACGCTCCATCAGCACCAGCACCACCAACATCCGCAGTACCACCACCCTAATCATCCTAGCCACCCGAGTTCCGCACAGTATCCTCGGGAGTATGGCAGAGAGACGTACGGGAGAGAGGGAGCAGGAGCAGGAGCAGGAGGTGGACGTGGTGGTGGAGGGGCGTATTCGAGAGACGGGTTTGTGCGCGATGGCGTGTACGCCGGCAGGGAGGGCTACGCACGCGAAGGAGCGGGATATGGGGAGAGATGCCTACCGTGAGCAGACGCAACAGCAGCAGTCCTTTCGGGAGTACCGCGGCAGCGTGGACGGAGGGTATCTCACTGCTCCCGGCGCAGGTGTCGGAGGGGTAGGAGGAATTTCGCCCTCGCCGACGCCGACGCCGCATCACGCCCAACACCCCCAGCACGCCCATCAGCAGCAACATCATCCGCAGCAGCTCGCCCAGCAGCAATCTCAGTATGGAGGAAGAGGCGGTGGGTATGCACACGAAGTCAACGGCTCGCATGCATCCTCGTCCTCGTCCTCGCCGTCGACTACACCTGGGCCTACGCACCCTTCTGCCTCCCTATCCTCTGCGTCTTTACACCCTCCCATGCCTTCCAACACCTCGGCACTCAGCGGCCCAGGCTCCTCCGCCCCCTCCACAACAGGGACCTTTACCCTGTCGCAGCGCCCCGGCTCCTCTGGCCTCTCCGCATTCGGCCTCTCCTCGTCGACGTTCAGCAACTACACGCTGCCCGTCCCGCTCGGTGGCTTCGGTCTGAGCAACATGGGCGGTGTGGGGGTCATGGATTTTAAGGAGGAGGAGGAGGACAGCGTGGGTGTGGGTGTGGGTGTGAAGGAAGATAGACGAGGAGGCGAGGAGGATGAGCGCGGCGCGGGGAGGGGTACGGGTATGGGTATGCGGCGCGAGCGGTCGCAGATGGCGAGGAGGACGTCGTCGATTACGCGCGCCGGACCTGGTGCGCCCGGTCGGCTGGGTGTGCGCGCCGGCAGCGAGGGCAACTCGAGCAACTCGATGTCACCCCCCCAACGGCCGTCAGCGGCTTCTAACGCCTCCACCTCCAACGCGACACATTCCCATACAAACGCACCCCTCCTCCCCACCCCACTCGAACTCCCAAGCCCCAGCATCTTCCTCGTCGCTCGCAGCGCTCGGCCTCGGCGGGACGGCCTCACGGCCTACTACCGCAGGCGGGGACCGTCCTCCCCCCTCTTTCTGCCGTATTCGGCGGGTTCAACACCCTGGGGTTGGGAGGTAGTGGTGGCTTTGGATTCGGGGGCTTCGGCGGGTTGGGGAGTGGTGGGGTGGGGAGTAGTAGTGGATATGGGGGAATGGGGGGCGGCAGTGGATCGAGGCCGGGGACTGCGTCGCGGTACCTTGGGCTGGGATCGTTGAGTGGCGGGAGGCCTGGGAGTTCTGGGCTGGGATTGAGCGGACTGGGGCTTGGAGGAGGGCTGGGCGGGCTGGGTGGCGATGCGTACGACTCGAACCCGTTTTCGTTCAACGCGCCGTCGACGTCCAACGGTAGCGGTGGCGGGATGCAAAACTCAACCTCGAACGGTAATGGGGGGTGGGGGCAGCAGCCCGGGGATAGGGCGGAAGCGGGCGCGCGAGGAAGAGTACCTCGGCGTCGGATTTTCGAGTTTGGGCGGAGGAGGCGGCGGCGGTGGCGGCGGCGGCTTTGGCGGACGACCTGGGACAGGTGAGTATGCGTTTGTGCTGCGTGTTTAGGGTTTCCCTCCTCCACTCCACTTCGCCGCGCACCCCCGCCCTTCCTCCTTTTCACGCACACAAACTCATGCTCATGTCCTTCTGCTTCGTGTGTCTAGCTTCGGGTCTCCTATCGTCTCTCTCTGACCCCTCCTCCTCATCCGCCTCATCCAACGACCCGTCAAATAACTCAAATTCCAACAACTCATCGTCGAATAGCGCCCCGTATGACTACGGTTCGGACTCGCGCCCGCAATCGCGCAGGTTGAGCGTTATGGAGCTGTGCAACGACCCCTCGAACCCCGACGCCTCCAACTCCCTCAGCGCGACTGGGCTCGGTGCGTATCTGCTCGGCGGTGGAGGAGGAGGAGGAGGAGGAGGAAGCAGGCCGACGACGAGCAGCGGGGGCGTGGCGAGCGGGGTTGGCGCGTTAGCGTTGATCGATCGCGAGAGGCAGATGCAGCATCAAGGGGAAGGAGGTGGTGGTGGTGGATCGTTGAATGGGAGCAGGAGAGCGCCCCCGCCGCCCGAGCTCGTGCTTACGCGGTCTATTAGCGGTGGCAGCGGTGCGGGTGGGCAGCCGGACCCTGCGGCGAGCATGTCGTCGACTTCGTCTTCCACGCGTGGAGGTGGTGGTGGTGGTGGTGGAGGGAGTGGAGGGAGTGCGAGCGGGACGTCGTCCCCAGCCTCTACTATCAACCACGGGCCCTCACCCTACGCCCGCTCCAATGGCGGCTCCTTCGGTTCTGGGGCCAGCGGACGTAATGCCAGTGGTGGAGGAGATGGAGGTGGAGGTGGAGGAGGCGGTGGCGGTGGCGGGCATCAATTCCGGTACCATCATCACCATAGCCCGCAGATGCAGCAGCAGCAGCTCCTCCAGCACGAACAAAGGCTGCGCCAATCTAGGACGGCGACATCGCCGTTCGCGTTGGTGCACTCGCCTCATTCGCCGCATCTTCCCCATCCGTCTGATGTGCAGTATGTGGCGGGGCCGTTTATTCACCAGCATCAGCAGGGTGCGCGATCGCCGTTTGAGCTGCCCCATCAGCATCAGCATCTTCCACCCCCAGCCTCGCCGTTCTACGAGCCCCGCCGCCTGCGTACGAGCACGGTGACTCGTACGGCGCGGAGATGTATGGCGGGGCATCGCCCTCGCTCGATGGATCCGACCCCGGGTCGTGTTGAACTCCTAGACTGCTAAAAAAAATCTGTTGTTAGATCGTTCGATTGTAGGAGTAGGAGCGGACTAGTGTAGGAGAAGAAAAGGAAGCTGTTGTTGTAATACCAGCACTCGGCAATGTTGCGGACATCCCATCTCCTCTATATCATATAACATATTTCTTATCCTATATCGCGTCGCCTTGCCTTCGTTCGTTCATTCGTTCACCTCCTTTCGCTGATTTCAGTTCGTTCTTGGATATACTTTACTTTTGTGATGCCGTTATACCGTCCATGGGACTTTTGGTTACGTCCCTCCTTCGCGTTCGTGTTCATCATCTTGATCTTCTTCTCTCGGGGGTCCGGGTTATCGTATTCACATGCCCTTATTCTATCCCATATACATATTACCGTAACCTCTAGCTCTTAGTTGCTACTCTTCTGCTTCGTCTTCGGTACATTAGCGTTTTTTACTCCTTAGTTTGCCGACGCCGTGTTCAACCATGCCACATTACACCTCGCTCAGCTCCTTCATTCGTCCTTCGTTATCTATTCGTTGACTCTGACTGTCTTTCTCTTTTTTCTTTCGGGCTCTGTGTTGTTTACCCAATCAAACATATATACGTCACACATGCACATACCACACTGCACGCACACAATATCATCTCTCCATCTCATCTCTCATCTTATAGGGTACATAACGTACTTGTTGATATCAATTATCGGCTTTGGCTTCGGCTTTCTCCTTTCTTGTAGGGCTTTTGGGTTATATACGTGTACTTATGGGTATTTGCAATTGATTCTTGTTTGTTTTGCTCTCCACTCCACGTCCGAAACCGAAACCATCACTCATCTGATAGTCTGACAGTCTGCCTAATTTTTGTCCGCCGTAATTCAAACTAGACGGCGAGCTGTCTCGATTCACAGGATGATGTTCAGCCCTCGCTTTGTTTGGGAATTTTCGGAATTCCTCCCCGCTCGCAAGTCCCGACGTGATTTGATATGTCGGATTTTTTATTTCGAAACAAGAACAATACATCAATCCTCGATACTGATTTTGTCCTGCAGTAAATCATGAAATCACGACGATATCGATGCTTGATACTTGATGATTGCGTGTTGAAACATACGAGTTTGCCTACGTTCTGTGGAGGCTGCCTCATTTTCGTGATCCGTATCACCTCGTAGAGATCACTGATGCATGCATGGTACACGGTATCATCGCTAACACGTAGGTCTGGTGAGATTGCTGGTAAACGGCCACGACGAATCAGACCGTCAGCATAGTCAATAGGGGGGGATGTTACACCCAAGCCCGTCGTCACCGCAGATATGGGGTAAAATCCAATATGATATGTATGCATCACAATGCTGCGAACTGGACGTGTCGCTAAAGCATCTCAGATCGCCCGCACGGTTCAGCTGCAGATCGATCGCAAGCGGGCATGTCAGTGAGCCCCACCAAACATTCAATATTCAACATTCGGGGGGTGCGAGCAGCGGAATTGGGCATTTCTGTCTTGTCATCAGGTTATGCGGTCAGCTCTCATGGGACGATGGCGTTCTTTCGACAGTTCTGATGTGCTTACGCGAGTGACATTAGAGCTAAGATTAATGAACTCATTTTCACTTGGTTCGAAGTCAAGCTCTCAACAATAGAAATAAGCGAAGAACCATCGTGGATGTGGCCGGCGGTGATTCGCCACGCGTGTCTAAGAATGGTATCTTCAAAGCAACGAGAACGTCTTTTCTGACGGAGCACATGAACTAGCACTCGAGTTGTGCTATCCATAGCCGCCACCCTCTCGCCATGGAAAATGGATTCGAGAACTAAGAAACAATGGGAATGCTGTTGCAGGGTAGCTCAGCTGACCACCCAACACGATTACACATCGCCCGGAAACAGTATACCGACCTTGTGAACATTCGGAAAACCCACGCTATGTTCTTGACGCACAAAACAATTAGTTACTGTGCAACAAATGTAATCAGTACGTACGTCTGTGAATAAAAGGAGACAGTACACCCACACTGGCCGATTCGCAAAGATCGTTCGGGAAGTGATGGAGGATGCGAACTGAACCAATGCCGAAGTAAGTGCAAGTCGTCAAGGCATCACATCAAGACGTATCTCATACTTATCTAGGCACACCTCCCCCCGTGGCGTGCCTGACAGACGGAAGAGATCTGACTTTCTAATTTGCGTTATTTTGCCCTATGACGCGTAGCCACGGTCTTGCGAATTGTGGAGCCGTTGTATACAGCTAGGATTCTTCGCATGCGACCAGTACGTTCTGCCGTGGTGAAATGATGTTGTGCGAATTGAAAACTCGGAGAAAAGGCCGGAACGTCGGGAATTTGTTGTATTATTTTCGGTTTTAAGCGGTCAGGGTGGAAGATCTCTCGATGAAGCGTCAAGCATGCAACCTGTCTCGCATCATTTGCCAATTCAACGAGGCGACCGCAGAAATTGTGGCATATGTCCCAGGAGATAAGGGAAGTATCAGTATTTGTACTTTGTATATATTGCGTACCGGCATCGTGATTTGCTCTTGTTCTGCTTTTGTATTTCACGGCCCCGACGGGTCCCAGCAGAGGAGTCTTGCCGATCCGTCATCCCTGCACATTCTGCTGGAATTTGATTTTGAGGAGGATATCTCCGAGAACGTGGCCAACGTTTTCTGGCCTGAACGTGGTCAGTATGATCGACGGAAAGGCACGCTCGCATACGTTCGTTCTGGGAATGAGTGGTTTGGCACGCAGGTACGACTTCGTGGCTTGCTGCGAATCGACCAGCAAGTCCCCCTATTGTCACCCTAATTCCGTCGTTCACCACTGTCCCGTGGCTTGCATGTACGTTACACAATTTGCGACGTTTAGAAGATCTACTGGCAGTAAGACCGCACGTCAGGAATCGCTCAGGTTACAGAGGTCCAAAATAGACGGATCATACCTAGCGTCGCAATGAACAGCCAATCCGCCGGAGATAACAAGAAACAGCGCTGATGTTTAGGAGCGCCAAAACTACGAGGAAGTAGTTGTTTGGTTCTGCTTGGGCCAGTTTAACTGGTAAGGGGCTGTGCGAGTATGGGCGCCTTTTGTTTCCCTCCCGCTTCGAATGAACCCTGCGCTGACAGATAATTTCATGTCCTTTAGTGCACTACGAGCGACATATCGCAACATCTACCTGGAAGTTCTGGCGAAGCTTCGAGACCATTCGGTCCGCTCCTTTCTACCAGACGCCCGATTAACTAACCTTTAGTCTTAATAGGTAGCTTTCGCCAGCTGTTTCCAAATAGCCTCCGTTGGAGGTCCCAGCACCTGGAGATTTCAACTCCCCATTTACTAATGTGATCACACGTCTTTTTCTCAGTGTGCCTTTGCTCGACCTTTGTTCCTGATACAGTACATGGTGATTGTTTGAGGATTGGCCGAAGGATAATACCTCACGTACCCTCCCAGACACGAGTGTGAAAATATAGGACACCCTGTACTTAAGGCTCTACACCTGATGAATCTTTCAGTCTTCGAAGACGAGATATACGAGAGCTAGAGGGACCTTATAGACGAGTTTTTTATTTCTATCTGTTGAATCAAACATCTTTACTCAAAACGGAGTCAAAAGGCCCTCCGAACCCTGTTTAACCCAACCGCTTATTTGATACTTGGACGCTTTCAGGACTATCCATGTGGCGAGTCCGGCACCTTTACCACTCTCAACATTTTAACATATTTCGCCTCGCAGATGAGTAGTCTGATGGTCACGCACATGGGTGTGCAAGCAGTGGCCTTCGACCTCCTTCGACGACTAGGTGGCTTGTGATACGCAGCAAAATCTTACGGTAGATTAGACGCTTCATTCTGGGGTGATAGGCGGCAGATGCTCAACGCCCTTCTTTTCAAACTAATATAGTGCCCTTCTTTCAGAGTCATCTCTACAGCTGCTATTGACCGTCTCAGCGCAGCGGTGTCCCTGCGCTACCCGCGAGAGCTACGTCAGCATCATCAGAGTGATAGTCCTCGCGGCCGTTTGAGTTGCTCAAGGAACGGTGGCAGATACACTACAATGATTTATTTTCAATCCTCGGCGGCATGATGTACGAAAATCACCGAGTTCGAGTCCAAGTTTCGATATACGGTCTCCACGGAAATCGATGCCACCAATGGCAAAGCGACATGGACGCCGATCTCCCCTACAACCTCGTTGCCGCCCAACCGCCACGATGATGGACTCGTACAGCCTTGCAAGGGGAATCACTGTGATGCCAACATTGTTCAACCTTTCCGCACATTTGACAACGGTGGCAATGACGGTGAATTGAATCCGATCATAGACCTGTGGTTATTGAAAAGACCGGTTGTTTATTGTGGGATATAATGTATACAATATAGAATAAAAGTAGATAAACCGAGCTAATAGATACAATAATAAGGAGCGGGGGAAAGGAATACTGTTACGTTCGATGAGGAGGGGACATGGCGTGTTGAAGCCTTTGCGAGCTCTAGTTCTGATGCATACACATGCATCAGACAACTCTGCACTTTAATCTACGTTGCGTCCACACATGAGGAGTAGAGCGACAACTACCGAGGCCTCCAAAAGGCCGAGGTTGATAGCCTGGCTCGTCACTTCAAGGAATACAACACCAGAGGTCGAAGAGACCTTGGCGAGAACCTCTGCAGGACCGTTTCCCACAGTCGTCAGCTAGAGAACGGCGTGAATACTATGTTGTACCCCAGAAATGAAGCCTCTTACGGAAATATATTGGCCGTTAGGTACCCACGCATATTGCTTATCTCCAATTCGCATTGTTCGATACCTGAGTGAGAAGAATGGATCAGAGTCGGCCGGATTATGACATAACACACAGGCTCACTTTTTATCCGAGGAAAGGGGAATCCAGTCCCCAATGCGTTGCTTGGGTACAACACCCTTCATGTCGATGAGTGGGTGGCTCCTCCACTCGATGAAGGCGAAGTTTTTCCCCTGTCCGTTTTGGAGGACAGAAAATCCCGGAGTAGGCGTATCGGTAATGACACGAAAGTACGGCTGATTTTGTGGGCCCAGAACGGTGCAGTTCATGATGTCCGGGCTGAACGAGGTGAATTGGAAGAAGAGCGTGTTTATTTGCGACGGAGGGACGTAGTATGGAAGTGCGCCGAACGTCGAGGCGGGCGATTCGTAACTGCTACGGTCACCACGGTTAGCGGCGTTGGGCCAGCCAGCTTGCGCGTAGGGGTTACTGGTGTACATTGTAGATCGTTCGGTTCTACTTGAGTTTGGTTGTTTGAGTGCGTTCGACTGTTGAACTGCTGGGGAGGATGATGATGACAAAACGTAGATACCTAGCTTATATACTCGTCTACAGACAGTGCAGACGACTTTGAATACGAACCTTGGAATGTACCCTCGGTTGCAAAGACGTATGTATACCCATCGGATCACGGTTCTGAGACTTGATCTCTCTGTGGCTTTCTCAGCCACCGTTTCGTCGATCAAATTCAACCCTAGCCTGCTTGAATACCTACGGCTAGCCCAAAAGGGTGTGCTTCCTGCACCTACATTCGCTGATCAGCGCTACTTAGAAACTGGAGAGCGAACGGGACATACCTCGTCAAGACAGCCATACCTACGCGGATCACAGACACACTGCCTGGCAAAGCCTGCATCATAATCATCGTGCACTACTTGGCGGTGACGCGTTTCTGCGGAAAAGATTGGAGTCGCGGCGCTGCATCCGGACGATGTTTGAGCTCACAGCTCTCAAGAACCCGACAGGATACGGAAACCCAAAGTTAAAGGGGATTAAGTTAAACTGCCAGCAGCATGGATTGGAGGTAACACAATATCGTACTCCGGAATGCTGACTGAACGCGAACGTTGGTGTCTTGCGCACGGAGTTAATAATTGATATCGTCTAACAGGATGATTGATGTTTTCAAGTACTCCGAAGCAGCCCCTGCCATTTCTACCCCTTCGTCTGAGCAATGCCTCAGTCCTTCGGTGAGATGCGACTGTTGCGAGGAAGCGGAGTGGTTGCCTACAAACAAGCGCCCAAACGTTTTCTCCGTATCATGTGATCAGCCACAATTCAATCTATCATCGCTGAGCATCGCTGTCGCTGATGAAATGGCAACTCAAGTAGGCTCATGTCCACAGGCAATGCTACTACAGTAGGTACCCGCCAATGATTCGCATAGCTAGCTGAAGCTGTCTGATTAATGTCGCGACGCTAGTGCTCGTTCTGTTGAATTTGTGCGAGACGACATCTCAACTGAGGAACGCCATTTATCGGCTTGAAGCCATGCACAAACGACTAAGGGGCTCCAGTTCCTTCAATCTTGAAGGCACACAGTGACTCCATCCCCCTGCAGAGGTCGGTACTAGTATCATCCCTTTGGGAAATCGAGACTACTCGGGCCTGTCCAGCTCACTTGGGGGCATTCCATTTACCTAGAATTCCCCATTTTTTTAGTATCGCTTGCTGCTTAGCTGACTAGAAGGAACCCTCCGACGTTTCTATTCCAGTACGCATATGGCTCGTATCGTATTCATATCGGCAATGAACCATTGAGCGCCATCGGCGCAAATCAAAGGCACACCTTTCCTGATCTGGTTCCGTCTCCTCGTGGTTTTCGCGTCGCTGACCTTCGGTCCTCGGGAACACCATTACCAACCTTACAACCGAGATTAACACCTGGCCACGTGGAACGAATTTGTTCCGAACTTGAGCACTAGGGAAGCCTTTAACGACTAGCCTAGACGACTGCGCTCGCCCTCCATGGGTTCGTCAGCCACCCAACCTTAGTAGGGCACCAGATTGTTCCATGGAGACGTTTCGGGTTTCCATGATCTGCCACCAGCCATCCACATAGAGGGGAATAATAGACACGCGAGCGCCGTGTTTCGTCTTACCGCACATCCCCGTTCGACACGAATGATCAACTGAGGTTGCATTAATGTCAGTCGAAATCTAAACTTCTAACAGCTCACTCCTGTAACGTGGCGTAGAACGTGGCGTACACATGGGAGATGCGGTTGCAGCATCGGTGTGGGTTTGTGTTGAGATCCTGGGCTGAAACCCTTTCCAGAACATCGGAGGTTCGACTTTGCGAGCGCTAGGAGACCACTTCCAGCGCTAAGGACGCCCCTAGGGCCCTATCGGTAACCCCCAAAAAATACGCGGAGCCAAAGATACATTGAACGGTACCTGAACGGCCAACAGCATAGTCTCGTAAAACATTGCGCAGCGATCGCGTTCTGTGAGGTCTATAATCGCTAATCTCGGCATCACACCGACCTCACTCGAGCTGCGCGGCAGCATATCCTCTTCAGTTGACCATGGTTGTCTCTTGCCTTTTTGATATCAAAGACCGTCAAAGCTGAGGGAATCGGCATCTGAAGCGAGTCCATGGCAAGGTGGCGATCCTAACGGGTGTATTGGAACATTCACCGTTCAACGAAAGTATTGCGTACCTGCGCCCATAGCCGAAGTTTGGCATAACGTCGCAGAGTTTAAGTTTGGGGTCGATTTTACCATTCTTCAGGAATCTATCCGGGTAGAACCTATCAGGATCGGGATAGTACTCCTCGTCGCGCAGGACAACCCTGGTACTGCTTTACTTGGTATTGAGGACTAAACAGAGCGGTATGAAGAAACGTACTAAGCATTGGCGAAAACGGTGGCGCCCTTCGTAGATAATATGCGTTGTAGGCGTCATCTTCCGTGAGCCGACGTGGAATCGCTGCAACGCCTTTTTAGTATGATATGATGGCTAGAGCATATGCGTACTGATACTACGGGAGTACTGCTTGCCATCTATGTGCAACTCAGTGACTATGCCGAACGAGGAGCCGACCCCGACGAACCTCAATATTTCGAGCACAATTGCATGTATGTATGGCATGTGAGGTAAGTCGTCAAACGCGGGGAGCTGGGAACCGACGTGGGCGTCAAGCTCCCGTTGGCCTCTTCGTCGCACGTCGGAATAAAGGAGCAGTGCAGCGAAGAACGTCTTCAATGCCAAATGCGATGTTTCCGACCCGTCTGCTCGTCCCATTAGCGCAATGTTACTCGAACAAGCGAATTCATATTTCTTACCTAGGTAGGCGATCAAAGCGACGTCTCAGGCTATCTCTTCTTCGGGATGACCTTCGATGGAATGATGAACCTTGGCAAGACAAGAGGAAACTACGCTTTCTTCAGTTGTTCCACTGTGCTAGTTGTCAAGCATACGTCAATATATCACGATACGATGAATGTGTGCATTGCACCTCACCATTTTTCGAGCGCCTCGATGTAAGGAACGTCAAACATGGCCGAGCTTCCTCCGCATAGACCTTGAAGCCGGTGCCTGGCACCCAGCTAGGGACGTACTTGAGGATCAGTAGCGTGTCGACGAGATAATTCCCGTCCATAGCAGCTTTGCTCAGCTGGCCAACTGCTGCGTCGCAGCGCTCGAATTGGGGGTCATTCTCGGGCTTGGCATCCAAGCCGTATGCAATGGAAATGATGCTGGCGGACAAGGAACTATGCGAGAGTTAGCTAGGCAAGGAGTTTCGCGTTGAGATGCGTGTACTAGCTGATGTGGTGGAAGAAGTCGCTTGGTTCTTTTAGTAAACGGCGGAGGAGACCATGGATGTAGCGTAACTGCTTCGGCCTTTGACAAGTCGATCGACCTGAGGGAAAAGGCACGACGACGAACTCGCCACGGTTCGCCATACCGCGCGAGGCTGGACATTGACTCCCAACCCAGCCTATTATATAATCGTCAGATGGACCGAGCATACGCTACAACGTCCTTACAGCTCGTTGATCATTGTACTCCTAGGCCTATACGGAGAACGAGTCAGTAAACGAACGTCATGATGAGGGGATCCAAACTGGCCTATCAGAATAAAGCGAAGACCGGACCGAGAGGAGATCGTTGACTGCTTTGCGTGACTTGAGTATGATTGTCGGTTGTCAGTTGTGGGTCGCTCCAGTCAACCGGAAATGATGTGGAAAGGATGAGCGACAGACTGTATTCCTTCGACCGCTTGAGATACTTAACCCAGTGGTACTGCGTGGGCTTGTCAAAGAGGTTACCGACAATGGGGTATCCCTTTGGCCCGAGGGGTAAGGGAAACCTGGCCTTACGGCGCCAGCGATAGAAGCCAGTCAAAGATAGTAAAAAGGCGAATGCGACGAGGAGAGTATCAGACGGCATCTTGCTGACCGAACTCAAGGAACTCTGAGGGTACTGAACCAAGAGGTGCGCGTTTGGTCATACTTATATCGCCAGCAAAGCGGGCGCACGAAATCGAGACTTGGCTGGCGTGAACTCTTGCGGAGCTGTCCCTACGAGTGTTCGACTTATCGGAGAATCGGCCACTGCCGTAGCATACTCTGCTTAGAGTATCTACGAGTCTTATTAGTCTGTCATTCATGAACATGTCATTGACGAAAATCGCCTCATGAATTGTACGTTGAGCTTCAGGTAGTGGTTGATAAGGGTAAGGCGCGGAGTGTACCGTATTAACAGAACTGAAGGCCCGGGCTGCCTATCATGTTGAAGTGGGCAGTGTCATGGGAATAGGATGCTTTTCGCTCAGTGGCATGATGACGACAATGCGATACCAGGTGGATATGAAGTGGCGATGAAACCTAGAAACTCGAAGATGTGAGACTTTCGGCACGATCTGCGAAGCCTTTCCAGAAGAGGGGAGAGATGCACTCAGAGCGGGTGACTAGCAGGGCGAAGGACCCTCGTTTCCTCTCACTATCACCTTTGCGGGCGGCGGAGACAAAGGAGGGACCTATGCGCCTCCTATAGTTAAGCCCGGCCAACGCCGTTGTCGAAGTATCAAAGAGGCTCAAGGTACATACGTACATCATTGATCCGTCCTGTTGTACCAATGAAGTCCGCGGAACATACACAGCAATGGGATCTCGGAGTGAGCACGTGGCCTGTGATGAGTGCGATGAGCACCGTCTGCACCGTCTGCACGCATTGCTGATGCTTCGTACTACCGCGGACGACCGAAATACGGGAATAGGTGATGGGGGCTCGGATTGATGTACCGCACGACGACATTGATCCCATCGAAAATGAAAAGCAAAACGTTCGAGGCTGTAGAGGGGGATACAGTCGAGAAGTTCGTCCGGTCCACACGGTAGAGAAAGGAGCGGCGACGAGCGATTTGGGAGTTGGAGACCCGGGCGTTGGAGTGTTGAACTAGCGGTTGCTGCATTCTGTTTCCGCCGGCGAGGGAGGATTTGAATGCTAGGAAGAGATAGAATCACTACGATAAGAAACGTAGCCGGAAGTAAGGAACGAAGCGCACTGTACGAACAAATCCCTCATTCTCTTCTCTGCCCTTCAAGCCATGTACGGTCGGTCATTGATGGTCCTGCTCAGCGGAGGTTTAAGAAGCGAGGAGCGAGTGTGTAGACACGTCGACGATGAATGGATTAGGAGGCCAAAGTATAACAGTCTTGTAGGGAACTATCTATTCCTGAAGTCCAGCGTGCTGACCATCCCAGTTCCGCGAAGGAGTGTAGAGAATGGAGAGCTTGTGAAGAATGGTGCTAGTTTCGTTGAATACTTAGTCCTCGTTCGACTGTCGTAAGAATAACCAAAACTATGGTCAGGACTATGAACAAAGCAATCTACCCATTGAGACAGAATGGCGCACCTTGCCATCGGAGTGAGCGAGTCGAGTCGGCTTATGTAAGCGCAGGTGAGAAGATCAGCCCGGTTCGTCTGAGGGCGGTTTAGCCTTTCTGCCCCTGACTCGCCTTCGCCTTATGGGCATACCGCTTTACGGGCATACGCTCTCTCCCGGCTCGATCCCGCGATCTGGCTTCCTCTCCCATTCTCTCCCATTCTCAACACGAGCCGTTTCGGGCCATGTCTTGGGGGACGGTGAATCTCACTCACTCGGCTCAGTCTCTCGTATCTGTTCAGAGTTCTTGCCTAGCCCGCGTGTAGATGCAGAAACATAACGGCATAACACACGAGATTCCTTGCCCGCTCGCGGTCGTCTACTCACCTCTATCTCTCCTGCGTCCACGAAGCTGAACGAGGAAGGCACAAAAACAAGATCACGAACTACAAATCACCGAATCGACAGAAATCATGTCCATCAAACCCTTGACCAGCGACCTCACCCGCTCCCGAGCGCCTGCAAGCATGATGTCCCCAAATCACTCGCCACCAATCCTCGAATCATTCGCACGTACGGCCTCGATCCCTCCCCTTAGGGTTAGTCGTCATTTCATCCCTTGTCGCTTGAAACCTTTGATCCATCGGAGACAACATTACACAAAAAACCGAAAAGCGGCCCCAAACCTAGAATTCGCGAGTCTGGACCAGATCGCCAGGGACGGCTCTGATCGAGTTGATCTCCCCGAGCGGAGAGAAGTGAAGGGATAGGAAGGAGGGTGTCCTGCATAGACGCAGATGCGCTTGGTAGGTTCGAATGTTCTCTTAGCTGCCTCTTCGAAAGGCCGATCCAACAGAATTTCGTGTACGTTACTCTACCCTTCATTATCCATATATATTCTCCGCCCTTACTACCAATACGAACGCCATTAGCAGGTCCCCGCGATCTTGTAGACGGAGTCGCTGGGAAAACCACGCAAGATGGAATGGGCGATGTCGATTCTCGATGGGCAGAAACGGAGGAGCACGCGATCACCATTCGGTCAGGGCGATCGTTGGAGATATGAGATACTATGTACGTTACTCTACCCTCTACATAGTAATTCCGTTCCTACCGCTAATACCCATACTATATCAGTATCAACCAATATCGGTGTTGCCCGCGACCTTCGTAGACGGAGTCAGAGTGCCCCGGATCTATGGTTCTTCTATCCTGTAGTGTCCTCGCAACTGATTGTCTCGTGTTACTCTCAGACATGGTTATACGTCCTGGCAAACGATGGATTATGGATTATGGATGCCCCGATGGCGGAGGATCTACGCTTCGGCACTATGATGGTACCTCAACGTTGTCTCGTCTATGTACGATCGCCAACTCTGTATCCCCACAGAGTCACGGCTTCCAATTCCCAGTCCCCTTCTCCCAACAGAACAACCTTCGCTATTCGTATTCGATAGCGTTAGCACTCCATGCCTCGAGTCGTCGTCCCAAATACCAACACCAATGTACCGATGTACCACCATGAGTGCTGGCGCGCACTTCGGAAGCGGCCGCGCCCTTCGCAGGCGTGGTCGGACGCTCTGATGTGGCTGTGTGCCATGGGCAGATTGGGGACGCGGACACACGGGTGATAGGACGGAAATACGCAGATGCTCAGGTTGGATCGCACCCAAGCGCCCACACACCGTCAAGTCGAGACAGTCGTGAGTAGCGTAAATCATGCAGAGATCGTAGGATCGTAGGATCATCAGCCGCTAGTCAATCGCACGTTTGGTGTTTGCTTGCAAGTGAATGAGGATGAGAATGCGAGCAGGACGGCCGGATCTGGGGTGTTCACATCAATTTAGTGCATCGGTTCAGTTCAGCGCTCCATGTTCGCCAGCCACTCGATGCATAGAGTTCGATACAACGGTCAGCTAGTGTTACCGCCACGAATCTCATATATTCAGCTTGTGGCTGAAAACTCCAAACGTTACTTCACGCTCTAGACCCAAGTCCATCCGAAGTGTATACATAGTACATCTGAAGATGTACAAAGTTGTGGCTGAACGTTGAACGTTTGAACTCCGAACTTGAATCTAACCAGATCGCGAGTTGTTCGTTCGCACAGCTGCACTTGTACGGCAGGTACAGCAGAGGGACGTAACGTTACCTCCATCCAGACGGGCCCGCAATACAACCCTATATGCACATGAGCATCGAGGTGGCTGAGGTCTGAACGATCTGAACGCTAATTCAAGTTCTGGGCTCATGGTCTACGGTGTACCGGTACAGCAGAGACACGTAACGTTAACATCGAAACAGGACTATATTCCACACCCCACATTCACGTCCAACCTCAATCAATCAATCAATTGATCTTATTCTCGTGTTCTCGTACATTATCACCGTTCGTGGCTGAGCTCAAGCTCCAGACTCTCTGGACCCATTCGAATCCCGCCTTCGATATGCAGACGACCCCAGAATACCCCAAAAGTCTACAGGTGCACATGGCTGTGCGCACACGTCTATCTTATCGGCTTGTATTTCGAGACGCAACAGTAATTCTCGCCAACCGTGCGGGTAATTGGAGTGTTCTAGACGTCTGGTTGGCGCACAAGTCTGGTGATAGTCTGGTGGTCAACGCGAAGTTCGATCACTCGCCGGGTGCAGATGGCGGTGTACTTGCACCTATCTTATTGGTGGTTGCACTGAGAGCGTGGACGGAGTTATAACGCGGTAGACGCGTTCTAGGAATATCAGAAGGGACAATCTTACATATATGTATGGCGGTTGTGGCTGAGGGCTCTGGACTCCGTCGACTCGAGTTCTCACTGAGATCCCGTTGGTTCGTATTTGGAGGTAATGTTATGTTGCTTTTGTAGGTGAGAATGACTGAGTAAGATCGGACGGAGTTATAATGCGATGAGGGTCACGATGAACGCGGTGAATATGGAGACGTTCAGGTGATTCACCGTAACGGAATGGAATCATCGTATACTTACTCTGCGCTCATATCTCGATCGCAGACATCGACGTTGATGGTGCACACCGACCGGGCACGGACACGCGCCTACGTGCTAGTGCTTATTCGACCAAAACTCCAACCTTCAAGGGCAGTGAGTGGCCAGTCTCTCCAAATCGATGGATTTCGACTCGCAGGATCCTGGGTGCATATCTCCGTTCGATCGTCGGCGTTGATTCGTTGGTCGGAGAATTGGAGAATTGGAGGATGGAAAGTTGGAGGCCACCACTCGCCGTTGAGTACATTGGACGTCCAGCGGAACGAAGGGTGTCATCGTGAAGGTTGGGTTTTGATGCATTGATGAGTCGTGATCTAGGATTGCTGTCAGACGATCAGGAACGCGCGTTGAAGCGGTAGGATCAGATTGACTTGCTGAGTAGGCGCCGCCACTGCCCTCCTAAAGCTGGATCGTACGCACCAGCCGGCCGCAGCAAAGCCCACTTGCCTACTCGTTATAGCGATAACTCATCAGGGCAGTCCTAGAGACTCTCTGAATCCCCAGCCTCCTCCCGATCGTTGGAATCGATTTACGTGAGGGGATATCGATGGAGGACTGGCCGTGCTCCCAGTCCATGTCCCTCCCAGTATCTTCCCTACCACTAGACAATCACAATATTGAGCGGAACAGACCACCAGACGCTGACGGATGAAAGGTTGGGGCTGAGATCAGATTGGCGCCAAAGGAACGGTTCGGCTCACTGCCCTGCGGCTCCTACCAACCCTGAGTCGCGTTATTGCCTCACCATTTACCACCCATCACCCGCTCTGCGGTTCGCGTTCACTCGCCTGCTTGAGGAGATCGGGGTGGCTTGCAATCCGCGGGAGACTCGTATCTTATTCGCGCCACTAGAGAATTCAGACAAACGCCCCTCCAAGTTGGCTCCGCCTCCCGCAAATCCAGAGTCCAGACTCTCTGTGCACGAACTCAGCCAACTCAGCCAAAACGGCGACGGCGTAAGCTCCAGCTCAGCAACAACATCGCTCGGATGCGTCACGCATAGCCCCCCAAAATTGAAAAGCATCAAAACTCTTCACCAGCTAGACGGTATCAAACTCCAATCAAAAGAGGGTCCGAGTCGGAGCGGATCAGGAGATCAATCACTCATCATCCAATCATCAACGCTTCGATAACACGATAGGTGATAAGTCCGTGTGTGTGGTTGAGCGCTGCCGGGGAGGTAGTGTGTTCGGTGTCGGTGGCGACTTGAATTCGGATTGAGGATTTGATTCCGTTGTCATTTCGGCTGTTCCCGGTCTGCAAACGTTATGGAGACAGGTGGTAAACCGTGTGCTGGTATACGAGTGTGACGTTGACGTTGGACTCCACCCTATTTGACAGCGCGCAGTCGCCATGGTGGCGAGGGACCAGACCCAGATAGGCGTACCCCGATCGACACGGTGCCCATAGTGCTTCCTAGCGACATGCAGTACCCCAAGTCGGTTCAAGGTCGGCCTGCAAGTTACGGCTTATGTGTTTATAAGTCACGGAAGGCGACGGATGACGGGGCACCAAGGATACCCTGTCGTATTTCATTAGATCAAACGGAAAGATCTACGAAGGTCGGCCCACCAGTGATGGCAGACGACGAGCTGCGGACCAAGGATGTCATGGCACGTTTAGACTAGGCTCGATTCCAGCGTTCTCCCGCGCTAAGGAACTACGCACCAACGTAGACGGGATCGAGTCTACGTTTAGACCAAACGAGCGAAATAAAACACTGAACGGGCCAGAGAGGCCTGCATAAGGCTGCGCGCAAGCGCCAATGGCCCAATTCAAGCCTAGCGAGCATTAGGATTCTGCGAAAATCCCGGAAATGGCGGCAAACTAGACGCACGCACACAACATTCACATAGGCGATGCGCCACCGTTCCCGACATCTGTACCCGTAAATCCTCGTACTTCCAAAGGAAGCAATTATCAAGGCACCTACACGAGACTCTGTACCTATGTGCGCATCACCGCATCGGTACCAGGGGAGGGAAGAAAAGGGGAAAGGGGAATGGAAGCAAAGAGTCGTGTCTGTGGAGCAACCAGGATCTAAGGCACAGGATTCGGTTACTGGCCAGCGCTCACGAGAGACGCCGCAATTACATGTACGGATACGGACATGTAATCTGGGGAAGAATGAGTAATGGTATGTTCTGTGTGAAAGGTGCTACAGAAGGTGTGTAGTGGAACGAGGAAGGTATACAGGACCGGTTGAGCTGGGTCGTATACGTGTATGTGTATGGTCTGTTTAGGATGGAAGAGAACCGTGCGTACAAATGCAAGATGCAGCATGCAAGTTAGTTCGTTGGCTAGGCACCGATATGGATACTAATGTATTCGAAAATGTCCAGAAATTATCTGGTGTAGACGGAAGTACATCGACATGCCGAAAGTAAAATAGAGTACGGAGGCTCCTATACACGGTGCCTACGACCACATTCACTGCTTTTCGTGATCATCGCAGCTAATAACCGCGATCATACAGGTGATGTGGCTCCCGAGCTCGGCGATCCTTCATGACAGATCGCAGCGTCGTGGAGAAGGCACATCCGTAGTGGCGTGGTCGCGTGGTCGCTGCAAGTAGCTGCGAGCGGCGGTAGCACGCCGGTATAACTTGGTACCCCTGGCGTGCTTCGGTACCGCAGAGATCATCAGGCCTACACGCTAAACCGATTCCGCGTGTGTCCTAGGCGATCGTGTGTGATTGTCCAGCAACTCGGAGGCGCAGCTATGGGTACCGGAATGTCCATTCCATAAACTCGAAGGGGGCTCGATATGAATACGAAGGAGTACGTTTTACGAGTAAAGGTGACTGATCATCGATGAACGCGCAGCGCTCAGCGCTCCGGTGAGCACCGGGCGGACTAGTGACGCATGGCTCCTCCGTCCTTCATTGTATTGGGGTCCCGTTCAAAAAGATTCTGAACGTAAATCGACGAATCAGTAACTGAGATCACGAAATAAAGAGAGAGCTCGTTCCGCCGACAAACCAAAATACATCCCGCATAGATTGATTCCATTATCGAGACGGACGCCCAGCCAGGCACATAATCCGAAAACGCACTAAAGCATTCTGCACTGCACCCCCCATATGGACCCTATATGGTATCGTTGCGATAACGTTGTCCAAAACACACTGGCTGTCTTCCACCACCCGGACGTTTTTCGGGATTTTCGATCATCAACTCAGATACTGGCCCCGACGCAGGAGGCGCTGAGTACTTGTAGTAGTGGCGATTGTCGCCTGAGAGGTACCAAACAAGGTGAGTGGAAAGAATAGGAAAGAGTCCCGTCGGTGCAGGCAAAGTCGGACGCAACCTTGCTGGCCTACGGGCCCCGCGCAGGGATTCGTCGTGGGCGTGACGTCAGTTGCGAATCAAGTATCTTGACGATAGCCACTGTAGCCGCCTTAACAAGAGCCGGTGGGAGGAGATGCGCCCGGCGGCACAGAAGGGCTGGGCCGCGATGAATTGCTGACAATCGCAAACGTTATTCAGCTCTTTGAGGCCCCTGTCCACGTGGTGTAGAACTTACTAGGCAGTCGCCTTGTGGTACTTAGGCAGCTCGGCGTCGGCTGAAAAAAGCCGCAAACGTGAGGTAGCAGCATTACGTAAGCATTCGGCCCGATATTACCACCAACTACTGTCGCCAATTGAGAGAATGGAAAACCAGCCGACGTGACTGGTCGTCGTCCGGGTGGAGCTGAATTATCGGAGGCGCTCACGGCTGAACGGTGTTCGAGGCTTGTTGGAGGCGGTTGCAGGGGGGGGAGGGCGGATGGTGCGCCAGTGGCGCGCGGTGAAGACGTTCTCCACGACCCCAGACGATGCTTAGCAGCGATGACGGCCATAGCGACTCTGCCGTCGGCAGACTGCTATCATGTACTCCAAGAACTGCCCTCCATTGACCGAAGGCGGAAGTACTCCGATTGGGGTGGGAGGCAGGACCGTCACGAGGAACGAAGTGGGCGACAAGGTAGAGAATCGTCGCAATTGAACAATCAAACCAACCGTCATGATCACCCAACGATCGCCGCCCTGGACGAAGAGGAGCGGGGCGGGATATAAGAGGGTCTAGAGCCCCGTTGCCGGCTTGGTTCGAATGGAAACCGCCGTAAGGACTGGCAGCGTCATGGCGGGTGCGCAACGTTCGTCCTGCTGAGGAAGAGGCGCGAATAAGGGACTCATGAATTCCTTCATAGTTAGTGGACGCGCCCTCCCTCTCGCCGTGACAGGGCCTAGCTCCTCGCCCGGATACCCCTGCAGCAGGAAGTACATCGAGTCCCAAACCGCGACCTGAAGGACGCAGTGTCAGCAGGAGACGCGCGTTCCTCCGTAAACTCGCGGCCCTACTCTCGGGGACTGTGGATTGCGGAAATAATTCGCTGTGGCTAATTCGCGGATGCGAAGAGACATGAGTAATATACTTCGCGAGCATGATTTTGCGCTGAATAATGATACTCACCCGGGGGACTTGCAGAAGCCAGGCCCTGGTGTGCATCGTCCGTGAATAGATCATGACGCGAACCAGGGACGAACACGTACCGAACCAAGTTCGATATATTTTCTGTGAGATGTACAGCCTCTTGGACACAGGTGAGGATAAGTAACAAAATCGACGCCGGAAGTAAATTCTTTCAGCGTACCTGCCCAGGTATTTAGCAATGGACTACAGAGAATACCATGCACATACGAACTGGACCGAGGAAAGGTGGAGGCCGGACGAGAGAAAGTAGCCTAGATTGCGCCCCTTCGGGTTAGCGCAGAGCATTGAATATGAAAGTTTGCCATACACGAGGCTACGTGGTGTAGCGGGTGTGCTGCTTCTGCATTATTTGCTCCCGAGACGAAAATATCAAGGCAGAATGTAGCACGAGGGCCTCCTGACAGATCAAGAGAACAAACGAAAACACGAAAAGGATCAAAAGCGCAAAGGCCGATACACAAGTCGAAGCGATGATAAGACGGGTGGAGTAGATCCGAATGGCAATAACAAGCCCAAGGGTGATAGCGGACTCGCATTTTGCCCATTCTCGGAGGCAGCCGTACCGCAGAGAAGACCGGGACTGAAGCTTGAAGGGCGGTGCTCGGACATCTGCAATCAATCACGGCCAACAGACCGGTTTGCGCTTTGCGAACCATTCCACTATCCGCACACGCAAACGTTGAAGGGAAAATGATGATTGGAAAAAGTCAAAACAGAAGGTGGGTGTTTCCGAGAATCATACCACCAATCAAATCGTTAGAAGGTGGTGGTGCTCCAACCGATACGTGGGCCAGATGGTGCGGTCTGGCTACTGCCTTTCCGAGAACAAGAGTCGCGATCGAGTAAAACGATCAAGAAGCAAAGAGAGCGTGCTCTAGGCCCAACTGCGAGTACGATGCAGGGAGAACGGCATGTCCTGCATGCCAATTGTGAATTAGGACAATCAATTGATAACGGCGTCGTAACGTACTTGATCAATTCATCCCCAATCCTTGATGTAGACGCTACCCGCCATTCGCACCGCCCACTGACCATCCACGATGTATTCTGGATGTAAGTGTCACAAAACGCCTCCGTCTTCCGGTGCTGGGTCAGTCTGGACCTAGCAAGGGTTCGCCTTCGACGTCCCATGGGCCGTGGCCAGGCGTGGCACTGCTCAGAGAGCCCGTTGATTGGCAGATTCTTCGATGGGCTTCGTCCGTCGGGGATCTAATATCTGGGACCGTCCAGACCGACAGGGAAGAAGGAAGAGGCTGAA
This sequence comes from Pleurotus eryngii var. eryngii, assembly GCA_029467805.1. NCBI lineage: Eukaryota > Fungi > Basidiomycota > Agaricomycetes > Agaricales > Pleurotaceae > Pleurotus > Pleurotus eryngii. Next base: position 1,937,605 of record SZVJ01000004.1, on the reverse strand, counting down.
ATGAAAGATTGAGCAGGAAGAAGAGTTCGAACGCCACGAACGGTTCGGCTGAGCTTGAAATTCCTTCCTCTCCGACACCGCTCGGCGCTTGATGCTGCCGGACATCTCGAAGCTGAACCACAAGTTCATCGACATTCGTTCGTGAATCGAATCCAAGTCCGTCTGGTGAGTTTCCCCCCCACACAGCCCATAAATTGAATACTGAAGCCGAGTCTAGCTGCGTTTTTTCGTACAGTACTTCCAGTAAAGCAAGCAGATCTATGAACGTCTCCGCATCGCACGGCTGGATGATTCGCCCAAGACGATGCCATGCGTGTGAAAACTCTAATTTGCGACATATCCGCTATGCGATGCCTATCGCGGTGTGCGAGTATAGGCCTTTACTTCCAGCCACCAGGGCACACCTCGGAAAGCGGAGGTAACCCGCTCACTCGTCACGCCTTACCGTATACAGGGGTTATATACGAAAGCTGAGAAGGTTGCGCAGCAGCAAAGAAAATTGCTCTCTACTGACGCAGAGGTGTCCATTGAATAGCTCCGTGATCTCTTGGCCTGATCGCCGGCAGTGTGCACGCGCCAAATTTCGTGGAGACAAAGCGGAGACTCGTTCCAGTGATCGCCTGAATCTCGCGGGGCGCACCAACTCTTACCGTAGTGGAGATCTCATTGGAATGCTCCGTGTCATTATGCCTCGTATACCACCAACTAGCACGTGGCGCCATTCGCCTCATCCCGGTCGTGGCCTTCCGCGGAATCGAGGGAGAGAGACCCGCTCTCCCTTTTCCCCAAAAATTGACACGACCTCCTCCCATTTCAGCCGTCAAAAGTTTCTTTCCGCTGGAGATATACCCATAGAACGGCTCCGTAGCCTCGTGGTCCGTTCGCTGACAATGGGGCCGGCACGGTGGATCTCACACGCATCTTCACTGATCGAAGAATGTCACTGCCAACTGCCCACCTCAAACGCCACCGATGCCGCCACGGCGAAGCCTCAACGACAGCTCGGGTGGTCACAAACTATCATCTCCAGCTGGCCCGACACTCCAAACATCCCGACCCACCAAGGAATCGGGTGTGCCCCAGTCGACGACGCCTCTTCGTATTTGGCGTCTACTACACCATCTTGGGATACCTGGGATAGCCCGTGATCGCGTGATCTTATATAGAAAGGCCTCCATCGCGCTTCTTTTTCCCCATTCCCCCAACCTTGTTCTTCTTTCTGGGCTGTTTCGCCCCATCTGCACCGGCTGGATACCCCCCCCCCCCCCCCCCCCCCGTTTGGCGACGAGTTCGCCGCTCTTGCACCATCGAGGCTCGAAGGCTTTTCGTTTACCGTATCTCGTGGGCGGCCGACGCGTGGCTGGCTAGCTTTTGCCCCCCCCTTTCTGCCGTGATTTATCTATACATATAGCCCCGCTAGAGCAATTCAATAGAAACTAAGCTTGACGAAATTTTCGCGCCTTGGTCTACTTATAGCACGGCCATATATATGGCGGCATGTCCTTCACTTACACGCGATTAACGTTTCGCTGAAACCCACCCCTGCGACCACCGCGATATAATGACAGCTACGTGTATTCTTGCGCGCTGATGAGTAATTTTTCAATGGTTTTTAGCGTACAGTGTAGGCTCAGCGTTCGCTGGACGGGCTGAGTGACGCCGCACTGGAGTTCCCCGGACAGGGGGATGGATGTAAGCGGAAGATCCAAACTAGCAGGCCTACGTTCGGACGGAAGCAGGTAGGTTCGGAGGAGTCTTGAGGAATCAGTACTCAGTACTCAGTACTCAACGCCGTTCGAAACTAACGTCCGTCCATACTGCATGAACGAACGAAGTGATCAAGAGGTACCATTATTAAATTTCGATTGTTTAGGATCGCGCACACGCTCCGCGGTTCGTTCGCTTCGTCGGCAAAGTTGCGTGTATCGTATGAAAGACTTTCATATCAATCGAAAAGTCCAGCAGGCCCAGCCAGCGCGCAAAGTCCACCAGGGACTGCGGGGGCCTACGCTTCTGTATGCACATGTGCACGACGTCTCGCTTTTAGCCTGCTCCGGAATAGTCCAAGCACATACTTACACGCGCACGCATTCTCCGCTTAGCCAGCTCACGACAAGAATAACGGAACGACGCACGCAGGCCGCAAACGATCGAAAGGAGGATGTATACAAGGATGTCCTTGCATTGCAGTCCCCGTCTCATCTCCGCGCAATCGAGTAAGTCGCACGCTTGTTTGTGCATGGACGGTAGAACTGCAGATGCACGCTAGTCAACTAGTCAACGTTCATGGGTATGGCGCGGATGACGCATGATGCATGATGGTGCGGTGCGGCGGCGAGTCGTAGATGCCCAATGCCCCAATGCCCCAATGCCCCATTCAATATTCGACATTCGTCGTTGATCACAAAGACCGATGCGGCAAGCTGGATGCCGTATGCTGGCCCGTGCTCTCGGGCTTTCGGACGGAGGTGCTGGTGGTACCACCGGCATGGTGAACGGGCGGTCCGTCCATGGCTCCATGGCAAGACAACGAGCTCTGAGATCTGTGAGCTGGAGCAGGTTAGTACGAGTACACACCTTCTCCTCACAGCCCAACGCGTCTCGCCTCCTCCCAGGCTCAACACGGCACATCGGCCTCAGATACCGGTGCTCTCATGCTCCCGCGCTCTGAGTTTGGCCCCGACCTGACTAGCGACTCCTTCATCCTCCGATCCTTCAATACTCTCCGTTCACCACACCACACCCCAAACCATCGCCATCACTGATCCACCGCAACCGCACGTAGGACTCCGCCCTCGCCCTCGCCCTATCTATCTATCTGGCTAGCGGGAACCACACGCGAACGCCCATCGACATATCCGCTACAATCCCTCACTCCCCCATATCAACGCATGACCCCGATATAATCGCTATGACAAGCGTCCATTTGGATTCGTAGTGGCCAGCGCCGACGCCGTCCCGAGGTGATGGTCGACAGTTTGTTTGGGGTACGTCGTGGGTTTTGCGTGGGTAGAATAGCGGACTCGTCACCAGGGACGGAGGCAGAGGGAGAGACGGGGGAGACGGGGGGGAGGGAGACAGACGGCCGGCCTAATCGCTGCGGCGTCGTCCTTATTGGGTATTGGGTATTGGGTATGAAGGGAGGGAGGGGCAACCTGCGCGTAGGGGTTGTCGGCGGGGCTAGATGACACACGAGCAGAGTGAGCGAAGGAAGAGGGAGGGAGGGATACTCACCTTCAGAGGCCGTGCTGCACTCATTGCACGGGAGCGTGTCGCTGCCCATCGCATCGCATCGCATCGATCCCACATCGCGCGGCACGTCACGCGTCAAGCTATCGGGCGAGAGGAACGGCAGGACGTATGCATGCGTGGATGCGTGTGCGGAGTCGGAGGGGCAGGAGGAAGCGGGAGTAGGTGGTGGCGCGGTGGTGGACGCCTCCCAAGCAAGCGGCAAGATATGTGTGGGGACGATGCTAGCACGCCGTCCTTTGTGAGTAGTCGTCATATGGTCGATAGATTGCGGAGACTGCCACGACATTCGGAGAGTGAGAGGACCAGCATCGTATCGAGTATCTCTCGTTGGTGCAGAGGAGGGAAGGCAGAGTCTTTGTATCTTAAGAGGGTGAACTGGAGTTGGCAAGTGACTGGAAGAGCGTCGGGTAGTGGAATAGTCGAACGAGGAGGAGTTTTGGGGCGGACTAGCGGACGGGCGAGCAATACTTGCGGTCAGAAGCTCGAGCTACGAGGGAAGGTGATACTCACGCGCACGTCACTGTCCACTCGATCGCTAACTCCTACCGCGCCGTCGTGTCTCGCACTCATCGGTCCTTCAGCTTCAGCGCATTCGCCAGAGATTCGAGTGCTAGCGTAGCACTTGAGCTTGACGAGGAAGCGAAAGATGACGCATGAAGACGTCACCACAAAGCCCGGCGCCCAATGCCGACACCATTCACATTACCATTCCTCGACACGAATCCTTGCGTCATCTTTGCTTCGTCTGGATATTACAGAGGGGAACGAGTGTATATGACAGCGGCGTCGTGATCGGTGACGACGTCGGCCGTACATGAGGAGAATTGCACGTTCGAACGCCTAGTCGTGTTTATCCCCGACTTTTCAACCAAACATCTCCTTCCAACGATCCAGCGATTAGAGTCGCTATGGCGAGTCCAAGCACGCTCATCCACCTTTGATCTTTCTCAGGATATATCACCTCTATCGGCAAAATCATGCAGACCATGCAGCATCCTGCGCTCGCTGATACCAAGCAACTCAAGGCAGCGTTTGCGTGTCTGCGCGGACTCGGCTCTGTCAACTCCCAAGGTGTCATGCTCAAGGTCCAATTTCGCGTGACGGGCCGACGGCCATCGTAACTCTCGTCGCTGCCTCCATCATCTACAAAATTTCCACACACGCGTGCCTTCTGAATACGGACTCGGAATGCACGCAGTGCTTGTATACCGCGGCAGATGGAGGCGGCAATGCCATTCGGCAAGTTCCTGTCCACTTCGTACTGCGTAGTCGTTGATACGAGTGTCCTTGTCTTGCAGCCGCCCCGGCTTATCAAGTCCTCAGCGCTCCGCGCTCAGCCAGAATCCCTTGCTGTCGAGGGAGGGTGTACTCGAAATGGAATGGGAGGGGCCAAAGGAAGAGTGAGTATTTGAATGGGCTGGGCGGTATGGTATGGATGTTCTAGCGGCAATGAGGCGGCGAGGAAAGACTGACCGAAGCCGCAGCAGGCGCATCCCAATGCCGGAAGCGCAGGCGACAACACGGCGCCCAGAACGGGGTGCTCGTTACGTTGCTGCATCGACTAAGGGAGCGACGTCGGCTCGCCCATCGCATACCACCGACCTCACCTATTCACCCCATCCACTTACCCCACCCACTCTTCTTCTCCTCCTCTTAACTAACTCCCTAACTCCTCGATACCAATTCCACCATGCACTCGTCTCGTCTCCAACTCACCCAAAGCTCGCCTCAAACTCAAGCACTCAAGCACTCAGGCACTCGGGTTTTCAAGTACCAGTGCTCAGCGCTCAACGTCAACGTTCAACATATCGGTTTCTACATGCGTGTTGCTGGGGCCTTCCCTAACAGTCTACAGGAACGGAGAAGAGGAGGGCACTGGCGGACGGCTGCAGGGCAGACAGCAGGCGCTGGCGCCGCATTGTGGGTGCTGGTGAACGACATCGGGTTGCCTATGGATAGAAGTGAATTCGGCGGGTACTGATCATTAATCATTAATCATTGAAGAGGCCATCGGGGTTACAGAAGTGGTGCGTGGCGGGCGCAGGAGTATATACGAGCATACGAGTCATCTAAACGAGCACAGAGAAACGAACCGAAGCAGAGGCGGAGCGCTGAGATCTGAGAGCTACGGCTAAAGCGCCAAAGCGCCAAGGGGGTGCTAGCGACGAACAAAGCGAGCGTCGAAAGAAAGCCCGACTCGACGCGCCGACGAAATCTTGAAATACGAAGTCAATCACGGGCAGAGCAGGGAGCGTCAGTTTCATTCCGCACCTACGACGAGTGAGATCGCCTAGAATTGACGTGCCACCATAGTCATAGTGCATCCTTCGATCCCTGTCTACTGGACACCAATGCTGATCTAGATCTGGTATTCCTCAGAGCATTCTTCGAGTCTCAAACTCAAGGCCTCAAGCATCAAGGTCGCAGCCCGGCAGAACGACGGGCGCAACCACCTGATTAACCCTGACCGACCTGTCGTACACTGCCATCACCAACGAATGCCGATGCCTGATGCGGAGAGACACTGGCTGCGCGCTGAAGCTGAACGTTCCTCCTCACTATGCATAGCGCAAAATCCGTGAAATTTGGTGCGCAAGACGCTGAGTCCCTCGAGTTTTGGCCAAGCCCGTTGCGGAGAGACTCACGCGGAAGTGCGGAAGTGTTTGTTCGCATTCACACTCTACGCGACACCCTCACTCGGTGGGTAGTATGCTACCCAGCGAAGACATCCTATGCGAGGGGCACAACTGCGCCTTTACCCCAGGGCCCGATCCCGAACGGCCCAACAACCTTCGCGTCTTCCCACTCCGCCTCGTCGACGAACGGAAGCTCGAATCCCTTCGGCACATTCTGTATCGCCTTCCAGCTGCCATCAGTAACGACAGTCTGATTCGAGCCGTCGCTGTACGTGATGAGGATGGTTGCGAGGACACCCGCAGGGCCCCCGACGTTCCCGGCGCTGACGGCGAATGTGTTGAAGGTGGGGTGGAGATTGAGTATGGTCCACGCCTGGCTGCGGGTGTAGCTGTTCCCCGCCCCGACCTTCTCCCCGTTGACATACAAAGTGTACGAGTCATCACTATACCATACCCGAAAAATTCGATCAGAATCCACGAAAAACGCCGCCGGGAAAGACGGATGCGGATGGTAGGACTTACGCGATGATCAGCACCGTAGCTGATACCGCTACTTTCGCGCACTCGTTGACCGTCTTGCGGAAGGCGCGAATGCCCTTGGGCGCGACGCCGTTCTTGTGGTCCGACGACCAGATCCATTTCGAGTCGTTGAAGCTCAGGACGGGGGGCAGCGCCACCGCGCCCCAGCGCGACTTGGCGTAGATCCCCTGCAGCGCGGCGAAGCCCCACTTGCTGTCGTCGGTGGCCGGGAGCTGGAAGTGCTGCGGGGGGCGCGGCGCCGGCGACGGTTCTCCATGTTTCGTCGGTGATGAAGGTGTCGGTGCTCCCGTCGGCGTAGTGGATGAGGATGGACGCGATGACGCCTGCGGGGCCGCCCGGGGGGATGTTTCCGCCGGCGATGGCGAAGAGGTTGGACGACGGTCGCAAGGCGGCGTAGAGCACCTGCCCCTTGCTCCATCCCGCGCCTGCACCGATCTCGACACCGTTGACGTAGAAAACGTGGGTGTTGTCGCTAGTGGGCGAAGTGAATTCCTCGGCGGTGGGCATCATGTTCAAGCGGACGCGGCAGAAGAAGGACTCACGATGCTGCGATAATCGTCGCGTGGACGGCGCACTTTCCACAGGGGGCGGTGATGTTCTTCCTGAAGGCACGCACGCCCACGGGGTTGACGCCCCCCGGGACGGCATTCTCGCCCGTCCAGATCCACTTGGACACATTGAACAACGCCGGTTGGAAAGGTCCTGGAGTCGCAGTGACCTTGCACGACGGGATCTTGTCAGCGATGTTCTCTGCGTCTCCGCACACTGTAGAACGGACGGTCAATGCAACGGAGGCGGGAGCGACTGGACTGAGACGCACACTGCCTGTCTGGAGCAGCTGCGACAAGGAGCGCCGCAAAGAATGTGAAGGCGACGGCTAATCGACACGATGTCAGGGAGGGGGTACGTCGGAAAACGAATCGACGTGCCTGCGATGATCATGGCTCTTCGGGAATGAGAATCCGCGCTGTGCTATGTGTCTAGCTGCCAAGACAAGGGCCTTTATAAGGACGGTGTACCACCAGTCGGCCCATTTGGAAAGCCTGCTATGATTGCCCCCGCAGCAAGCGTGAGTACTCCTCTGGGCTTGGGACAGGACTAGCACCCGCCGTGCAATCGCCCCGCATGAACTATTATAAGTACGACTGTCATTCGTATTGACGTGCAAGGAGACACACCACTCGCTCCGTCCCAGGTTATCCCCCCTCGAACGCCTAGCTTTACGGCGGAGCGAATATGGATCCGTGTTGGCTGTCGTTAATGTAAGGCAAGGTTTGACTCGTGATTGGAAGCTTGCCCCCGAATGCGCACGATGCGCATCACGCAATCGCGCTTGCGCTAAACGCTAGGCTGGGAGTCCCGGACATGGGGGCGATTGCTATAGCCCCGCTAACCTGCAGTCATTGGGGCCTACGTTAGCGTCTGCGCCCTCTCAAAGGGTGATGGGGCGTCCATGCTGCGCTTAGGTATGGATCAGATGCACTTCAAAAGCTGTAGAGCCACTTCGCGCTCGCATGCATGTAGAAGTACGAGGTGAAGAGCTCCTGGCAGGATGCACGAACTTCGAAGCGCGCCAATAGGGCTTGAGGCGAACGGAAGGAACACTTACGGATTACGACGCTGCAGCCTGCGGCGGCGATGTGACCTTCCATGCCTGCTGTCAAAACTTGAGCATGCGCTTTAGGGAGAAATCTTGGCTATCCCTCTGCAGCAGTTTGGCGGTTGGCGTCGCGGGGTCAACCGTGGGAAGTTCTAAACCCTTCTCATTGGCACCCATATACTTTCGTCTTTTACACGTCCCGCGCTGAATTCTGAAGTCGTACGATTCATATACAGTGTTCTGCAATATCCTCTACTCTCCTTTCACCACGATCGTCACGATAGTTCAAGCTTCGGGAAGAGGCACACGGAAGGGACTTGGAGGAGATAGTCTCTGAAACTCGGTCGAGTGACCGTCATCGGTAGATCGGAAGTTCGAGCTGCTGGAAAGAACTCACGCTTGGAGGCGCGATCCTGAGAAGAGGGTCGGCGATGGACTATGGCGATAGAGGTCCTTTACTCGCGTGTGGCGCGAGTCTGGGGGGCTGATAAATATGGCATGTCATTGCGCGGTAACTACTTCGATATTAAAAATTCGAGGCTTGAATAGTTCGGGAATTTCTGGTCTAGGTGTAGACTGTGAACTCGTGGTGGAAGTGCAGCGGGTGCGTAGGCATCGGGAGGCATCTGCCTACCGTGTACCATGTTATTTCTAGCGTGATCTCGCTCTCTGCCTGACCATCATTGGCAAGCAACGGGGTACCGTCGAGTATCCAACCGCGTCGGAGTTCTGCGTCCTTCGGGATTGTACTATGGAGTTATAATTGACGATGTATCCCCCCTTGTACGTTCCGCTTTCTCCTTTATGTAATGGATCAAAGCCCCGAGCGTGTTTCCTCCTACGCTTTTGCACCGCCTCGCCCCATTCCATCGAAAGCCACCAATAGACGAGGAAACGGTGCAGGCCTTTTGACTGATGCTACATGGCTGCCCTCGTCGTTTACTCCATCGTTGAGCCTTGATGGCATTCGAAGAAACTCATCGCCGGAACCCATTCAGTCTCAATTCACTTCATGGCGCGTCTTGGCTTTCGACTGTCGAGCGGGATAACCACAACTTTGCTATTCAAGACGATCCAATTTTGTATGCCTCTTTGGACCACGAGCGGTTCCTTGTTGATAGACCGGATGTACTGTCTTCACCCCGTTTCCAACACGTCCTCTACAACTTCATCTCCCATTCTGGGAGTATATCGTGTCAACCCAACGCCAGTACCACGAAAACGCGCTGATATTGCTCGTCATTCGACTCTAGCTCCAGGACGAGGCATCCGACGTCGGAATGGCTTGCTGAGGTGCTGAAACTTAAGAGCCTACGCACACTTTTCATCTCACACGAGAGCGGCGGTCTATGTGGAGTCCACCTCACGGACGTCAAGCCGCTCTCGGTCCACAGAACGAAGCGGAAGGCTGGTCAATCTCCGCCCTCATGACAAGCAATGGGAATATCGTAGCTCCTACAAGCTTCGAGCATGTGTCTTGGTTTCTCGTATCGTGCATTGAGACCATTCCCATGCTGCTAGGCAAATAGAGTACGTGAGCACTGAAGGAAGTGCGGGGAAGGGTTGATACGCCCAGCGAAGCAAATCCAGCGATCGAAAAAGACTTCACAGTTTCTCATACGCTGTGAGAGTCGTGATTACGGCGTTCATCTGTCGTCGCACTGCCAGTATGCCAATCATTCCCCCTCAGTCGAATCATCCCCGAATCCCGGCTTCTTGATTTTCCCATGCCCCACGAGCATATCCAGACGTATTTCTTTCCAGCATTTTCATTTTCGACCGACCCCAGTCTCGGTGAGACGAAATATCTCGATGGTGGGTCAAGGACCGCAAAGAGGTGTTAAATCTGTATGAACACCTCGTTCCTTCGAAACATTTTGCTTCGTCAATCAACTACAGACGCCCTGGAGCCTCACCCTCAGGTCCACCATGGCCAAGTCGCCACCATCGCTGACGATCACAGCGGCGTTAACATCAATCATCTCACTCCTACCATACGCGGTCGATACAATAACAACCCTAGTATGTCTTTCAATGCCGCTTGAAGTTTTGCCCAGTTTTCTGACCCGTGTGTGTCCTCCTATTTGATGATGGTAGACACCTAGAGGACTGAGCTTCTTCCATTCTTTGTATCTGTGCTGGGTCTTGTCAGTTACGATAGACGAATCCATTTCACGTCATGCATCCTGGTGGTACCCTCATCCAACATTTATTCGCGCGAGCGGCCGGTAAACTTTCCTCCGTATAACTCAACGACGGAAGCAGGCGGGGCGTGACCGCCTCATCACGACGCGAACTACCTGGTGTATAGATTATACGAGATTCAGAAGTGGCGTGCGCGTTCTGAACGCTTTACAGTCCAAAAAGGAGAATATGCTGGGCTTGGCTGTTGCCGCGCCAAGGCATCCCGACGTCTTGGACTTGGACATCATTCCCGGCATCGTGACTTGTCTGGCTCCGGCTACCAGACTCGGGGCTATAGGTTCGTGCGTGGCCACGAAACTCGCAGGTCAAACGCCGCCAACACGGGGAAAATATTGAGCCTAGTTCTCCGACATGGAGACAAACACAGGTTTATACATACGCCAGGCCCCTCCAAATCCTTGTTAGTCCGTGCGCCGTCTAAAGCGACACTGACAGAACTCGCTCTCCCTTCCTAAGGCATCACGACAAGCCGGACGAGGCAAACACCGTACATCCATAACACAACAAATAGTCGCTGAACGTTCATTGGTCCCTCGACAACTGCGAGCACCTAGCGAACAGGACCACTCGCACGTCTAAGCCATCGACACGGTTGCCCACATCTTCGGTCGCATTCCAACAATCGGCTACCCTATTGACATGTCTATTGAAGCTTACCCGATTAACGGCTCCTCAATAGCATTCGTGTCGCCTACGATCGCGATGCACGTCTATGTGTCCTGCATAACGACTCACGGTCTCCATTGTCTACTTTCCCTCGAGAACCGACGGCTTGTCACGGTCATCGGGTGTACAGTTCAACATTGCCTGACCCCGAACGACGAAGAGCTCCGTAGAGCTTGTGTTCGCCCTGCTCGGCTGTCCGACATGTACCTCCGAGTTCAGCTCAATCGATGAGCGCTACCCCTTAGTATCCCGTTTGACGTGGCTAACCTGATCTCTAAACCACATGGGATCAAGGTAGACGTATACGCGTCTTCCTCCGAACGCCTCTACAGCCATACGAGGGCCACATCCCGTGTACGATATCCCCAAGCACTCTATCCTTCGGCCTCATTCACCAACGCCGCCAGGAACCATCCGAGATCTGCGCGCACGAATCAATAAATGCAAATATAAATTCCAAACGAGATGCGTAATATGTGTCTGTGGCCAACATACTCCTGCCCGCTGTTCTCCAGCGACGACGCGGGTTGAGGACTTCGGAACTTGGCCCTCAGGTTGTGTTGGAAACTCATTCGTGCGACGCTAGACGAAAAGCAAGCATGATGATATACGTGTATTTGTCTACGGTTGGCGCTGTCGAATTGATAGTCGGCGGCGTTGGAAGGACAAGACCGATGCCAGTATTTCCTGCCTCGATACCTATCGACGTATGATAGACGTTGTAACGACGCCCTTGGGTTTGCTAGGCTTTTTGCGTGCAGGGACCTCTGGCGTGTCCAGTTCCATGAGGTCGCCGTGAAGGTGAGGGCGTGCTGCGGTGCGACTTGTTTCCGGTCGTTCCACCAAAGAGACAGGGAATCCATCAACCGTGGGTCCGAAACTGAATTTCGTAGATGACGGTTGCCTGCAATAAATAAATATATAGGTGGCGCTCTTTTTCGCGGGAGACGCGAGGCCATAGTGTCAATGTACATGTCGAAAGTCAGTCTAGGTATGTAATAAACGAAAGAGGAGAAGGAGTCATCGAGGTTTGGGTCGTTTCGTACCCACAATAGTATACTGAATTTTTCCGCTGTTGATGGGGACCAAGTCTAGCCTAGGTGGAGGACTCGAATCCTGCACGTCCAGCCGGTCTTCGCACGCACGAGGTCCATCTGTAAGGAGGTCTGCGGAAGAGTGCATGGCTGTGGGTCGGTGGTGCGGATTCGAGTATTTCTTGATCTGGCGTTCGATGGTATAGCGGGGCTCGTAGTGCGAAAGTACCGATATGCGAAGGCAAGGCTTTCCTTTTTCCCCCTCCAAGTACATACAGCTGCTTCAAGTTGAAGGGCCTCTTGACGCCACGGGCGGTCTCCACTGTATGTATCATCTGAATGGGAGGATATGGTCACGGTCAGCAAGGAAAGACGCGATAATGTAGATCATGGACCTTCTTCGCGCCGGTAAACTGGTAGCTTCCCGCATGTCGGTGTCCTAGGTCCTACACCACGTCGGGTTTGAAACTTCGAAAGCTGGAGTATGAGTATACGTACCATCTGTGCAAGACGACACCCCGGGGGACCACGACTCTTCGCAGGGGCCCAAAAGGTTCGTCGACGGTGTGACGAATCGGCCTCATGGACTATGGTGGGTGACAAGCTTGCCGTGCGCTGCGTGCGCATCCTGACTGAAAATATCTTATTTTCGCGGACCCTGCTGCAAATATCCCTTCCGTAGTTGACATGGGGAGAGGGATATGGGCTCCACGCTGATGACGGCTTCGCCGTAGGACTCGTTTCTAGGGCACTCCATGTCAGGTCTATGCCCATCGCTTTCAGTGATACCTTGAACACACCCGCCTGCGCGTCGGCGGAAAGCGGTGCATGAAAAGGAGCGGTGAACGTGCACGCGAAGACTTTGTGATTGTCAATTCAGATGGCTGGCTGTATGATCAAAGAAGTGACCCACTATTAGAGGCGCTATCGAGATCGAGGCTGAGTTCCTCGTCCGAAAACTCGAAAAATCCGCCATCTGCGTATTCCCTTGGAGGACAGATAAGCCGTCGTATGGTCGGTGGGTAGAAGGTATGAAGTACTCACTGGTATTGCACACTGGGTGTCGCCATTGCGAATGACGGCGGGGAAAAAGAGGGTACGTCGTCGCAGTAGACCGCTGTTTGGGCTTTATGTTGGTATCCAAGCTGTTAAAGCTGTGAAGTTCTATTGTAACATCAATCATATGCACATCACGTAGTACGAATCAATGATGGTGTCAAGGGTGAGTGTTCTGCGATGCTTCCGGAAGTAAATGAGAAGGCCGCACGAGGGACTCGCGAGCTACAGTCGCAATGGAAGACCACGTTTGAGGATGGAGTATTGGACTCCCATAACGATTGATTATGTGAGGTACGAGCAGCATCCGGCCGCCCAGCAAATGATTGACATGACCATTGTTTGTAGCAAGAAATAGCTGACTGTGGCTCGGTAAGTGATCATCTATATATAGGACGAGGGGCTTACAACGACCTCGAAAACATAGGCCGGCTTGTAGTCTGCTAGAATCTTGTAGGACTCTGGTTTCAGCGTCTGAATGAACATTGTCTTGTGCGCGTAAATCGCTAGTAGATAAAGAAGCACATCAACAAGGAACACGATAGACTTTAGACCGGCGCTAGCGAAATATGCTCACTCAGAGGGTAATATTCTTGCTGGCTCCTTGTATCGTTTAGCACTCGTTCTGCGGCAGTGGGGCGTACATCGCCTACGTTTAATGCAAGACACAAATCCATACACCCCAGCGAGAGTCGCTTCTGAACCTATACAGGTCAACATCACGGAGGTACGCTAACGATATTAAGCATGGTTGCGGAAGCTAGTGATTGTCAGTGCGTTGGCTTATCGTCTACATGAAAGTCGCCCTAGCTTGTCTTTCTGTTCTTAGAAAACGTGTCGGAGTGAATACAGTATTCAAAAAAGTGATTCACAAATGGGTCACCGTAACGAATGCATCTATGTAGTGTAGTCGCGACAGTTCATTGAAACCCTCGATAATCTAAGTCCTGGATGATGGATTCAGCTTTCTGACGGACGGTGTATAAAATATGGCGAAACGACGGTGGTACTCACTCGTTGATGTAGCACAGGTTGCCGTTTCTTCCTCGGTAACATCCGCTTCCCGTTTTCTGGACCAACGCGCCCTACGAAACAAATTGACTGTCACCATTCCTACTCTCATGTCGACAGTCGCGAGCTGAACCTCACGCTGCGTGTCTATCTCACTCAAACTGGGCGCCACGAGGTTCAAATTCGCCCTTGCGTGAAGCGGTTGCGCACCGGCACTTATGTTTTTATTTTTACGCGTGTTCTCTTGCCCTCGTACTGCTACAAGGCATCGGGAGGTAGTTCGGCGTAGATAGTAAATCGGGAGATAACTCACTTGAACGTGGCATTAGACGGTTTCGTGGATGTCGTGGAACATAACTTGGATGATAAAGCGGCTTGCGAGTACGCCACATATTTTCACGCCCGCCAGTGCTAGCGGTTGCCTGCAGGTGTCAATGTGTAATGACTAGTGGGAGGAAGGTAAGCAGATGATGGCAGGAAACGAAACGTGCTTGTGCACAAAGGTTTCCAAAACCTGTCTTATGCAAATAGGAGTGGAGCGAAGCAGTATAGGTGAAGGTTTTGAGGGCTAGACAGGGGCCGTCAACAGTGGGTTGGAGTGAGTGAAAGTACTTATAAGGGCGTACAAGAACCCCGAGAGGTCTACGGCCCAATATTGTAATGTGCATAGGGAAAGTCGGCCCCTACGTCGAGTATTCTGTTAGTACATTCACAGTGCCTTAGCGAAAGGGCACTCACCAACAAATCCTCGATGATTATTTCTTCCTCCTCTTGTTTCTGTAAAACCAGACGCACACAACTGGCCATACAGGAGTGCACTGAGTGATTGTGTGGATCGTAAGTTGACTGTTACGGTGATGTAAGTCAAAGTCGTCGACAAGTAGATGAATATATGTGCGTACACTACGGCCACGCCGCTTCAGCGCGCGATTTCGGTGTCCTTTCCGTACTCCTGCGATATCCGTTAGCCGTCCATCTCAACTTCGGGTGCGTACATTCGGCGGGCTGGCAGGCTGGTGGCATCTACGAATCTGTACCGATATTCAGCGTTCAGCGACGTCGTGTAGCTGAACATCCCGCTGTCTACGGAGAGAATGGTTACGAAGCTTGATCGTTAGGAGTGATGGCAGCTTGGAGAGGTCCGCGAGGGAGTCGCCGCGATTTTTATCCAGGAACTACATGCTCTAGAAATGACGGCGATGAGGAGGGAACTAGAGCGATCAGGCGGACGTACCTCGACGTTACCGCGGCGGTGTGATAGAGGTGTAGGATGCTCGCGAAATTGGCACCATCACCAAGGATATGAGCGCCGAGCACAGAAGAGACGCCCCTGTTGCTGGGTCGTTTGGCTAAACGACGTTGGCTGCACCTTGCGACGTCTTAGCTTCACTGTACACTTGTTGTGAGCAGACTCATGGATTTTGGGCTTCCTACTCGTGGCCACCGCTATCAATCTTTGCATCAACGCTTGCGGTGAGCCCCATTTTCTCAGTTTCGGTTCAATCACTGAACTCCTTCCCTAGCTGCACAATGATGAATGCGGTCTCTGACGGAATAACGGACGCTGTGAGAAACGAGCGCGTCGGTGAGTCCTTCTCGCCTGCAGTGAAGTACTTACTCGGTCCGGTTCCGCTTCGGCCGGAGACACCAGAAGCTAGTGTGCAATCATCCAAATACTCCGCTCCCTGATGTAACTCCCCAATGTCCTGGCCTAGCGCCGACGGAGCCATGGCGGGTCCTACAACCTCGAGCGAAGACAGACCTTAGCGGCGAGTCGCGCCTGCAAGTAGATTATATTGGGCGCGACGCGGACGTACTTTGAGGCCTTCGTTTACTGAGGCTTCGGGTGAGTGGTGCATCGGTTCGCCCTTGAAAAATTCCTGGCTCCCACCTTCTCAGCCTACGTTGGTTGAAATCCGACGAAATCCGCGAGAAACGTGCTGGAGATCAAGGAGAATGAGAGTCTGACCGGTAAGCAGCGCATCATCTCGCTCTTCGGGGGCCTCGACATTGGTAGAGTGTGCGCGTAGGGCCTCTTCCCTCAGCAGTGGGAACCCACAAATCAAGATGGAACACAGGGAGGGATCGAGAGGAAAACCAAGAGGTTCGGGGCTACATTACATTCCTATGCAAGCGCTCGGATGCGATCTACATGGTAATCCAGGGATGTTCTAATAGCTCCTTCGCAGTAAGACGGTCATCGGGGTGAATTCGAAGCATATACATCAAGAAACTGTGAACTTCCGGCGTGAAAAGGTCGTAAGAACGTAACACGTCCGCCAGCGTCTCGCGCGTACTTGTGAGGACTTTGATTTTGGGAGCTATGCGCGTAGTATCAGCCTCAACACTAGGATCGTATTAGCATTAGCATCGAGACTCACGATCCAGCGCATAGAAATGATCGAACCGGTCGCCGTCGAGGTAGAAGAACTTCATCAGGCGGCCGTTGTTCTCGTCGTCGGTGCACAGGTGCGAGTAGATATACGCAAAATGGCATTGGGCGGCGGTAACCGTCCCCGCACCGTCGGACCGTTCTTGGGGTTGAGGGCGGAAGAGCGTAGTGCCGCTCAAGAGCTCGAAGACCTGCGAGTACGGCTTGCATCAGAATGAGGCAATGGCGAGACGACGGAGGAAGAGAGATGGAGTAAGGAGGGGCGGCAGAAAGGAACATACACGTACAATGCATCCCAAATTCCATATATCCGCCTTCGTAGTCCATTCACAGCCGAGAAGAGCTTCTGGGCAACGCAGAGCGACTGGCTGGATTTTGCGGCGATGGTCCCCTCGCTCGGGCGTGGCTAAGCGTTCTGGACTGTCAGAAGGGGATATAGACAGATTCTAGAAACCACACAGACCTGTACCGTAGTCGCTCAATACGACATCTACATTGAGATAATCTGGCGCCTCAGCGCCGTAGCTATCAAACATGATGTTGTCCTGTTTGATATCTGAAGTCGGGTATCAGCGGCACGACTTGCCCATCGGCGTCGAGGTAGGAGGAGCAGATACGTACCGGTGTGTACGATGTTCGCGTCGTGTAGGCAGGTAAGAGCCTGCAAGATATGACGCGTAACGCGCTGAACCAGAGGTGTGGGTACGCGGCGTCCATCGAAGGTGCGCTGGACATCCAGGAGGCTCGCCCCCAGAACCTTCGTGACAAGGCACAAGTGATCGCTATCTCCTTCGACGCGAAAGTGGTCGAGCAATCTCGGGACATTGGCACACGACCGATTGGAGAGTTTGGTGAGAGTTTGGAGTACTTCGAGCTCGTAAGTGTGGAGACCTTGGTACGCACTGGCTTCGCTTGTAAGAGCTTTGATGGCACATCGCGTGCCCCTATAAATCGTTGAACTCGTTAGTCTTTTATGTAGATCTCAAAAATGAAGATAATGTACATTTTGTTGTCGTTTGCCAACCACACCGTCGAATATCGCCCCTGACCTAGCCGCTCAACGATTTCGTACCGAGAATGCAGCGTTTGGCGCGGGTGCAAGTCGAGATGAATACCCGGAGGGATCGTCTTCGTCTTTCTCTTGAAGAGTCCCAACGCTTTCTTCCAGGCGGCCATAGTCAGAACGAAGAGGTGTGAGGGGCTATAGTCTAATGGTTGGTGTCGTCCACTGGGGATTGCGTACGTTGTTTAGGTGCCATGATGAAGGCGACGTTGGTTGAACTCAGATGAATACGAATTTCGAACTCAGCCAAATGTTTTGAACTGCAATCGTGAATAACTTGGACAAATACGGACCTATCGTGCCCCTGAATACTTCGTAAGTAAGTCCATCTGCAGCTGGACATACGGCTCTGATAGTGACTAGATAGTCTATGAGTTCACTTTCCCTAAAGCAATTGTTATTCTATGAATATGATGACTTCACCAAGCGCAACAAAGCAGAGCCCTTTATGTCGACATTACAAATAGTTTGTAGTACAGAGGCAAATGAGACCAGCTGCACTTAGTTTGATGAGACTATGTCTCTCAATTGGTAAGTCATGGAAACAAATGATGCTAGCTGTACTCAGAAGTAGTGTGTTGCATGGACTATGCACTGTGCCTTACACAACTTCAGGAACATCATGACACACCATTTAGTGGATTCATATATGGAATCTCACCTGCAATGGAATTCTCTACAATTTGGCAACAATACCTGTGGATGCGGGCAAGGGACACCATGCTCAATCCTTGACTACAACACTAATCTCCACCATCCCTTTGGAGATGCATATACTGGAACTGATTGAGCACTATGACTGGTGAGCCCTCTGTGATGTGAGTGAGATGGTCATGACACATGAGAGAAGAGGGGAAGAGAGGCAGTCGAAAGAGTGATAGGGATAATGGTATATTTGAGTATGTTACTCAAACAGTACATGGTGAGGGGTCTTATATACAGTTGGAGTAGGTAGGTATCGGAATAGGATAGATTATGATATGTACAAATGAGCAAGTAGGTGAAAGTTCAAGCAAGTACAGATCTAGGTAAAGTGAAAGGAACGTAAAGTTGGGATGAAACCTGAGGGGCTACATACACCCTTCTACAGTTGCGGGTGTAACTGTATATTTCAGTTGGTGTCCTGAGGAGAGGTGGGAGCATTGGTGTTGTTGATGATCATGCTCGACGAGGAAGCAATGAGGGACTTGACTGGGGGGGAGCTGTCTGTGATTGGTGTGATGGGGGTGTGCTCCTGGCAAAGGTGTTCACACTGGGCAGCGAGCTTGTTAGCTCTTTTCTTGGCCTTGGTGCTCTGATGGAGTGTGATGGACTTGGCAATGTGTTGTTTGATGTGTTTCTCATGTTTGAGTTTTTCGAAGAAGAGGTCTTCTAGGAGCTCACATCACTGGGGGGTGAGGGTGATGGATTGGAGTGGCACGACAGCAGCAGGAGGAACTACAGGAGAGGCGCGTGCAGCAGGCTTGGAGTAGGGTTTAGCCTTGAAGTTGGTTTTGCTTATGTTGTGGTTTAGATTGGACGTTGGATCAAGAGTTCTGTTGGGGATGACAGCTTGTAAGCCATACTGTGGCCTGTGAAGAATGATAGCACCCAACTTGTTGAAAACTGAGAACTTGGTGAGTATTTCTGGTTTGAGGTTGTAGATGTGGGTAAACTTGTAGTATCCCCCAGGAATGGGGTTGATAATTGAGATGGAGCCCTTGCGCAAGGCATGATCAAATCAAATGTACTTGCTGATCTGGTCTAGGGAATAGGTCATCACAAAGGAGGTGCTAGGGTCAATCTGAGTGATGGTGGTAGTGTTGGTGTGTAGATGGTGAAGGAATGATTGTGGCATGCTGGAGGATTGGCTAGATACTGGTAACAAGTGACAAAGGTGTTTTTTGATAATGGAAGTATTTACAGTGAGGTGCAGGTGGTTTTATAGGGAGATGGGGAAGCAGTGGATCAAGAGTGAACATAATGGATCCTGTGAAGATCTGGAGGTCGTCAGTGGGTGGTCTCTCATTACCAACTGGAAGATCTCAGAATTTGGTAACTCCAACGGCCTCAAGGTACATTTTGAGGGCTTGTAAATGGCTAATCTGGTGATAGGGTAACCAGGTAACGTCACCGGAGGTCCATTCAATTTTGAACATTGCTTCCATATGGGATCCATGATGAGACAGAATGCAATTGACTGCCCATTCGGATTCGGCAACTCCTTTGTCCTCCAAGATCTGATTTTCCAGTTGTTCTGGAAACAAATGATCATCGTTTGGGATGTGTATACATAAGAGGGATGCATGGAAGGCATTGTGCACACCGCACTGTCATAATTGCACAGGAAGTTCTACCTGGTACGTGTTGTTGTCAAAGTCCTGAGTAATCTTGTAGGGACCAATATACTTGGGCATGAATTTTCAGGCTAGTCTGCAGGGGAAGGATATGTTCTTGGTGGAGATGTACACCAAGTTGTTGACAGCGAATGGCGAGGCCTGCCAATGACAATTCGCATTCCAAGTTTGTTTGACTTGGGCTGCCAAAATACTGTCGTGGGCTAACATGACAGCATGTTTTAGTTGTTGTGTGAAGACACATACTCTGGAGAATTCACTAGACTTTGGAGTGTCCCAAATGAAGGGTCGAGGCATTCTTCCTAAGTTGAGGAAGAAAGGAGTGAATCCCGTACTTTCAGATTGAGCTAGATTGATTGTGAACTCAATTGCAGGAAGCTTCAACACCCAATCTTTCTGAGTTGGATGGATGCATTGTCGAATCATCGTGGTGAGTGTTCGATTGGCACACTCTGTTGACCCATCAGACTTGGAGTGGTAGGCGCTGCTCATGTTGAGTTTGGAGCCAATGAGGTGGTGGAGGTGCTGCCAGAAATGGCTGGTGAACAGGACATCTTGATCACTGATTATCCATTTAGGCAATCAATGAAGCTTGTATACCTTGGAGAAGACCAGCTCAGTCACATTTTTGGCAGTGTAGGTGGTTCAACTAGGTACCAAATGAACCATGGCAGTCAGAAGATCAATCACAACAGTGATTGAATTGTAGCTGGCATCCTGATTGCTCGATTCCAGAAGTGAACCAATGAAGTTGATCCTGATTGCTTCCCAAGGATGTGACGTGACAGGAAGCAGGTTTAACAGTCCATACAGCTTCTGGTTGTCAGGCTTGCTGCATTTGCACGTAACACAAGTTTCACAGTAATTACAGGTGTTGGCCATGATGTCTTTCCACCAGACACTATCCCAAAGGTAATCAACAGTTTTGTAAGTGCCAAGATGTGCTAATAGTGAGTGTGTCTCAGCTATCACGATTTCACGTATGTTGTGCCCTTCATGGGTGATTTTGGGAATGCAGAGGACAGTGCGTTCCTTGTCACTAAGGTAAACCAATCTGTTGGACACCTTGAAGTTTCAGTAGTCCTTAGGTTTGTCCACAATTGCCTTGTAGAAAGGATCTTTGAGGTAGTGAAAGCAGAGGATGTCCTCTAGGTTGAGACCATAAGAACTTTCCACAATGACATGGAGCAACAATAGAGGTGCCACACTGTCAGTTTGAGTGTCCATGTTTGGATGTTTGTTTGTTTGTTTCTGCTGACAGTTCTGGGTTTTGTTCCTTTCCTAGTACCTTGCCCTTCTTTTGTTTGAAAGAGGCTTTATGAACAGAATCTTCCTCCACAACTGGAGGCAATGTGGGTGTGTGCCCAGCTAGCAACACACCCTTCTCAGTGAGCTTGTGGTTGATATGCAGGTTGTATCTTGGGGTCTGCACATCTAACAACATTGCAGCCATTTCTCCCTCCATACCTGTTAAAACAGGCACAGAGACTGTCCATTCCTCCAGTTGGTCATTATCTGCAAGGTCATGGTACATGTACTCACTTCTAGCTCGCTTGATGCCCAGTGCATTGTTCAAGTACATACAAGAGAGAGCATTGCTCAAGATGTTCTTAGATCCTGCAATGTAGACTGGAGTGAAGTCAAATTCTGAGACTTTCTTCAGCCATTGGGCTTGTCGGCCAGTCAGATTCTTTTGGTTCAGTAGGTGGATTAAACCTTTATGGTTGGTTAACCACTGAAACTTGACACCTTGCAGGATATCTTGGTGTTGTAGCATGGTTTTGATCCTGGCTAACACCTCAATTTCGTGCACTGCATAGTTTTGTTGGGCTGAATTGAGCTTTGCAGAATAGAATGTGGCGATGTCTGCTGTTTTCCACTCAGGTCCCTGGCTTACAACCCCAGCAATACCCGTGACACAACCATTGGTTATCATCCAGATGGGAGGTTCCTTCTTTCTGTAATACAATGGTTTTCAGTGGTGGTTGCGTGCTGCCTCTACCAGCCGTTTGATTTCCTCAAATGCATGCTGGTGAGTATGTTTCCCACCAATATGGAACAGTGTCCTCTGTTAATGAGGACAGGATGCCCATAGGGACTCATACCCATGCAACATCATCAGCCAGATAACCAACAGCCCCCAGAAACCCTCGCAGGAGGTTCCAGTTGGTTGGTGTCTTCCACTTAGCAATGGAGTTGACCTTGTAGGGGTCCATCCTAATTCCATCTTTGTCAATTATCTGTCCCAGAATCTTCATTTCCTCACAGAGGAAGAACAACTTTTTTGCAAAGAGGCAGAGTTTTCTCACGTTTCAGGATGTCCAAGACAATTTTGACATGTTAGACATGATCTTCTAGGGAGTTTGAGAAGATTATTATGTCATCGAGATAGATATGCATAAAGACACTGATGTATGGTGCAAACAAATGATTCATCAGTGCTTGGTATGTGGCTAGACCATTGCAGTTCCCTTGCTGAAGGACTTCAGACAGCATAGTTCCGTCAGGCATAGTCATCATCAAATGATGAACATGTTTGGGGATGATGCATATCTGCTCATAGGCATTTTGTCCATCCATCAATGTCCTGTACAGTGCTTAAGCCACATCATGACAAATTCCCTCAATGAGCAGGAGTGGAGATGACATTTTCAACATGTTCGCATTTTGTTCATGCAAATCAGTAATGCAACAAAGTAGGCTTGTACCAGGTTTGTAGATCAACAGCATTGGAGCTGTGTTTCCACTAGTGGATAGTTTCCAGCATCCCGTTCAGACATATGCAGCTCATTTTGCATTCCATTGTTCACACAGAGGTTTAGGACATCTTGACAGACACCAGTGGTACACCTTTGTCTTGTCAATGAGGGGAATGGTATGGTTGATTGCCTGTAAAGGCAGCGGGGGGGTTTCCCAAAGGCTCGGCATACTCTCGAAGTTCCTTGCAGACCCTTTCTAGGTTGCCTTCATGTAGGCTCATAGCATGGGATGACAAGGTCGAGACTCCTGCGCCCTTCAGCGGCAGGGAACTGGCGCTTCTAACAACTACATTTACTGGGTTAATATCAAACGTGATTTGGTGCTGGTACAACCATGGTGTTCCTAGAATCAGATCATAGTTCAATAGGTTGATTACATCAAAGTATCATTCTTCCACAATGTTCTGATAATTGATCTTAGCTCAGCAGCCATAGTTGATTTTTGAGCAAGATCCCTGGATGGTGAGCTGTACGGCCAGGGGATTCTTTAGCTGGATCTTTTTCAATCTGAGCTGCTCAACCAGGTTGGTGGAGATAAAGTCCCCTAGTGAGCCTGAGTCTATCAAAGCATGGACAGGTTGTCCATTGACATTAACAGTAATAGTGATGGGTTTCTGCACCATGTGACTATAGTCCTTGGTGACAACAGTGTTTTGTTGTAGCACAGCATATGTTCTGGCCTGGACTTGTTGTCCAAACAACTCTAGGTGCTCAAGGCAGGGCTTACCCGCAGTTGTATTCTGGGCATCAATCTCTGCAAAGCCATTGATGAGCTTTAGAAGGAACTCAACAAACTCTGGGTTGTTGTCGTTCTCAGCCATGGTGAAGAACTGTCCCAGGTCGGTGTCCTCACGGTTCTTGTCACACATTAGCCATGCAGTTTCAGTCTGTTTCAAGAACCAACCAATGATATTGAAATGGGGATTTCGTAGGTTTATTCAATCTAACACATGGATTAGGCTGGTCAGCTTATCCATAATGAAGACAACATCATTGTCACTATTTCACTTGTCGTTAAATTGATCAAGATTGAGCAAGAAGTCATCTTCGTTGGTTTGAAGGTTCTCGAGATAGGGTGCTTCAGTTGTGAGAGCTGTGTGAATCATATTGGCCAACACATCACCAATACAGGCCAATGTGAGGAACTGTCTGACATTTCAGCAAGGCTGGTTGTGGTGCTGAGCCATACGAATAGCTAGCCAATGGATTACATGGAAATGAGGGTTCATTAGCTGCTGTATGGGCAGATACTTGTAACACTCAGTTTGAAGGTGATCTTCAATGATGACTTCTTCATTGGAGATCTGCATGATTGAGAATTGATTTTCATCCCAGAACTGCTCCAGTGGTGGGAATAGCTCATCTTCTGGTAGGCACAGAGTATTATCCACATTGAGTGCATTCTCACATGCAGTGGTATAGAAATGATTAGGCTAGCTTCAGCCTGGCTTGTGGGGGCTCCAGGGCTGTCTGGATCCTCTGTGAGGCCCATGCTTCTGAGATGGAGGACATCTAGGTTATCATCAATGTCTACCACTTTGTGGAGCTCCTCTGTTTCTTTGATGAAGCCTACACCATGGATGGGAATCCCAGGAGGTCCATGCGAGGAGGCATTTCCATGAACCTGATGTGCCTGAAGGCATTGTTGCAACACATGTCCCATTTCTTGACATCAGAAGCAGTGTCCCTCTGACCAGAGCTTCTTAACCTCATCCTCAGAGAGTTTAGGTTTTTTGAAAGCCAGTTTCTTGAAAGCTGGCCTCTTATTCCCAGACTGACCATTAGGTTTGGGTCTTGAGGATTGACTGTGGTTTGACTGGTTGTTACCAGAGTGCTGGTCTCCTTTGTTGAACTTGGGCTTATTCCCATTAGGTTTCAAGGTGGATGGTCCCTCATTTCGCCTTGGGCAGTTGTCCCTGGACTCATGACTGTTACCATTCTGGTGTACCACCACAGATTGGGTGATCTCAATCACTTCTGCCACCGACACCACCTCATCCCAGGAGGAAGTCTCAGGGTTTTGGTGATCTTGCCACAGGTCCTGCTGAATGGACGATCACAAACCAAACCAGAGTTTGTTTACTCAGTCTTGTTCCAGGGTTTGTCCAATGATTGAAAAGAGCTTGATAAGCTCAGATACATATTCTTTCACTGTTTTGTCATTCTGATAGAGGTTTTGTAGGTGTTTACATTGCTTCGACACATAGTTTGTGGGGAAGCAGAAGTCAAACAGCACCATGAAAAAGGCATCCATGGTCCATTCCAAGGCTCAAAACAAGACCTGATGTATGAAGAATGTATATGCTTGCCCTTGCAAGTAGTGAGTGAGCTTCTCAACATGATGCTTTCAGCAGACTTGTCCTTCTTCTATGAAGCTCTTGACTTCCTGCATGAAACAGAAGAAGGCCTGGCTGTCAGGCTGGCCATCATAGGGTTCAGGACCCTTCTTCCTCTGATGGTTTTTCTTCTTCCAGTGGGATTGCTTTCATGGTCTGTGTTAAGCGCCACACTTGTGAAGGGTCTTGGGGTTATGCGGACCCACAGGTTGTGCAGTTCCTTGTGGAGCTGCGGGGAAATGAGGGGAGTGAAGGACATACAGGCTTGGCTTCAGCTACTGGCTGCACCTCCCACACTCTTGTGTGCCCTGTATTTCAGGGTGGAGTCCTATGCAGGTACCAAGGGTATGAGCGGAGGCGAGAGGGGAGAGACGAGGACCTCAGCGAAGAGGTGAGGAGCAAGTGCGGTGAAGGAACTAATATTTGAACTGAGGTAACTGTATGTACAGTACAGGACTATATACTTGAGGAACACGCAGTGTCTGCGCGTTCACGAAACAGTAAGGAGTCCAGTGGTAATAACTACAGTGAGCTCGAATATGTATGAAGACCATAATATGGGAGGTCCAGTTAGCTGCGTGTATGCGCGGCACAAGTCCATCACCAGAATGCACGTGAACGTGCCTGTAGGGGCCCCCTGGATGCGCCCATAACAGTCTGTGATCGTTTGAAGACTCAGAGCTTGAGCTGCTGTCTGATTTGCTAGAAGATGAAGACAAAATCAATTCATCAGGGGAATACAAGCTTCCAGACAAACTAAGATCATCACTCCTACTAGGATCAGTTAGTCTAGTTGCCGCAAAGGTGTGTCCCAGGTAGCTTTCTGCTGGGAGTTGATTACTAGGCAAGATTAGTGCTTGGGGAGCATCCTGACTATTACCTGTAGCTGTTTGGAAGGCTACACCACAGGAGACTAACATGGGATCCACCAAAGGTAATTGGACTCATGCATTCTTTTTATGCTTTTTACTGAGTTTCTTTTCTTTCAGTTTGGCATTTTCAGCCTTTAAAGCCTGGAGTTCATGCAACAGTATGTCGTTGGCATTTTTGGTTGGTTTACATGCTGTGGGTGAGAGGAACAAGCCTCTGCTGTTGTTATGGGCGCATCCAGGAGGCCCCTAGGGGCACGTTCATGTGCATTCTGGTGATGGACTTGGGCCATGCATACATGTGGCTACCTGGACCTCCCATATTACAGACTACGTACATATTCAAGCTCACTGTAGTTATTACCACCAGACTCCTTGCTGTTTTGTGAATGCACGGACACCATGTGTTCCTCAAGTATATAGTCCTGTACCATACATACAGTTACCTCAGTTTGAATATTAGTTCCTTCTCCGCACTTGCTCCTCACCTCTTCACTGAGGTCCATGACACTCCCTCTTCACCTCCACTCATACCCTCGGTACCCATGTAGGACCCATCCCCAAAATACAGGGCATGCAAGAGTGTGGGAGGTGCAGCCAGTAGCTGAAGCCAAGCCCGTACATCCTCACTCCCCTTGTTTCCCCCCTGCGACTCTACGAGGAACTGCGCAACCCACGGGACCGCATAGCCCCGAGCCCTGCAAGTGTGGCTCCTAACAGTATATTCGAACTCACAACCCAGCTCTTGCTCTTGTCCCCACAAGTCCTTGCTAACATCATGGCCAGCGGTACCCAAGCAGGCTCCTTGCGAACCACCCGTGTAAGCCAACATGCTGCTGCCACTCTTGTCTCTCTGCTAGTCTCCATGGCCCACACATGCAGCCACACAAACAAGGGAAAAGCTCCCATAATTCCGTGTTTGCGCGCAGCATCCTTGCCTGCCATCCCTCTGTTTCATTCCTCTACGATCGCCGTGTGCGTCCCTGTGCAACCTGCTCTTGGTCCAGAAACACCCAAATCTGAACCTGCCCAACCCTTCATTCTGTATAACGTTTTGTCCCCAATCCATTCCCGCTCAGTCCCCTTGAACAAGGAAGGACATGCTCCCTCGCTCCTGCTGAGCAACCACGGGTTAGGATGGACAGATGAGGAAAGGCAACCTTCGGTTCGCGGATCTGGACTGCGGCGCCCCTGGGATTCAGACAACGGCTCCGAAGACCATTTCTGCCCTGCAAACCACACATTTCTCCATGCGTTGACCGCGCTCAGTAGAGAAATCAAGGATCTGCATTGTAAATCATCCGCTACCCCCACCGCTCCTTCTACTTCCCACCCAAAACCTCGCACCCCTGACCCTTACAACGGCTCTGACCTGTTGAAACTCAACACATTCCTCGTCCAACTCAAGCTCTACTTCAATGCCACCCCCTCGCTCGCCTCTGATGAGGATAAGGTGACGTTTGCCTGCTCGTACCTCAAGGGAAACACGTTTGTGTCAGAGTCTGATCCTCACCCCCTTAGGGGTCCCCCCCCTACGCCCCTTTCGGATACTTGGACCTTTGGAATCCCTTGGGCTCCGCCCTCAAGGCTTATGCATGGTGCGCAGTACTAGGATTACTTTGTTACATGTTTCATGTACATGTGTACTTACATACTAGCCTCACTACATACATGTGTTAGTTAGTATTTATAGTAGCACTAGTACACATGTATTCTCCACTTTGAATCTTAGTTCCCTTTTGCCATTTGGCTACCTCTTGTCTTCGCTGCGGGCTTCTCCGTGGAGCCCGCCTCTCATCTTGCTCTCTCTGAAATCGGGACACTGCAGGGCTAGGAGGGTGCAGCATCAAAGCTGAAGCCGAGTCCTGTACGCTCCTCTCGTTCGTGTGTCCGCGCTCCTGCGCTCCCTGCGCATTCCCGCGCCCCCTAAACAGACGAGCCAGGAGGCCCCTCGATATGGTTCTTAACAGTTTGCCTACTTTCAGCCTGAACTGATTGATGATGCCGCAGACCCCAAATGGCTCCATTGCTACCTCACCTTTGTTCAAGTTCTCCAGGAGAACTTTGGTGTGTTTGACACTACCACGGAGGCCGAAGCAGCACTGGACCAGCTCAAGATGGGGGACAGGCAGCGCATAAGTAAGTACAATGTGTTGTTCCAGCAGCACTCTGTGTTGGTGTTCTGGGGCCCTGTGGCTCTCCAGCACTGTTACTACCAGGGTCTCCCTGACAGAATCAAGGACACACTCTTGAACCACTCAAAGCTGGGCTCGCTCGCACAGCTCCACTCCCTCGTGTAGGCCATTGACCAGCGCTATTGGGAATGGGAGGCCGAGTGAACATGCAACACCTGCGCCTCCGAGAAATCCGCGCCTGCGAAATCGTCCTCTGCGTCCACCCCGTACACTAAATCCTCTGCTCCCTCCTCTTTGAAATCTTTGTCCTCTGCTCCCCATGCACCTGTGGCCCCCAAAGACTCCACTCACCTCGGCGCCAACAGCAAACTTACGCCTGAAGAACGTCAATGATGTTTTGACAATGAGCTCTGCTTGTCCTGCAGTGACGCGAGGCACAAGGCGAACAAATGCCTCAAAAGTCAGAAAAAGGCCAAGGGACACGCTGCAGTCACCAAGCCCGTGGAAGACGCAGAATCTACCACCCACATCTCTAATGCTGAGTCGAAAAACTAACCAGTGCCCCCGAGTCTCCGGCTCATGATGATCACCCACCTGTTCTATGGCTGGCAGTTTGTAGATTAAACGGTTCCACTCTCTCCTCACCTTCCGTGCTTCACTTACTACTTATGTCTAATTCACTCTCTGACTCCCTCGCTCATTTTCGTGCTCTCGTTAATTCTGGTTTGACCCATTGTTTTGTAGATACCTTGTTTTCTCATTCACATGGACTCACTACATATCCTATAGCTCCTATTAAACTACTGCTCTTTGATGGTACCTCTAACAACTTCATTACCGAAGCAATAGATATCCATCTCCAGTTCCCGTCTGGCAACAATATGACCGTCACTTGTCTTGTGACCCCTCTGAATCTGTCTTGTTCTGTGATTCTTGGATACGACTGGCTCTCCCGCTACAATCCGTTGATTGACTGGGCTCAGAGCAGCATCACCTTCTGTTCTCCAAATCTCGACACTCCTAGACAGAGCTCTTGCGTGCCGTCCGCAGCATGCGCTACTTCTTGCATTGAAGCATCTTCAACTTCTACAACCCCTTCGACTCCGACCTCAGCTCCAACTTTGTCCTTTCAACCCGACATCTCCTTGATCAACACAGCTGTGTTCCACGCCGCATCCTGACTTGCGGGATCCATGGTCTTCCAGATTATGATACAACCTGAAACCACCTCTGCCAGAGCTGCTAGTGTAGCTGATCCTGACCTATCTGCGGTACCTGAGGAATACCACAAGTACACCGATGTTTTTAGCAAAGGAAAGGCTGACACACTAGCTGAACACCAACCATATGACCTCAAGATTGAACTCAAAGACAGTGCTGCGCCTCCGGTCACCACCATGTACTTGCTTTCGCAATCAGAGCAGCAGGCTTTAAAGGAGTTTATCGATGAACACCTTGGACTTGGATTTATACAATCCAGCAAGTCGCCCCATGGCACACCCGTCCTTTTTGTCAAGAAGAAAGACGGTTCCCTTCGACTTTGTGTCGATTACCGCAGTCTCAATCATGTCTTGAAAAAAGACTGCTACCCTTTGCCCCTTATCTCGGATCTCCTCGACTCTCCACACAAAGCCTTGGTGTATACCAAGATCGACCTCCAGCATGCATACTACCTGGTGCGCATTGCTGAGGGAGACGAATGGAAAACCACATTCCAGACCCGTTACGGCTCCTTCGAGTGGTTGGTTGTACCTTTTGGGTTGACTAACGCTTCCTCCACATTCCAACATTTTATGAACGACATTTTTGCTGACCTCCTCGACGTCTATGTTATCATTTACCTGGATGATATACTAATCTACTCTGATAACATGACAGATCACAAGAAACACATCAAGGAGGTACTCCATTGGCTCTCTCATGTACCTTCAGTTCTGTAGAGCTGAACTATGACATTCATGACAAGGAACTCTTAGCCATCTTTGAGGCTTTCCACATCTGGCGACATTACCTGGAAGGTTCTGGTATGCCAATTGACGTGGTTACTGACCACAAGAATTTAAAATACTTCTTGACCACCAAGATTCTGACCTGCCAGCAAGCATGCTGGTCTGAGTACCTCTCACAATTCAACCTTCTAATCCATTTCCGCCTGGAAAGGCTCGGCTCTAAGCCTAATGCCCTCACCAGATGATGGGATGTCTACCTTAGAGAGGGAGGTGACGACTACGCTACAGTCAACCCTCAGAATTGTAGGCCTATCTTTTTGAACGAACAGCTGACCGTGTCTATCTGCGCAACTTACCTCTGGGAGCCTGCGCTCCGCAGCTCCATCATCATGGATAGAGAAAAGTTACGTGAAGACATTATTGCTGCTTACCTATTAAATCCAATCATGAAGGCTCGACTTGACAATCTTGAACCACGGTGGTCGTGCACCGAAGACAATCTACTTCGCCTCGACGGCTGCGTCTACATCCCCGACCACGGAGATCTTCGCCTCCACGTACTCCATTTTAAACATGATCATATTCTCACTGAACATTATGGCAAGAACAAGACTATTGAACTTGTTTGCCGCAAATATACGTGGCTGAAACTCTGTGAATACATTCAACACTACTGCAAGTCCTGTACAACCTGTATGTGTAGCAAGCCCCAGCGCCACAAACCCTATGGCAAGCTACAACTCCCTGTCCCCATTCGACCTTGGGACTCAATCTCTATGGATTTCGTCAAGAAACTTCCACCGTCCCTCAGTTATGACTCCATCCTTGTTGTAATGGATCATCTATCCAAGCAAGGGATCTTCATTCCATGCCATGATATCATCACTTCAGAAGGTCTAGCTAAGTTATTCGTTATTCATGTCTTCTCTAAACATGGAGTCCCTGTGCACGTCACGTCTGACCACAGCTCTGAATTTGTCTCTCACTTTTTCCACTCATTAGGAAAAGGGTTAGACATGAAACTCCACTTCACGTCAGGATATCATCCTGAAGGTGATGGACAAATGGAGCGTACTAACCAAACCCTTGAGCAATACTTACGTGTTTATTGCAATTATCAACAGGATAACTGGGCTGACCTCTTGCCCCTCGCTGAGTTCACATTCAACAACACTCCTAGTGTTACCACCAGAGTATCCCCGTTCTTTGCGAACAAAGGCTACCACCCTAACCTCTCCCTTAACCCCAACCTTGACCTCACCTTGGCCCGCATGTGGACCTTCGTAACCAACCTCGATGAGCTTCACAAAGAGCTGCGTACCGCAATGACTGAGGCGCAAGCTTGTTATCAAGGACCAGCTAATCGTTGCCACACCCCCATGCCAGACTTCAAGGTTGGTGAAAAGGTTTTCATCAAGGCCAAATTCTTCCATACCACTCGCCCCTCACACAAACTCACGGAGAAATTCCTCAGTCCATTCAAAATCATTCACCAAGCCGGACCCTCATCATTCACTATCTGTCTTCTGGAAAATCTCCGCAGGGTCCACCCCGTATTCCATGTCTCCATGCTTGAACCCGAGATGCCTAATACTATCCCTGATTGCGTTCAACCCCCCCCCCCTCCTCCCATTGAAGTCAATGGTAACGACAAATTTGAAATAGCTGAAATTGTAGACTCAAAAATCGACCTTTGACGAAAAGTAAAGCTCCAATACTATGTTCAATGGCTCGGCTATGAGCACACCAATGAAGAATTCTCATGGCTCTCTGCAGATGAGCTCGGAAACGTGCAAGAACTCGTCGCAGAGTTTCACTTGCGCTATCCTGACAGACCCAGACCCATGTAGTGGTCCTTCATCTCAATTTTCCCTGTTTTCTCTTTTCCACATCACCCGCACTTCTACTTATCACTCCTTTTCCCTAAGCTGCGCGCGACCGCACACCACTGCCAAT
Source organism: Pleurotus eryngii var. eryngii (assembly GCA_029467805.1). Lineage (NCBI taxonomy): Eukaryota > Fungi > Basidiomycota > Agaricomycetes > Agaricales > Pleurotaceae > Pleurotus > Pleurotus eryngii. The sequence continues at coordinate 1,905,810 of SZVJ01000004.1, read as the reverse complement.
ACTCACCACAACCCACGTGCATATGCGCTTCATCACAACACTTTTTTTTCCCCTTTCCTCTCCTGCTCACTCCACATGCCATCCTTCTCTTTCTTCTACTCATGTTCTCCTAAACAAGTCCGACACTTAGATTATAAAATAAAAAAAAACAATAAGAAAAACATTTAAAAAAAGCAACTGTAGATATAAGTAATATTTTTTTTTTTCTTTTTCTTTTTTTTTCCTTCACAGCGCGATGAGGCTCCTGTGCTCACTCCTCCTCACTATCCTCCTCCTCATCGTCACTGTGCTTCTCCTCATCACTCTTTTTCACCACCTTCATTTTCCCCTTCCTATCCTTTGTCCCCTCTTCTTCATCATCTGTTGTCCCCACGCCCTCCTTGTCATCCGTCTCACTTGTTGATGGTGGCCTCACCCTATCAACCTCCATCCTGTACTCCACACCGTCCTTGCTCGCCAGCGCCATCCTCTCCAGCAATTTGGCCCAGGCCATCTTCTGCTCAAGCTCCCGCACGGCCAAGTCCTCCGGCACCCCCACCACGTCCGTGATCCAACACACCGTGTGTGTCAACATGTCGACCTTCATTTTGAGCCAGGCAAGGGCCTCCGACCCACGGAGGCTAATGACGGACAGGTCGAAGGCCTGCGCCGCCAATTCGCCTAGCGCAGATACCACAGACAGCTCTGGGCTCGTTGCGGGTATCACGCACGCCGCGCCTCCACCACTCCCGCAACGGACATGCCTCTGCTTGCACTCCCAGCACGTCCGGGCCCCTTTGACACTGATAAAGGAATCAGTAAGAAAAAAACAGTAATGCGGATTTTCACTTACAGCTGCATGTGACACTCAGAGTCACGCTGCACACACCTGGGACATGGCCACCTCTCGCAGCAGCCCCTTGGGCTCCACCTCCTTCTCTGTGCCCTTCGTCGCTGCTAGCTCCTTCGACTTCGCTGTCTCCCTTGTCCCAGGGCCCATACTACTCCCCGCAACCGTGCTAGTCGCCTCCTTGGCGGCATCGTCCTCGTTCTCGCTGCCCCTCCCCTGTGTCGCAACATAGTGTGCAACTGCCACTCGAACACGTGCATCCTCCATGGCCTTCCACGCCCTCAACTTCTTCCGCTGACAAATACAGGCCTCCTTCTCCAGCTGGGCACTGGACTCCGCAATGGATTCATTCTCCCACTGCCGCTTCTTCTCACATCGCTGCCACTCAATGGTTTTGTCATCGTGGTTGGCAGATTCGCAGGCCTGTTTGTTGGTTGGCACCATTATTGCCTCGTTCCACCCACGGCCCTGTTTTCCCTTTATACTCCTAACCCACTTCGCCTCCGCGCTTCTCCTGCTCACGTGCGCGCAGAGGCTGACTCCCCTCATGGTGCACGGACCACATCATCACGATCTCATATGCGTCATGAGCGCCTAGGCCTCTATGGGTCTCAGCCTAAAGGGGGAAGTACTGTTATGGGTGCATCCAGGAGGCTCCTAGGGGCACATTCACATGCATTCTGGCGATGGACTCGGGCCGTGCATACATGCGGCTACCTGGACCTTCTGTATTACAGACCACATACATATTCAAGCTCACTGTAGTTATTACCACTGGACTCCTTGCTGTTTCATGAACGCGCAGACACCGTGTGTTCCTCAAGTATATAGTCCTGTACCATACATACAGTTACCTCAGTTTGAATATTAGTTCCTTCTCCGCACTCGCTCCTCACCTCTTCACTGAGGTCCACGACACTCCCTCTTCACCTCCACTCATACCCTCGGTACCCACGTAGGACCCCCAAAATACAGGGCACACAAGAGTGTGGGAGGCGCAGCTAGTAGCTGAAGCCAAGCCCATACGTCCTCACTCCCCTCATTTCCCCCCTGCGACTCTATGAGGAACCACGCAACCTGTGGGACCGCATAGCCCCGAGCCCCGCGAGTGTGGCTCCTAACAGCTGTGCTGTTCAATAGCATGAATCTCATGTTGGTACTTCTGTAGAGCTTCGTAAGCTTTCGCTTGCGCTGCTGGGTTCAGATCCTTAGTATCTGACAGTTCAAGGTTCCCCCAGTTATGCAGGTCTATTCCCTTGCCTTTATCCTTGGAGGGGCCTTCCCCAAGGTTTGCAAGTGGCTCATGGGCCCAAGCCTCATCTCGCATGGCTTGATTTCTCCTCGAAATCAAGTCTCTTTCTAATTCATCCATGCCATTAACAGTGGATCTTACAGCTTCCGCCTGCTCAGGATTCAATTCACGCTGAGTGGATACAAATTCATCAGACTCTTTGTCAAGAGCTAATGGGGTTTTATTATTATGGTTCTCTTCTATAAAAGGTTCTACATGCTTCACCACCACGTCACCATAGGAGTGACACTTAGGCTTAGCAGGAGAACTTTCGTCCTGTTCAGTATCAGAGATGATGAAATGCTCTGGGTTAGTCAGAAGGAAGAATCCCTAAGGCTCACCAGTAAGTTCAGGGTTTTCGGGAGTAGCAGCACGCTGGGTGGCACAACTGTGAGTGGCATAGGTTCTGGTCATAATGGAAGGAAATGGGAAGTGGTGCAGTGTGGTGTGAGTTGATCAGACTGACGTCGTCTGGTGGGGGTTTATCGTAGAGTGGTTTAGAGAAGTGTTGTACTATCAAAAATATGTGACGTGAGCGAGATGGTCACAACACACAAGAGGAGAGGGGAAGAGAGGCAGTCAAAAGAGTGATAGGGATAACAGTATATTTGAGTATGCTACTTAAACAGTACATGGCGAGGGGTCTTATATACAGTTGAAGTAGGTAGGTATTAGAATAGGATAGATTATGATACATACAAACGAGTGAGTAGGTGAGAGTCCAAGCAAGCACAGATCTAGGTAAAGTGAAAGGAAGGTAAAGTTGGGATGAAACCTAAGGGGCTACACTCTGCTTCTCAGGTGATGATGCTGGAGGCTAAAGCACCACATAGCAGAGTTACAATGTACCAATAAACACATCAAAGCAGAGTTATACATTGTATTGATAGGAACAGTCTGGGCAGAGCCCAGCAGAAATTGCCCAATATGGTAAGTCTACAATGTATGCAATAACAACCATCCGCATGGAGCAGCTCGCACATTGGAAGGCCTGAGAGATTGACTGGCAATGCAGCAGTATGCTGTGGAATGGTTAGTAAGGTGGCTAGGTTGTTTCCAATCATTCCTATAAAGGTACACTGATGCAGTGGGGCTAAAATGTCAGCAAATCATTCCAACATCGGGCTACTGATGTAGGCTGATTCTTTGCTATTGCAGCTGATAGTTTAAGCCAGCATGTAGCTAAGACCTACTGGGATGCTGTATATGATGCATTAGTAAAGAAATTGGCCCAAATAAGCAAAACATCAGTACATCTGATGTCTGGTGCAGGCCAATGTTCTCAGGTGGTGAGTAGTGTGCATGTACTATATTGTTATACATCATGTTACTTAGACCAAAGCACTGGCCCATGTAGGCAAAGTGTTGCCACATCAGCTAGCCAGGACAGGCCAACAGTTAGTGAAACAGACCGACATTCTCTACTGGTAGGTAGCTGGCACATTCTTTGACATAGTACATGATACCAAGACCAAAGCACCAGCCCATGTAGGCAAAATGTTGCCACATTGGCTGTACAATGGAGGCTGAGGTTTTGCAAAACAGGCCAAAATTGTTAGCAGGTGAGTATCTCGCATGTTTGTTGATGAAGTGCATGATACCCAGACCAAAGCACCAGCCCATGTAGGCAAAGCGTCGCCACATCGGCTGTACAATGGAGTCCAACGGTTAGTGAAACAGACTGACATTGTCCACCAGTAAATAGCAGGTGTGTCCAACAGTGTGTAGTAAACAATACCAAGTATAAAGAATCGGCACATCACATGTCTGGTGAAGACTGACATTGTATGGTTTAGGCTGACACTTTGGCCAGGTAAGTAGTGGGTATGTACTGTATTGTTATACATGATACTTCAACCAAATCACTGGCTGATTTAGACAAAAATGTCAGCACATCCGATATTAGGTGCAGGCCAACATTCTGTAAAACAGGCCAACACTTTCAGCCAGTGAGTAGCCAGCATGTTCTATGATATTACAAAGTCCAAAACCTTGGCATGTCTGATGTTTGTTACAGGCTAATGTTTTCTGAAATAAGCTGAGGCTCACAGCCAGTGAGTAGCTGGCACATCCAATTGTATAGTATGTAATACAAAGTCCAAAACCTCGGCGCCTCAGACATCTGGTGCAGGCTGACATTTTCCAAAATGGACCAACACTTTCAGCTAGTGAGCAGCAGGTGTGTACTGTATTGCTATACATGATGCTCAGACCAAAGCATACACTGATTTAATAAAAGCAATGCCACATTTAACATCCAGTGCAGGCTGAGGGCTTGCAAAACAAGCCAAAGCTTTCAGCCGATGAGTGGCTGACATGTTTTATAATATAGCATACAATCATAAGTCACAAACGTCGCCACATCAGATGTCCAGTGCAGGCTGACATTTTCCGAAATGGGCTGATGCTTTCAGCTGGTAAGTAGTGGGAATGTGCCATATTGCTACATGTAATACCCAGGTGAAGGTACCTGTGAATCCAGCCAGAACATCTGCACTTCAGATGTTGGATGCAGACCGATGTTTTGTGAAACAAGCCAACAGTCTCAGCTGGTGAGTATCAGGTATGTCCAATTGTTAAGTACACAATAGCAAGTGCAAAATGTCAGCACAAGTGGGCTTGACATTTTGCAGTACCATTCAATGTATTTCAGACAATGGGTAGGGTACATGTTCTATTGTATAGTATACAATATCTCATTAAAATAATTTCCACATCAAACTTCTAGCAGAGGCTGAGGGTTTGCAATTTAGGCTGATGTTGTCAGCCAGTGAGTAGTGGGCATGTAGTATGATATATTATACCAAGTCCAAAGTGTACAGGTTGGCAAAGCACTTGTACATCAGTCCTCCAGTGTGGGTGACTTGTGACTTAGAGCACATTGACTACTATGTCAAGTACTGCCAGCCTGACCTCAGTGCTGTTGGATTGTCTCATTGATTAACCGACAAACTCATGTCATCATCACCTTGAGTTGCTCAACCTCAGCCATCTCCGCCTGAACTTTTGCCATCTTTTGAAGATAGAGTCAGTGAGCAGCATCCTTGTAGGATATGCCCCACCACTCCTGTGCCGCCTTGATTGATGCATGCACCTTGGTGATTTGCACCTTTGTGAGAAACTAATCATTGTTAGTGGCTGTTGTCTGTCAGTACACCAATGCCATACCAGGTTTGCCAGCACCTGGATATCATGTTCGCCAATGAAGGATGTATCTCCATGAATCAGGAAAAGCTACACCTTAATGAATTGAGTCAAACTATCTTTTGCATCTACTGCTAACAGCACATACCTCATCATCATTTGTCATGTCCACTTCCATTGCTGTCTTTATCCTCTCCTTCTCATATTCATATCAGATCAAGTCAAGGAGGGCCCATGGAACCTCCATTCTTTCATTTGTAGTTTTGTCTCATAGGGCAAATGTTGATTTGGCTCAGACAGTGTGGTTGTTGTTCTGCATATTGGTGGTAGTGGTGGTCAATGAAGAGCCAATAACAATTCAGCTGATCAACAATATCATGTGACCATGAGTGCAGTGATCTTGTGATCTGCAAATGTTTCATCTGTCATATTAGCAACTTTCTTCAACAACTTCCCTTCGCACCACCAGCATGCTCAGCCAAACACCACCTCTCATCAATCCAAAACCATGTCTGCCATCATCGCATACAAGTGTCATCCCAGCAGGCTGTCACTGAGACATTCACCAAGCTGCTGCTGCTGATGCTTGCCCACATCACTGCTGGCACAGGTTTGACTTGGTTCATGGAGAACTGAAACGAAATGGTGAGTCCATTTTCTGTAGCACCTGCATGACTGACAGAGATACGGACCATCATTACAGTATGTGTTTGCCAAGAGGGCATCAAACAGGAAATTTAAACAGGAGATAGACACCAAGTGGCTCATCATGTGAATGCCAAGTGTGTTGAAGGAGAAGACAGACAAGTTGGTGAAGGAATTTTTTGATAACCCACACACGAAGACAGTCTGTGCCATCACCAAGGCCGCCCAGGAGCTATGGAAGTGGCAGCAGTTGGAAGGTAGGCAAGCTGATCAGTCTGGAGTGGATAGTGGAAAGAAAGGAGAGCAGATAGCTGAGGCTGAGGACGCGATGGAGGTTGATGGCACAGGGCCATCAAGGATGCCAAAGGCACCAGCACCCTAATAGAAACTGCTGGCCACTCCAAAGCGGACACAACGTGGAGAATGAGGGGCAAAAAAGCAATTTGGGAACACAGCAAGGCACAGTCCAAGCTGAGGGGGCCATGACAATCGCTGACCAGTTGATGAAGAAAAGATGAAGGTTGTCAAAAAGGAGGAATTCGACACCCTCATCAGACTGAGGATCGAAAACACTGGATGAGGCAATGAGGTGACAGATGGAGAAGGCCAAGGGGAAGGCCATGGACATGGCCACATCAGGGGTAGGGAAGGCTTGGAGGAGATTACAGTGCATAAGATCATTGCGCCAAAGAAGTGTGCTGCTGCGAAGTCAAAGAAGATGGTTGGTTTGGAGACTGATAAGGTGGGCGAAGCTGGGCCACCAGTAGCTGGCCCAAGCAAAGTAAGTGCAGCACAATATAACACCTACAAAGCTGACTGAGCATCAGCCATGCTGATGGCCTGAGCCCTCAAGTGATGAGGGTGAGGAGTTCCTGGAGCCAAGCGGACAATGACAACAAAAAGTGACATTGGCAAATGGACAGAATCCTTGTTAGCAGGCAAAACCCAGAAAGGGTTCCTTGGCCTTGCCAAAGGCTGAAATGTGGAGAGAAAAAATGTGTGAAAACGACCCACTTGCTGTTGCTTGAGCCAACAGATGGTGAGTTCAAACCTGGATGTCGCTGCTGCTTCAGAGTGGAAGTCCCATGTCAGCGCCTTGTGAGGAACCCAGTCAGCTCCTGCCAAAGGTGCCAACAAAAGAAGGTGCAGTGTGAACAAGTGCAGGAGCTCAATGACCTGAACAGTCTCATCTCCCAAATGTGCATGCAGAGGGAGGAGGAGGTTGCACTGGTGCTGGCTGAGTGGCAAACATTTGTGCAGGAGACCAATTGGCAGATGGACAACATGGCCTGACAAATAGGCAAGTTGGGCAGAGAGATGAACAGGAGGTTGGATTCCAAACTCCATGAAGTTAGAAAGCATCGATCAGGGACTCAAGCTGGTTCTCCACATGCTTGGTCGAAAACAGCTTAGCCAATGCAAAAAGCTCAGTTGAACAAAGGAGCAAGCTGGTGTATCAGGCAGAGGGCTCAGCAGACAACAGAACACTGGTCAGTGAATGGGCACAATGCCATTCCAATACACCCATCACCCCCATTGTTGCAGAGCTTGCAGAGCCTGCCCCTGCACCACCCTTATTGCTTCCTCCGCTGCTTCCCAATATTGTTACAGTTTGACTTTCTTTTCCTTTTTCCTCTCACCCCTATGCATCACATGATGGACATGTAGGTAGCTTACAACTTCACACTTACTTATTCATTACTATATCATGCTTACTCACCAGCCTGTATTTATAATAGCCTTAGTCAGAGCCTCACCCTATACCACATGGGTGCAGTCCATGACATCATGCCTCACAATGATGTGCTAAACATTCCATGGAAAGCCAGCAGGTTAAGGTGTGTAGTAGACATGAGGACTATGCATGTAGTAGTAGTATATAAGGTTGAATATCATACTCAGAGACGTTAACTTGTTCTCTTGGGATTTCCACTTATGCAAGTGCCTAAGTCATTGTCTTCACCATTCCCCTTTACTCTCAAAAACTGAAGCCCTTCCTCCTCATCATTATCACTTACTTACTTGACATCTTGTAGAGCCCTACATATTGTTGTAGTATATGTGTTGCCCCAACAGATATGCCCCCACCCCCACTTGCAGTTTTGCCTCCCTGCACCCCTCTGCTAGCACTGCATTACACATTATTGCCATCACAAGCCTCCACATCCCCTTTGACTCCACCACCACATTCGCCATCTCCAATGCATTCACTGTCATTGGCACATGATTTGCTGACCATTCCTTTGCCTCCAGCTCCATTGCAGGTACGAGCCACTAGCAAGGATGTCAATATGGATCTTGCATCACTGCTCACTGCAGTGGCACTGATTGTTACAGTGCAAGAGCCAACACCACATGCGAACACCACCCTTGCAAACCTGAGCCATGCTCTGGCTCAGCTTCAAGTCCCTCCCCTGCAGATGACAAAAGCATGGTTAGCAACACTGACAGAGCCCCTTTGTTGGTCAACTTGCTTGACATCTTGGACACCCATGCCCAATGAGAGCAAGGCAGCCAAGCGAAAGGCTGCTGGAAGTGCCTTGACGAAGACAAAGAGATTGAAGAAGTAAAATACAAACATTATTTTAATATCATTTTTCTTTGTTTTAATATAATAAGTTCATCATTGTAATATAATACATTTTATTCACTTTGAATTCACATGGGAGAGATTAGAGATTAAGGGCACAAACTCAACTTCTTGGACTGCTGCTTGCTGCCCTCAGCTGCTCAATACTGCTCTGCATCTTGTGCAAGCCTCTCTTCCTCTGTTACTCTCTTCCTTGCAGTTGCACTTGGCTGGGTCATAAGTGTATGGGTATGCTTGGAAGTGTTGATCGCACACGCCTCAGACTGATCTGTAACACGGCTGGCTGTGTTTGAATGTACTGGTGGATATTATAACTCTTCATTTGTTCCTTCTGTGGCTGGGTGTTGAAGTCTGCAAGGCTTCAGTCAAATAGCAATCAGCTTGGAGGCAAATAATGCCAATACATCGGCTCTTGCTCCCTTCAATCTTTTTTTGCATGGCTTTGTCTTTCCTCCTTTCTTAATCTTCCTTGGGGAGACGTGAGTGTGGGCAGGGGAGATTCGCTTTGCATCAGGATGCTCAGTGTGGGTGATCCTGAACAAGTTCCATTGTTGCTGACAATCACATGCCTGGACGTGTTGCAAGATAATTGTGCCCTTCCAGGTGGTGGCACATTGGGTAGTATGTCACTCGCCTCACTTGACACGCAGACAGACTGATCACCTGTCAATGGTTGTGGTGGACTACTGTTTACAACTGTGGTTGACTGACCACTTGTAATAATGTTTGTTGCCTTGACCTTCCATTGGATAGGTGCTGGGGTTGTGACTGGTTGAGTGTGTCCCAACTGGTCAGCACTGTACCTTGCTGGCATCATCTGCTTCTCCTTCGTGTTGTAATATGCCCTGAACTTGAATGGTTGTTCTATCTTCTGCTTAGCAAGCAGTATGTCATACCACTCATTTGCCAGTTCTGCCACTATGTTATGTGGTTGCCCAAACTTGAACATTGGGGCAGTTGGCAGATAGTCGGCTGTGACCACTTCTTCACAATGCTGACTTAGTACTGTTAGCCTGAAGTGAGGACTATTGGCAGCATCAGTGTCAGCTGCCAATTGCTAAAGATGTTCCTACTCACAGTAATGGGCATTAAAAAAGAGTCACAGTGTTTGCTTGACAATTTTTGAATGTACAGGCACATTGCTGACAAAACACGATGGTAGTATTAGTGTACTGTCAGCATTTTTGGACAGTTGGATTTGGCTGTCCAACACGTCGACTGGGATATCGTTGTCTACAGTGGTGGGATCATCTGCCTTCTCAAACCTCTTTTTGTTCAGTGCCACCACTTGTTGTGTAAAATGGTACCAGACTTGGTCCTTGAGTTGCTTGTCTTTGATTAAATTGTCCTTAAAGATAAGCTGACCTGCGTCTGCACTAGCTGAAGGTTAGATCGGCATTGAAGTGATGGAATCTGAACCACAGTACCTTGTGAACTTCGGGTTTCCTTCAGGGTCCAAGAACATGGCAATACTGTATGTGAGCATTCCAAACCTCTTGAACATGTTGTGGCAATTTGCATCCAATGCCTTCAGTGCTCTGAGCATCACATATCTATTTAAAGTCAATGCCATCAGTCACTTACTGTCATCGCACTGGCTCAGAATTCCTTTCCACCTGGAGCTTTGCTATCTCTTCCTTCACCGCATCGTGTTCCAATGGTTCCATGGCAAAGTAAATCTGCCACATTGCCCATGCTTCAGTATCTGAGCAAATTTCACTTTGTGGCTGCTGTCTGTATCCTGGCCTCAACATCCACCCAGTCTGGTTCCTCCTCTTGTGCCATCTCACCAATGTTTTCAGTCAGCAAACGACCCTCCATGTAAGCCAATTTCACCTTTCTAATTCACCAAGCATGGCAGCCTCCAAGTATTGATTAGCATACTCCTCAATGCGCTCCTTGTAAGCATTCTTGGTAGTACTGTTCAGTAGCCGATGCAGAGCAGCCGACTGCCATCTTTGGTGACCTTTTTGCAATGTCTTTTGGCCCGCCAGTTATTTCTAACCCATACAAGGAGTTCCTAGTGTGCAAGGGGTGAGATTTAGATACCCATCTGATCGACGATAACCATGACATTCACCCCCTTCCTCTGTTTTTCTCTTTCTGAACTGAAACCCTTCTTCTCCTCAACTGTCTTCATTTGTGTAATCCAGTAATTAAACAGTTCTGCAGCCATGACAGCAAAGGCTGTCTTGTGCTCTGAGGTTGTCTTCACAGCGAGGTAGCCTGGCTTCCACAATTTCAGAACTGCTCTCTCCCCTTGATTGTATTTCACTAGTTGCGTGACTGTCGTCATTGTGAAAGTGGGTGAAAGTTGGGGTGATGAATACCCACACTTCCCATCTTTATACATGTGTTCACAGTGAGGCACATCATGGGACCATGCCCTGACCACGAGGTGTGCCACCATGCATTGCAGCTGTCACTTATTACACAAGCGAATGTTACAAGAAGGTTGCTTGCTCCCCAACAGTATGCCTCCCAGAAAGCGCCAACGAGTGTTGGATCTCAACCATCTGAGGCTTTCTCAGTCCACTTGGGCAACAACTCAATTCAAGACTGATTCTGTTGATGGCACTGAGCATGAATACACTGCTTACAATCATGTCCCACACCAGGATAGTGAAATTCAGTTTGCTACAAATGCACTGACTGTTGTCCATGACAGGACCACACCAATGGTACTTGACCAGGAATACATGGAGGATGAACAAATCACAGTATCTGCTGCATCGAAGATGAAGGTGAGCATATTAATTCATGCACTATTGCCAAAGCTAGACAAAGAGAATTGCAATAGAGCCAATGAGACTATTTGGAGGAATTTGTCACACATGCCAGCATTGTGATGAATGCTTGATGGAGCATGAGGCCTTGATTAGCATGTGCTGTGCGTGCGAGCGCAGAAAAGCAAGTTGGTGATGCAAGGAATGTCACCAGAGAACAAAGTTTTGTTGCGAATGTATGCGGAATGCACACCTAGAAATGCCCTTTCATTGGATCCAGAAATGGACTGGCAAATACTTTCATCCAGGTAGCCTCTGGGAGGTTGGTGTGTGTGTGATCATCGATCACAGTCACGCCGTGCACTGATAGTTACTTTCACGCTAGGATTGATGAAAGTAATGAGTTAGTAAACGGATTATTAACTCCTTACTCTGAGTTAAAATATTGTGCACTGCCACCTTCAATACTTCACTCGAGAGTAGTGATCAAGTTTCGGAGAATTAATAAACTAATATCTATAATCAATACCGCTTTTTCTTATATGTACTTATCCTTTCCTTTTTAGATACTCTGAGGCCAAGTAATGAATTCTAGATGATACATTACTATTGGTAATAGTAACAAAATAGTAACAAAGAGATAAGGTGTAAACAAAGAATATTTCTTTACTTGACAAAAGGAGTAAAAAAATAGTAACAATCAAATATGTATAGAGTATGAATCGTGGGTATCTAGCGTGCGGCGTTGCTAACAAGCGCTTCTTTGTGCAATAAGTTCCCACGCTGGAGTCATATGAGTGTGCACGTACAACTGTATAACTGCCGAACAACCAGCTGGATGAACAGCTGGATGAACCACTGTATGAGCCATTGTATGAACCATTGCATGACCCAGTGTATGAGCTAATGTATGACACTGGGGATGAACCGCTGGATGAACCAAGAACAAAGGGATCATGCACGTGTGTTGAACGAACCACTGCATGTCCGTGGGATGAACCATTGCACCGCGCCTCCTGGACTCAGATCCTGGGAACTTGTTGATGGCGTGAGAACTTATTGCACAAAGAAGCGCTTGTTAGCAACGCTGCACACTAGATACCCACGATTCATACTCTATACATATTTGATTGTTACTATTTTTTTACTCCTTTTGTCAAGTAAAGAAATATTCTTTGTTTACACCTTATCTCTTTGTTACTATTTTGTTACTATTACCAATAGTAATGTATCATCTAGAATTCATTACTTGGCCTCAGAGTATCTAAAAAGGAAAGGATAAGTACATATAAGAAAAAGCGGTATTGATTATAGATATTAGTTTATTAATTCTCCGAAACTTGATCACTACTCTCGAGTGAAGTATTGAAGGTGGCAGTGCACAATATTTTAACTCAGAGTAAGGAGTTAATAATCCGTTTACTAACTCATTACTTTCATCAATCCTAGCGTGAAAGTAACTATCAGTGCACGGCATGAGTAACACTGATCGGTGATGTGAGTGGCTGAAGCACAAAGCGGACAAACAAATAAGGTTGCAAGCTGCATGCGATAGTCAGGATGAAGGAGAGGATGAAGTTGAAGAAGTGGAAGACACATACTGAGACCAGCGAGCAGACACCGACATTACTGTCAAGCAGCGTGATGGTGGGGTGGAGGAGCGCTTTGACATTGATGAAATCATTGAAGAGCTTGAGAAAGAGGAAGCTAGGCATGCACACAGTGGGGAAGAGGACCTGGATGGCGCTGATGAGGAGGACGAGAATAAGGCCAGTCTTCCCGAGGCGCTGATTGACCACCTGATCACTCCCAGTATGGATCCTGACCAAAATCCATATGTTTTATTTGTGCACACAAATGGTCTTCACTCATTGCCATACATACAATGTGGATGTGGAGGCCTGCAAGAGAGGATCACTGGTGCCGTACAGATGTGACTGATGCCAGCAAGCTTCACCATATTCAAGACTATGTTCACCTTTGACATTCTGGAGGACTTCCGCTTGGCCAATCTGGAGTGTAAGACATTGGCATACCAATACCATCAGCTACCAAGGTGAAAGACTGAGCCCTTGGCAACTCAGGTAGTTGTTGAGCGATATGCGGAACTCCGGCGCTTGTCTTGATGCTGACGATGGTTGAAGAAACTGAAATGGAGTGGTCAGAACAAGATGCGAGAGAGCAATGGCAGCACCATCAGCAAAGTTTGCACAGCTGAGCTTGTGCTGTTTTGTCCATGTTGTCTGCAACCAGGTGTGAACCTACCTGACAACTGGAAAGAGGATGAAAACAAGTGCGTAATGTGGTTAGCTTCAGAATCCTGATTGCACAGATTGTTGCATAGGTGGGTGTACTGCCGAACGCTCATGGCTGATGGAAACTTCAAGGTTGACCATATCTGACAATCCACTAGAGACAAGAATGTATGGCTATTACCTGGGTCAAGCATGTTACCACATCGTGAAGAGTATACCAAGTTTTTGCAGGCAGCAAAGAATATCAAAACAGTGTGTAGTGGCTTGACTGTGGCGCCAACTGCGACTAACCGAGAAACAGAAAGTGCCTTGCAAGAACAGCTTCCAAGCAATAGAGAACACTCTCCTGTATGCCAAAACATGTGATATCAATGGCATTGTGGCGATTGCCTACCCCCAGCATAGATGCTTTGCCCTGGGCAGTGTTGCCAAGCTTTACAAAGGCGAACAGCAGAAAAATGTCGACTGGGTGTTACTTCAGTCACTAAAGTACTCCAACATGGATCCAGAGCAGGGGCTCCTATTCTTCTATGACATTGCCTGTCAATACAGCATCCACTTCCAGAGGCAGATCGGCCACCGGCTCCCCATCAGCCTTGACACAGACTTTGTGATAGGCCAATTCCACGTCCATGGGCACAAAGAAAATTGCCTGTTTTGCTTCTTGTCTATGTTCATCCCACAATCCAGGGTCATTGTAGGTGAGATTTGGAATCGCTATGGGTGAATCTCAATGCAGTGACACTGGCAATGAGGACAGCCACACTTGCTCACTGAGTGGAAATGTTGGACAACCATATTTGTGATTCCAACCACAAGAAAGCATTGAACATTGGTGTGATCCATTTCCTGTGTCCCATGAATAAATGGATTGACTCCAGATGCAGTCAGAATGCTTTGTAAACGATATGTTCTCGCTGACAAGCAGGCAGCAGATGCTGAAGATACAAGGGATGAAATTTCAGAGCGTGTTGGCACAAAAAACATCACAGCATGGACCGGTGCTGTTGTTGGGGCAGAGAACACTTGTTACATTGATTTATCAGTGATGGATATCTATGGGATGTTTGCAAGCTATGAAGACCATCTGGCAGTTCCTGCTGAGGATGAGCTGTTGAATGGCAAATACCAGTGGATACAAGAAGCAATAGAGGTTCAAGAGTTGCAGTAAGTTCAGTTCTGATTGTTACATTAATATTGCCCTCTCATATTCAAATTGTCAAGATGGCACGTTCTATGCTGGGCTAAGTGCACATTGAAGAATGGCTGAGCAGATGAGGCAAGGCAAATCGCAAACTTGCAGGGAGAAAATATCCAAGAGCATAAGTGACATCGCCTTGCAGAGTCGTGTGTTTGGCATTGAAGGGTCTGACATTCGCAACATTGACCCACCAGCATCAATGATGGGGACTGAGCCGCTTCCTGGCGATGCATTATTTTCAAACCTGAATGACTTTGAGCCACCAGACAATGACATTAATGTTGACAACAAGGAATCTTCTGATGAAGCTGATGTTCCTACAGTTCTCACTGCAGCTGTTTCTTTTCCTCCACTGGCCAAGCATCCAACAACAGCATCACTGAGTCATACCAGCGCACACCTGCATGCTGAAAACATCATCATTCCTTTGCCATCAACAGTGCCCCAGTGTGCAGCGCAACTCAGATCACATGAGTTGGGACTATGAGAGCGTCAGGCTAATGCATTGCTCAAGTCACTTCACAAGATCATTGCCGAGAAGTCAATGTTATACAGTCATACATTGCATGGTGCTGGCCAGCAACTCATAAAAATGAGATTGTGCAATCAAATTAACACACTGAACAAGAAGTGAAGCGATCTTGTGTATGCTTATGTCTGATGTTAGCATGTGATGATGACACTGAAGGCTGATGATATCATCCTCTGCAAGTTCAAGGAGCTGTCTAAAGCAGACATCAAGAGTAATACATATGTTGTTAACCCAAACCAACCTGGGTCTACAACCTTGAACCTTTCCTGGATTTGGCATGTTGGCCAAGATGATGAATCGGCTCCAGCTGCCCTACAAGAAAGTGAGTAATTTTAATGACAATGGGCAGTGCTCAATGACTGCATCATCAAACTAGGTAATCATGTGCTTTATCTCAAATCGCATGCACTTGCCTCCTGCTGGCAGGAAGAACTTCTATTGGTAAAGTACAAAATGGAGTGGACTGTTAGATATTTCAAGCACAACCATGACATATGGGTGGATCAGAGCTCCGACAGTAGTCTGGGGGCAACAGCTTACACCTGACGCAAGGCCGCCCAGTACTTGCAGCAGGCTCAGGTGGCTGAAGGGGAATTCATCAAATACAATTGAGCACAGCTTCACCTCATCACATGATTTAATTAACATCACATGCCATTCATGTATCTGTGAATCAACAATCTTGTATTGCTACCCAAATTTAAGTTGAGCAGATTGATCTTCACTATCACCATGCCGATGAATGTGATCCCTCTTTTTTCATATGATCAACTCAATGCCAGACCCCTGAGACCCCAGGCTGCAGCATGGGAGCGAAGAATTCCATCACAATTAATTGTTGATTATGCTGATCATTGGTTCCTGGATATTTTGCTTGCTATGAGGCGCAGCTAGAACACAGTCCCCATCATGCTGTTGCACAGAGAAACTTGTAAGATGCTGTGGTGTCAGTGCTCACAAACTGTTGATTCCTTGATTCCTTAGGAATATGTCCTCAGCACAATTGGTGCATCAGTTGCCCTTGGAAACATTGTGACGCTGGGTTCAATTGTTTGGGCACTTGCCAAAGGCCTCAAGAAGGATTCCATCATGCCCACATCATTCCAAGATTCCCACAAACTCGGAAAGGCGCTGAATCTCGCGCAAATCAATCATCTGAAACAAGCTAATTGACCATTAGCTCATAGGTATGCTTGATGGGAAACATTGGCATCACACTGAGCAGCTGAGGTGGACCGAAATTCACCTTCACCCCTCATTCTATCTGCAGTGACAATCACTCAATGTCTGGAGGCATGGGGGGAGAACAGCTATCAGAAAGTGAAGGTGTTAAGGACTGTATCGAGGGGCCTCCTGGCTCGTCCATTTAGGGGGCGCGGGAATGCGCAGGAAGCGCGGGAGCATGGACGAGAGGAGCATATGGGACTTTGCTTCAGCTTTGATGCTGCACCCTCCTAGCCCTGCGGTGTCCCGATTTCGGAGAGAGCATGGGGAGAGGCGGGCTCCGCGGAGGAGCCCACAGTGAAGACAAGAGTGAAGCAAGTGTCGAAGAGGAACTAAGATTCAAAGTGTAGAATACATGTTGTACTAGGGCTACTATAAATACTAACTAACACATGTATGTAGTGAGGCTAGTATGTAAGTACACATGTACCTGAAACATGTAACAAAGTAATCATAGTACTGCGCACCATGCATTAGCCTCGAGGGTGGAGCCCGAGGGATTCCGAAGGTCCGAGTATCCGAAAGGGGCGTAGGGGGGGACCCCTAAGGGGGTGAGGATTGGACTCTGACAGAAGGCAAGAAAAATATCCCTTTGTACAAAGATGGAGATGGTGTACACTGCCTGCTCAGCCTACTGATCATTCAGTATGCAGCACAAGCTGCCATTCCAATTACCTTGCTGCCTTGTGACTGATGTATCGAGCGGCTCGACATCATGATGCAGATGATGTCCACACTGAAGGTCATGATGAATGACAGAATGATGGACATCATGGCTCATGGGCAGGAGGCAGCCACTCTCTTTGATATTTACAAAGCCGTCATTTACAAGGAAGCCGACAACGCAGACAAGGCTGAGATGCAACAAAACACCACCAAGCTGGATGATGAGATCCAGTGCATTTTGGACAACAACAAGCCAGCTTCCGAGCACATGAACCGAAAGAAGGCGACCAAGGCCATGGAGGATCTTAGGCACAAGAACCACACTCTCGTTGACCTTATCAACAAGGTTGCTCGTCATTCACTCAAGGCGATCCCCAACTGAACAAACACGTTTTGGAGTGAGGGCCCTGACTTATCATTGGAAGAGGTATTCACCAAGTTTCACCTGGTCCCCAATGTCAGCTCTTCAGAAACACACAACAGATACTTCAGGACCCTGCCATCTGGGTCCAAACGCTTAGGTGACACACTTGACCAGGCAGTGAAGATTCACAATGCGCAATTCCCCCTTA
Organism: Pleurotus eryngii var. eryngii; assembly: GCA_029467805.1. Lineage (NCBI taxonomy): Eukaryota > Fungi > Basidiomycota > Agaricomycetes > Agaricales > Pleurotaceae > Pleurotus > Pleurotus eryngii. The sequence goes on along the minus strand of SZVJ01000004.1, from coordinate 1,888,135 downwards.
TTTTTAACCTCCAGCCCACTGACACCTATCAAACCCAAAGATGATGGGGATATACTGCACATTACCTTGGCCAATCATCCACATGATTGCCTTGCATCAGTGTTCCAAATGCCAAAACTCTCCAAGTCACTGGTAAGATTCCTTTATCTCTTTTCCAGATATCTACTCATACTCCTCACTGGGCTAAGGTGAAACTGACTGGCTTTGCAGTCCTTGACCATGCCCAGTCATCCTTGCACAGGTCCAAGCCGACTATGTACATTTCCCCCCTTGCTCATCACAATTCACCTGAGTACATCCCATCTGGCTCCGATACCCCAAAACCTCCTATAATATCTGTTGTGGATGTCCTGGAAAGTGATGATGAATCTTTCCAAAGCCTTGGAGGCACATCGTCCAGCATCATAGGTAAGAAATTGGACAGCGGACAAGCCTCAGCTCAGCCGTTTGCCAGTTCAGCCAGTGGCTCTGATGCCTCTCTCAGCAGCGAATCAGCAACGGAATATGAACCCCACTCTGTCTCACAGCCTGACATTGATGACACTGACAATGCCTGAAGCCTTGGCGGGTCCTCCACTGACACCCAAAGCCTTCCACCCAAAAATGTCATTCACCCTCATATGCCACATAACAAGTCGCTCCCAACTTCCAATGATGAGGTGAGCTTGGGTGGCAAGTCGACCAAGGACCCAAGTTCCAATGACAAGATCGCTGATGATCACCCCCATATACCACATCACGCCTTGCTCACAGCTTCTGACAATGAGGCAAGCTTGGGTGGTCAGTCAACTGAGGATCCAAGTTCCGATGATGAGATGGCCGATGATGAGAGTATGTGTAAGGGCAACCTCAAGATGGCCGACAGCACAGGCCTAGCAGAGGGAGAATCCAAAGAGATGAATAAGTCTAACTACAATACATGAGAGAGCTGCTCACCTAGCAGAGGGAGAATCCAAAGAGAACAGGATAGGGATTCTCCATGCTAGGAAGTGAAGTATATACTGTAGTAGCGTGGGAGGAATGAAGGATAACTGTACAGTACACCAGCCACAAGTCCGAACGAATATCACAAGGTACGAGGGGGCATGTGATAATGAAGTGGAAGGGGAATGTACAGGAGTCATGCCAGCGGCCTGGGGAAGTAAGAGTGAAGAGAAATGGAGTGGGGGAAGAGGGTAGTGGTAGCCCGGACGAGCCCCAAAGTGTATAGACAAGTCCGAGCGAGTCCAAAGCGAGTCCGAAGTGCAGGAAGACTCTGGAGTCAGCGGACATGACTCGGATGCGAAAGGAGTGGGTGGAAAGGAAGTGGAAAGGAAAGGGGACAAAAGGGATGTATGTAAGAGTCCGTGGGATGAAGGAAAAGAGAAAGGAACGAGGAGGAAGGGAGAAGAACAGGGGAATAGGAGAAAATAGGAGTGTCCCCTTACATCACCCCCCTTCAAGCTTGCGGCAACCCAACGCGAAGATTCTTGCCTGCCACGCCATGAGTTCACCAACCCAGAAACTCCGGATTGCTGTGAGAAGATATCGAAGTACGACTGCACAGAGCCCAGAGCCTTCTGACTGCGCCAGCACTCCCAGGACTGGTCCAGTGCTGTAGGAGTCATCCGGAGTGGTAGAGTCTTCGGAGTCATCAGACTTGTCTGGAGTAAGCACACTGCGTTTGGATGACAAACATGGAAGTCCTTAATCTTCTGGGAAGCATGCTGGAGGTTGCTCGCAGGCTCCCAGGAGTCATGCTCGATACCATAGCCTCGCCAGCACACCAGATACTTCAGGACCCGACCAAACCGGCTGCTATTCCGGACCTCTTCTACCTCATGTTCCTCTTCTCCGTCAACGAGCTGTGGAGGTGGCGGAGTGACAGGGCATCTACCTGGAATGGGGTCTGGAATGAAGGGAGAGAGTTTGACCATGGGGAAGACGGGATGGAGACGGGATAAGCCTGGAGGGAGCTGGAGTCGGTACGCTGCCTTGCCAACCTTCTGGACGACTTTGTAAGGACCAAGTCGTGCGTGTCCAAGCTTCCAGGAGGGTTGGGCAAGGTTGATGTCCGATGAGTCCAGCCAAACCTTGTCACCCAGTTGATACTCCGGAGCAGGAGTCCGACACTGATCGTAGTAGCGCTTCATGTCGTCCTGAGCCTTGACCAATGCGGACTGAGCTTCATCAACTGCAGACTTCATCCGGTCTACAAACTCGTTTGCAGACTCCATCCGAGACGGTGGTTGATGAGGTTCGAACCTGAGACGAGGATGACGGCCTGTATCTAGGCGGAAGGGCGACTGCTGAGTGGATGCATGGACCTGGTTGTTGTATGCAAACTCCGCCATAGGTAGGAGTCGAGCCCAGTCATCCTGATGCTCTCCGACGAAGATCTGGAGATAGGATTCGAGTTCCTGGTTAGTCTGCTCCGTCTGTCCATCGGACTGAGGGTGGTACGCAGTGGAGGCAGCTAGCTTGATTCCGAGCATCCGGTAGACTTCTCGGGTGAACTCTGTGACGAATTGCGGACCCCGGTCGGACACAACGGACCGAGGGAGTCCGTGCAGCTTCCAGACGTTCTGCAGGTACAAGTTCGCAGATCCGAGGGCGGACACTGTGGTATGAGTCAGAATGAAGTGGGTGCGTTTGCTTATGGAGTCGACCACATTCATGACAGCGTCAAATCCATCAGACTCCGGGAGCTCAACAATGAAGTCAACACTCAGACAATCCCAGCATTCATCTGGAATAGGAAGCGGATGGAGTTCACCCATGGGTGGATGCCCCCGGGCTTTTGTCCAGAGACAGAGGTCGCAATGGCGGGTGTAGGATCTGATGTACCGGGACATGTTGGGCCACCAGTAGCTGCGTGAAACAAGCTCAAGGGTCTTCCATCTGCCGGCGTGTCCTGTGACCTTGGTGTCATGGTGCTGGGCTACAATAGTCTGACGCAAGTCCGGTGAGTCTGGAACATAGATCTTACCCCGGAACATCAGGAGTCCGTCTGATTGAGACCATTCCACACTCCGGACTGTCTTGCGACTGCCCTGGGCCTTCTTCAACTCTTCTGCTGCCTTTGCCACTGCATCTTCAAACTTTGCATCCCACACTCCAGTCCGGATAGCCATGAGGATATCCTTCTCCTCCCCTTCAAGAGTGACACCTGTGGCACGGACAGCAAAGTAGGACAGCTTAAGTAAAACCACAGCCTTGTTGTCGTCCTTACTGTCCGAGTGATCCGAGCGATGTGAGAGAGCATCTGGTTTACCCATAGTCCAACCCAGACGATGCAGGAGAGTGAAGTCGAAGCAGGAGAGGTATAGGGACCAGCGGGCCTGGTGACGGTTGAGTTTCTGGGCCTTGATGAAGTACTCCAGGTTCTTGTGGTCTGTCCAGATCTCGAACGGAGTCTCTGCGCCCCCAAGGTAGTGCTGCCATTCTTCAAGCGCCTGGATGATTGAAAGCATCTCCTTGTCGTGTATCTCATAGTTCCGCTCCGCAGCCTGTAGAATTTTAGAGTAGAATGCGACAGGATGCCATTTACCATCATCCGGATCCAGCTGCGACAAGACCACACCTGTAGCGTAGTCCGACAAGTCCGCTTCAACCCGGTATGGCCGATCCTCCTTCAGAAAGACCAGAACAGGTTCTGAAGTGATCAGCTCCTTGATCCGAAGAAATGCGGATTGAGTGGAGTCATTCCATTGCCATTCCTTTGCGCAGGTGAGGTCGAAGAGAGGCCGAGCGATATGCGAGTAGTCCTTGATGAAGCGGCGGTAGAAGTTGACAAACCTGAGGAAGAATTGAAGTTCAGTCCAAGTCCGAGGGGTCAGCCAGTCCGCGACTCTGGAAACCTTTACAGGGTCCATCTCGATCTTACCCTCGGAGATGACAACTCCGAGATACTCCACCTTGGTCTGTTTGAAATCGCACTTGTCTGCTCGGAGGAAGAGCTTGTTCCGCTGGAGGATCTCTAGGACTTGCTTGAGAACCTGGCGATGCTCTTCGCATGTCTTGGTGTAGATCAGAATGTCATCCAGATAGATAATGACCACACCTTCCATAATGAGCTCCCAGAAGAGGTCATTCATCATGGTCTGGAAGGTAGACGGGCTGTTGGTCAGTCTGAAGAACATCACCAAGGGTTCGAAGAGTCCGTGTGTAGTCCGGAATGCAGCCTTCCACTTGTCACCCTCCTTGATCCGGACGTTGTTGAAACCCCATCAGATGTCAAGCTTGGAGAAGTAGCGAGCATTCCAGAGTTTGTCCACCAAGTCTGAGATGAGCGGAAGCGGGTACCGATTCTTGACTGTCATGTTGTTGAGCTTCTGGTAGTCCTGGACCAAGCGGAGTGATCCGTCCTTCTTCTTGACAAAGAACACTGGGGTGGCCATGGGCGACTTGCTGGGGTGGATCCAACCAGTCCGGAGATTTTCTTCCAGAAATTCATCCAGCTGTTTCTGCTCCACAGGGGACAGTGGATAGCACTTGGTCGAGGTCAGTTCCGCTCCATCCAGTAGCTCAATGGCATGGTCCCACAGACGTGGCATGGGCAGTTCATCAAAGGACTCCTTGGCGAAGACGTTCTTGAATTCCTGAAGGAAGTCTGGGACTGCGCTGTTCCGAGGATCATGGTGTTTGTTGCGCTGGAAAGCCAATGCGAGGTGCTGCAAGACCGTCTCCGAAGCCTGGATGTGTTCTTCCTGAAGACTCCGAAGGTGCTCCGGAGTCGGAGTCGGAATGGCTGCAAAGATACGGTCACCCTTCTCAAGTCCGGAGTCGTCTGGAGTTGTAGCCTCATCATCATCATCGTCGTCCTCGTAGTCCTGAAGCTGCGGGAGATCATCCAAGTGCAGTTCCTCAACCCTTGGCATCGGACCTGTACGACACTCCTGGAGTCACACAGACTCCTTGCGTCGGGTCAGCTTGTCATGGCGGAACTCCTTGCGACAGGTGTCACATCCGGACGGACAACGGCTCATGGTCACCTCCTTTGTCTGCCAGTCGATCTCAGGGTTGTGCTTCCGAAGCCAGGTGTATCCAAGGATGATGTCCTGCCGTCTGATGTTAGTGACTGCGAAAAGCATCTATTCCGTGTGATCCTTGAACTGGAGTACAAGGTCCACGACTTTGGAGATGGATCCGTTTTCGTTTGGTGATCCGTCAATGTTGAAGACTGGAATCGGAGCGGACAGCTTGCATTGGGTGAAACCATGGGCATCAGCAAAGTGCGGATGCATGAAGACTCTGGTGGCCCCGCAGTCCACCAGGGCCTGAAGGGTGCATCTGTGTTGTGTATCTGTGCTCTGCACTTCAACGGGTATATCTAAGGAAAGCTTCCCTGGCAGCACGGAGATCTTATAGCTACTGGGTAGCCGCTGTTCCCACTGCAGGCGAAACCTTCGGAGTGTGCAGATTGTAACCGGAGTTGCTTGCTTAACGTCGGATGAATCATCGGATTGGTCAGAGTCATCATCTTGCATTTCATCTATGCTAAGACAAGCAAATCGGTTATTTACCAACGAGGTCGCACTGATCACTCGTTGGTCCAGACAAAATCTGCCATGTCCGATTCCTCAACCAGGGCTGTTCCCTCAGCATCTATTCCTTCTGAAGTCCCCACACTTTCTACAACATTGGCTACGGTCAAGAGATTTTCAATGGCGGACATCCGCTCCTCGATGGTCATGAACTGGACATCGTACCGGAGTGGGCACTCATGGGACATGTGGCCGGGCTTGCCGCATCGGTAACAGAGCTGCGAAGTGGCGGGTCAGGAGCAGGTGTGGTTGACGTCCATGGGGACGCCCAGTGAGAGAGCCTTCGGAGGAGGCGGGGGTTGGAAACGCGATTGCAGAGGTGGGAGCAGAGTCCGAGGCACAGGAAGTACACCTGCAGGTGTCCGAGCGACTCTGGAGTTGGCTGCTGGTCGGACGAGGGGTCCAGAGTGTCCAGAGTTACCGGAGTGCATGCCAAAGTGGAAGGACTGGTTAGCAGCATGATTGTCAGCAACCTGCTGTGCTGCCCTGTACCATTCCTCAAAGTCATCCTCGTCCGGACAGTCTGCGGACTTGGCAACGCAGCTCTGGATGATGGAGTCCAATCCACGGCGGAACTTCATTGTGATGTTGGAGCCCTCGGTGTATCCGGATTGGTCTATGAGATCCCGGAACTCGTTGAGGTACTCCTGGAAGGTCCGACGGCCTTGGTGGTACTGGGTGGACTCCAGTTTTAGCATGGCGGCTTCACGTTCCCGATCCAGAAGGAAGCGAGTCCGGAACTCGGTTGTGAAGGCGGCCCAGGACTCAAAGTACAGATCCTTCGGACTCTGGAGCATCATGTCTACGTACTCCTTGGCGTGATCCTTCTGAAAGAAGGAGAGACACCAGAGGATTTTGGCCTGTTCAGTTGGAAAGTGGTCTGGACAGAGCTGGAAGTAGATGGAGCACACGTTGTAGAATGTGTGGCCATCCTTGCGGTTTCCGTCGAAGATTGGGGGAGAGGCAGGCTTCAGACGGGAACGCGGAGTGTTTTCGGATCGACTCAGGGTGTGCTGGGAGGCTTTGGTGCCCCTCAGCTCGGAGTCCAGAGTTGTTTTCGGAGTAGTCGGATGGGGTGTTAGGAGGAGTTCTTTGATTCGGGCAAGTGTATCATGGATGGAACGGATTTGGGTTTGGTGTTCATACGTCTGAGCCCACAAGGTCTGCAAAGTCTCGGAGTCCGGTCCTGAGTCAGCTGGCTCGGATGGTGGGATCTGGCTGGAAGCGCCTGTCATTTCGGAGTTGTCAGGGGAGCGAGGGATGGAGTTCCTTGTGTCTTCAGAGGTGGGTGGGAGTAGCAGGAGAGTGTCTGGAATGTCTGCAAAGCCAGAGAGACGTTGGGAACGAGTCTGGAGTGGCACAGGACGTTTTCCATAGGGCTCTGGTGCCAGGATGGGAGATCCTGTTCTGCTGTAAGGGCAACCTCAAGATGGCCAACAGTGCAGGCCTAGCAGAGGGAGAATCCAAAGAGAACAGGATAGGGATTCTCCATGCTAGGAAGCGAAGTATATACTGTAGTAGCATGGGAGGAATGAAGGATAACTGTACAGTACACCAGCCACAAGTCCGAACGAATATCACAAGGTACGAGGGGACATGTGATAATGAAGTGGAAGGGGAATGTACAGGAGTCGTGCCAGCGGCCTGGGGAAGTAAGAGTGAAGAGAAATGGAGTGGGGGAAGAGGGTAGTGGTAGCCCGGACGAGCCCCAAAGTGTATAGACAAGTCCGAGCGAGTCCGAAGCGAGTCCGAAGTGCGGGAAGACTCTGGAGTCAGCGGACATGACTCGGATGCGAAAGGAGTGGGTGGAAAGGATGTGGAAAGGAAAGGGGACAAAAGGGATGTATGTAAGAGTCCGTGGGATGAAGGAAAAGAGAAAGGAACGAGGAGGAAGGGAGAGGAACAGGGGAATAGGAGAAAATAGAAGTGTCCCCTTACAGTATGGAGGAAAATACCCTGGGCGTCAACTTATCCCGCCATAGTCAGCACACACTGTCTGCCACGCAAGAGGCCAAAGATGATGAGGATGATGCAATGTCCCTTGGCAGCTATACAGATGATGAAGCCAACAACTCGCACGCATTCAGCATGGTGGAGATGCAAGCTAATATCTCCAATACTCCTTCATCTCCTGAGGTTGGTCACATGGGTTCACCCATTGATGAAGTGGATGACACCTACTTGGAATACTTGGATGACTCCAATGGGGATGTTGACATTCCTGATGATGTTTGGGCATACCTACAGACCTCCCATACTTTGGGATTTCAATGTATGTTTGTTCCTTCATTTCTTCATTCACATTGTCAACTCACCCCCCCTCCAAGTATGCTATCAGCATGTCCACTTTGAACATATCCCTGATGCCAAGTTTGCTGATGATGTCTTATGATTGAACAGTTGTCTTACATTGCTCCTTATCCATTATTCTTGCTGTAAATAATGATGCTTTGTTTGGATTTTGAATATATCATACTACAGTACATACCCACTACTCACCTGGCCAAAGTGTCAGCCTAAACCATACAATGTCAGTCTTCACCAGATGTGTGATGTGCTGATTCTTTATACTTGGTATTGTTTACTACACACTGTCAGACATGCCCACTATTTACCAGTGGACAACATCAGTCTGTTTCACTAACCATCAGCCTATCCCAGCTATCCGATGTGGCGACGCTTTGCCTACATGGGCTGGTGCTTTGGTCTTGGTATCATGTACTGTGTCAAAGAATGTTCCAGCTACCTACCAGTAAAGAACATCAGTCTGTTTCACTAACTGTTGGCCTGTTCCAGCTAGCCAATGTGGCGATGCTTTGCCTACATGGGCCAGTGCTTTGGTCTGGGTATCATGATGTATAACAATACAGTACATGCACACTACCCACTACCTGAGAACATCAGCCTGTATCCCAAAACATCAGCCTGCACTGGATGTCGGATGTACCAATTTTTGGCTTATTTGAGCTGACTTCTTTACTGATGCATCATATACAGCATCCCAGTAGGCCTTAGCTACATGCTAACTGAAACCATCAGCTGCAATAGCAAAGAATCGGCCTACATCGGTAGCCTGATGTTGGACCAATTTGCTGACGCTGCCTCAGTGTACCTGTATAGGAATGATTGGAAACAACCTAGCCACCTTACTAACCATTCCACAGCATTCTGCTGCATTGCCAGTCAATCCCTTGGGCCTTCCGATGTGTGAGCTGCTCCACACAGATGGTTGTTATTGCATACATTGTAGACTTACCATATTGGGCAATTTCTGCTAGGCTCCATGCAAACTGTTCCTATCAATACAATGTATAACTCCGCTTTGATGTGTTTATTGGTACATTGTAACTCTGCTATGTGGAGAAATGGGGCAATAGCTGGCTGCAAACATATATGCTGTATGTTTCTCCAGCTGGAGAAAAACAAATAGCTAATGGAAATAGGTAGCTGATTTGCTGTTTCAACCACACGTGCCAGATCCAAACATGATTGAATCCCAGTAAGGCAAGGGTTGAAGATCTAGGATCTTGTGAGGTGCAAGCATGACTTTTTAAGGAAGGGAGAGTGGGCAGCGCTGGCATGCAGAACAATGAGGACACTGTGGAACACCTACAGGTGCGCTTGGGCCCCAGAAGCCTGGGCGCCACGTGTGCCGACTGCATGATGTATTGTTGATGTACGCACTATGCTTGTAGTAGTCAATGTATTACATTATCCCTATCAGTATAGTCTTTTGATGTACCCCTCAGATGTATACATCTGTTTGACCTTCATCTTTGCGAAATCATCTAGATATACAGTCCTTTTACCAGTTACCCTTCTCTTGGGATATTGCGCGGCACAGCCAGTGCTAACCCCATAGGTTCCTCACACCTGTACCGCCCATTGGCTCGTACTGTCGTCTTGGGCTCTTCATTTCTGATTGATGGCGGTGACTTTCTCATCCCCAGCTCCTCCTTGCGTCCATAGTCAGGTTCAAAGATGCTTAAATGTGCTCAATTTCTCAAAAAAAGGCACCCTGGGAATGGCCTTGCTTCCCTTGAGTGTGGACACTCATTAGGTCTACATGTAACCTCTAGTAATCTATCAATCCCCCAATATACAAAGCTCGTATTAGAGGAGAAGCCATGCATACTAGAACTTATTGTCAAATCACGCACTACGGGCAGGTGGTGGCCCATCTGTTTGACATTTTGGCTCCGATCTGATATGGGGGAGCTCAAGAACAGTGCACCAAGGACTCGCAGGACATATCCTTAAAGTATCTAAACCCAATCGTGGAAATGATATGAACACATGTTGCGGTCTCTTCGAGCATTTCACTTCCTTCCAGCCTGCCCTGAAGAGCCTCTTGTCTTGCTTATTTAACCACTCACATAGGATGATCCCTTTAGCGTGGAACGTCAGGCTACTTGGGCACGCTTCCTGGAAGTAGGATGACTCTCTTCACGGAATCTGGGCCAGCAGCATCCAATGGGTGCAGACGAGGCCGGCAGGTAACCTTATTTGCCCAGCACAGCGATGATCATACTCAAACATTTGACAAAGCAAGGAGAAAAGCTGAGTGATTAAACTTGATGAGAGACTCACTGGAACAAGGCCAACACCGCGAAGCATTGCAAGGGACGCTGACATTCAGGCTGCCCATTCTCTGCTGCATCCGTTGGTTTCCCTTCACATTTCAATGATGGCCCATTCAACTGGTATTTCCCACTGTCTATGGCACCCATTTAGACCTCAACCTAACCACCATATACCACCACCAATACACTGGAATGGAAAGACCTTCTGCACCACCAATGCCGACATGAGCTGTATGATAGCAACATAGGAAGCATCCATGCAAGGCACACTGGTGAACGAAAAACAGAACTTCGAACAGATCGAGAGAGAGAAGGGAAGTACATACAGCGGTCCTTGCACCATAGTGGAGGTGAAGTTGCTGGCGGTGACATTCTTCTATTGGGTCATCGATACACCCGTCGTAAATAGTGTGAACAACATGTTCACACTTGACTTATATTACTGTGACCGTTCCAACTATAGCCTCCAAAAAATATTCACCCACCAACAGAGCTCTGCCCCTCCTCTGCTACCTTCCGTAATTTTGGCCTGGGCATCGTCGCGATATATATAACCTCCTTGCTCTACAACACCGATCATTTCTGTAGCCAGCCCGACGGCCATTTTCTCCCCTTGTGCAACTTCAATGGTTGTCTTTGCACCAGACAGTGCCAGAAGACTGGAAAGCCTTGCAGCGAAGGCAGCGTCAGTGAAGGGAGGAGTATGTAGGATGCTTAGACCAGAAGCAAAGGTTCGATGGCATATAGGAGGGTTGGTGTAGGAGGAGAGAAGGGGGATGACATGAAGAAATGTTGACAGTGGTATAAGAGCTAGAAGGATTTTGCGAGCAATTAATAGACCCGATTGATAGCACGCAAGCAGGATGGATACTAACCAACACCTCGCGCACGATTCCAACCACCCCATACTTTGGCAAGAGGAAGGATGCCCTGTTCCCCCAGTAATCTGGTACCGGTGGAACCATTCCCCGAACGAGACGAGCCTTGCAGTATTCCAGCCAACTCGCAAGCGAGCTCATCAAACCATTTCCTGACATCTTTCATCATATCCAATGTCACTGGCATATTAGTCATCTATAGCCCAAGTTGAGCTAGAGACGATCGAATGAAAGTAGCCTCTTCTGATTCCGCAGCTGGTACCAGTGCCGAAGAGTTGGAAGTGATGGAAGTGATCAGAGAGGAGGCAGAAGGTCCAGACAATGCAGACGCAGTGAGCTTCTTGTTGAGATCAGCAGCCAAGCAAACCATTTCTTTGGCTAATCCTGAAGCAAGTCCTGTAGATCGTTCTCTCTATTCTGAGCAGAGCTCTCCACAACTCGCAGGATACCATCTAATACATGCCATAACATTGTCAATGAGTAATAGAACACCAAGGGCAAGGGACAACATACTAATCCCTGATCGAGTTGTGGCATGACGTTCAGACAGAGTACCGCATTTGTTATTCTATTCCTGTCACAACATCCACAAGTAACATCAAGACAACAAACAACATACCTCCTAGGCTTTACTTTTCAAGCTCCGTTTTAGAGCCGAATAGAAGGCTTTGTCTCCACCCTTGCGAAAACTTATCTTAATCATGTGAGGGACCATTTCATCACCAGGAGACCTTGGCTGGGATGCTGGAGCTGACTTCGCGGAAAAGCTCTGTTCCGAGGAGTGTTTTACTGTGGGAAGCAGCATGGAACAAATCTCACAGACTGATAGGGAGGGATGATTGAGAAAAGTACACGCAGAACATGCAATAGACATCATTGGATCATGGGAAATTGGCGTTGTGGTCCTGGAAACTGGTGGTGAGGAAGGCAGTGAAGTAGCTCGTAGCTCAGGGGCAGGCACCGCGCTGCGTGGGACGCCGCAAAGCGAACATATGCTTGCTGCAGATGGACTGAGACTGGGAGGATTGCGGTATGCGCAAACCTCACATTCCCAGCTTTCAAAAGCAGACATGGCTGTGGTACTGGTGTCTGATCCAAGATTATCAGAGGAGCTGGGTGTTGTTAAATATAATGTAGCCTTGGGAGAGGAACTGAACAGCCCTCCATAATGATCTGTCTGGGTCACGTAGGCCAAATCCAGCGCAAACGACTGTGTTGCTTGCTGCTGCAAGTCAATATAGAAGAGACGGTGCGCTGAAAGATGTATAGTCCCAGATTGGTGCTCTGGAGATTTCTGAGAGGTGAATGTGAACGATTTGTCCATCTTTGTTGTTATTTGGCATGCGATGGGGTTGAATCCGACACATGCGTACCCATCATAGATACCAACACTATCCTGGACAGCGACGGGCTCTTCGTTGTCGTAGAGCAAGGCCTGGACGGGAATTGTACCATCGACAGACCGCGTGTACATACGGAGGGCCATCTCTGCGGACGAAGATGCTGGTCCAGATACAAGAGCAGGGCAGAGTCCCAATTTCTGTTACGAAGATTTGTACATGTCTACGATCACCATATATGGAAATCGCGCCTATTACCAAATAAGTCAGCAGAGCGGCTTTCCACCTGTATCGCGGGTGTTTTTATTTTATCATCTTCCGCTGCACCCTATCCGAAAATACAAACGAAGTACTCCACGAAAGGCACGAACTGAATGTCCCACCACGCAACTACCAACATTCCACGAATTGGTCTTGCTTCCAAGAACCCCGTCAGCCTCGAGCACCCCTGCCCACGAAGTATTTAGCATACCCGTTCCGGCTTTATAGTAGGATGGCACGTCAACCCCCTCCGGAATCCTATTCATGGCTAGTGCTGCGTCTCGCGTTTCAAGCCTGTGCAAGAACTTCATGCTGTTCGGGTAAACTGACTGACTTCATTTTCTCATACACGTCGACTAACGCTGCCACCAGAGCTACACTGGCGTGTCGCTAATGTAACTTCCGCGACCTTGCCCAAATGTGCTTCGCGCATAGTGCTGCTTAAAAAGCAGGAAACAGCTACTCAAAGACGCACCATTCCCTACACCCCGGCCAGAGATGCAGCTGAATTTCCAAGGCACAATTCTGCTCTCCTTGCTCGCAGTACTGTTCACTTTCGTGCGCGGTTCCACGCTGAACATCGATGCCACAAGGGACTGCGACTGTAAAGTTGTGAGTGGTTGCCTCATGCGCGCCGGGTAGATCTAATTGACAAAGGTAGGTCGTCGATGGTAGAAAGGTCGGAAACACGTACACTTCCGGTGAGGTAGATACGGCTTTAAAGCGCGGGAAAGACTTGGAGAAGAAAGGACAGACTCTGGGGTGAGGTGACTTCACATTCTATCTCATACTGCTAACAACTGTGGCACCGCAGTGGAAACGACTATCCACATACATTTGGGAACAGGGAAGTAAGTCATCATCGTGACAGTGGGGTCGCCGTGCTCATTTGATGCAAAGAACTTGGTATTCCCGAATTCATGCAAAGGAGAGCTATCGGAGTTCGTGATACTGAAGAAAGGCGGGGCAAGTCGAGACCCAGAGACGGACCGAGTTGTGTGGGATAGTAAAGGCAGGTTCTGTGGTACGTGGTCTCTCCTCCCTTGGGGTACACCTTCTTAAAGTGCGAACTACAGGATGCATGACGCACAACGGGGTGGCTGGCAACAACTTCCAAGTCTGCAAGTGATTGATAAGTACATCTCCCAGTATTTCTGTCCCTCTAGTCCCATCTGAGTAATGGTCAAAACCTCTCGTCCCCGCGATCGTCCCATCCTTTTGATGACTAGGCTAGTTCATCCTCTAGCTTATATAAATGATATTGTGTCAAACGGATAGAGACAGAGGCCGTATGCACCACTACGTTTCGAGGATGCGTGGTCCGTTCACTGGCTAGATCGCGACTCTAATGAGTCCTTTGGTGTGAGCTAGAAGCCTCGTACTCATGATGCTCGGCTGGACTAAAAGGTGAACTGGCAAAAGAAATAAGATGCTACATAACAATTGATTGATTATGTCGACTGGTCGTGCTTCATAGTAGTAGCAAAACTCATTTGATACATAGAGAATAAAAGCATTGTAATTTCTTTCCTTTCAACGGCGTGCAAAGTGAAACCGGAGCAACTCCACCACAACTCCTGACACTGCTGACATAGTCCTATATTCCCCGGGAATACATTGTAATCACATCCGTTACCCCAGTGCTGAATATTTTATAGGCATTCAATGCGATTACAATGCATTCACGGCGCATATCGGATTATGTCAGCAGTGTGAGTACTTGTGGTTTGACGCTTAAAGCCTAAGTTGTTCTCCCCGAGCTCTTGGTCCTATTGTATTTGTTCCCTTCCCTCCACTCGCACGATTCTCTTCAGAATATCTAGACATCAGCTCTTGTCTACCGGTTCGACACATCTCCCCCATGTCGTTCTTGCTGCGCCCATTCAAACGGGTATGGGTTTCATTAACCGGTGCATTTGTTTTACTGAAGGTCAGGGAACTAGTCTAAAGAGGAAGACTACGAAACAATCCTTTCCACTCTTTCGCGCGATATTCAATCACGACAGCAAAAACTCGCGGATATACGTTTACGCGAACGGCGCTCGACACTCTGGTCGACTCTTTATACGGCCGCAGCGTACCTCGTGTACGTCTGCGCGTGGTATTTTCAGGCATTCTCCTTACCGCGCGGAGTAGCGCTAGCACCAGTTATTCTTGGGCCATTCATGTGTGTTCTTTTATCAAAATCCGCGCACGCGCTGACTATTACAGAGTGCTATTCATACGACGGATAGTTCAACTATGGTACTCACGAAAGGAGGCCCACGAAGGTACGTATCCCCTCCTCGTGATACAGCTTTCATGAACGAATTCAGCGTGGCGCAGAGAAGACACTGCAACAGCTTCTAAAACAGCAGCGGACAAAGGTGGAGGAGATCAAGAAGAAGACGAATTACTACTCGACGCGCGATCTCCTATCCAAGTATGACGAGTCGACGCCGATGAATACACCGCAACCTGCCCAGGGCCTTCGCCAACGATTCAATCCCGCGCTCGCGCAGCCTCCACGAACGCCCAATGATCCTGGAAATAGAGGATCTTCTCTCCCTGCTTCGGGACCGAATGGCCCTCTTGGTCCCCCTTCGTTGACTAATCCCGCTGTGACTGGCTTATCGCGTGCGTCCAAACATTCTAGCTATTTCCATCTCCCGGCTGACTCGTATCGCTAGCCTCGCCGTTCCTCGCCACCCCCGCGCGCAAGCAGTGGTACGACAAACTCGCTGACGCCCTACTCGGCGAAGACGATCAAGCGCCTCCTTCCTCCCGCTACGCCTTGATCTGCGAGAAATGCTTCAAGCATAATGGGCTTCTACCGGAGGCAATGTGGCAAGACGCTCGTGAGTCCTTCGTTGTCTTTATTTTCCGTTCCCGTACCAAGCCAACGACTACGATCCAGAATTCCGCTGCATTAAATGTGACCACCTGAATGCCTCTGTACGGTCTAAGCGCGAGGCTGGACGGTCGACTTCTCCAGGTGCTTTCTATTCAAACGGATCTCCGCCTTTGCCAACGACGCCTTCGCCGGTACGAAATGGAGTGGCAAGCACACCTTCATCTACGGCCTCATCGCCGGCTTCGTCTCCATCTCGGAATTCAGATGACACCGAGGGTGTGTTGGATAGGATGGACGAAGATTAGGTGGGATGTCAATCTTTTGAGCTCGAGGCGGAAGGATGCTTTATGCTGGCTGTATTCGGTGCTCTTCAATCTGCCTTTTCGTCTTGTAATTCGAGGCGTCCTTCCTTCCTTCCTTCCAACCCATTTAATCAATTCGCAACGCATTTAGTTTCGTCCATCCTTGTAGATCATGCCCTCTGCCCTGCATACTGACTTTGCCTCTGCTCACAGCTATATTCTCCTGCGCTCGTAGAACCATCGACGAACATTGAATGATAGAGATACGATGTGGTTCTTGCGGCATGTGTGCCTTTCTGGCGGCCCATCCCAGGGGTTGTGAAGTCGTGAGTGTTCGAAGTGTTCCTCGCGGTGGGCATGCCGTTAACACGGTGTCTCATACAAGGCCGCCTCTGTATTCTACTTGGTACTGCTATTCGTCGACCTACTGAGGCACTGGCCCATTGTTTTGGCGCCACCCACGCCGAATGTGGCATTTCCCTTTGACATCGACAAAGACAAAGAACCATGAGCAGAATGGCCACCGCGCTCCTGCACTTATAAAGGGCATCACCTAAACACTCAACACCTCATTCGTACCCATCACCACGGCAGAGCTGCGCTCACCGTCTCGCCATGATGCTCCTCTCATTCCTCACTTTCGCTCTCTCCTTCAACGCTATCTTCTGTATGGTCATCCCTTGCCACCGCCCAAAGAACGCTTCGGATATCACACCCTTTCAGCTCACCCTCATAGCGCCTTTAACGAGCGCGTGCAACATCTCCGCCCCATTCACAGACGAATGCCGAACCGCCGAACAAGCCGCGCCGTTTATCAACAAGGCCTTCAACGACTACGCGATTGTCTCTGTCGGCGAGAAAGCCGCCATCCTGAGCTTGATGCTCTTCGAAACTGGGGACTTCAAGTTCGATAGGAACCAGTGCGTAACCTTCTTCCTTCCATAATGTAATTTCGCCAATTGTTATGCGCGTCGTAGCTTCCCTGCCCCGGGACGGCCTGGTCAAGGAACGCGGAACCTCATGACCTTCCCGTTCGTCCATCAATACGCCCTCGACACCCCTTCGACGCACTCCCGCGTCCTTGCCCTCGCAGGGACCAATGCCACCGACCCTAGCATTACGAACGACACTATGAACGCTGTCCGCGACCTAGTGCTGGGCGACGAGCTCAGCTTCGCGAGTGCGATGTGGTTCTACAAGGTCAGTGGGCCTAAACGCGTGGGCTGCACGGCGAATCAGACGTTGGTGGATGGGTTGACTGCGCAGACGCGTCAAGGATGGGAGAACTATATCACTGGGTGTATTTTCACTAGCGTGACGGAAGATCGCACAGCGGTCTGGGAGAAGACTGTGCATGTGTTGTCTTTATAGCGTAACACCATATTTATAATGTACCGTGCGCATACATCAATCTCCATTTTACATATTGTCTATCCAATACCAATTTGGGGCTTCCCCATGAGCGAACCTCAGTCCACCCTAGGCCTCTTACTCTGTAGTCCTCTCATGCGGTCATGGTTTTCGATATGTCCACCAGCAGTGCAGAAACCTTGATAGCAACGAACGTCTAACGTGGTACATTGCTCAATCATTGTAAGAATCATTTGGATGACCCCCTAGCTAGAATACATATTTTGAACATCCGACGCCCTGGAAAATGTACGCTGACCGAGCCTTCTTCACCAGTGTACAATTGCTTACTATTCTTCGCCAGCATCTTGACATGCGTTGTCCATTAAGCCAGTCCTTCCATTTACGTAGTACATGCTAGGGGATATCATGTCGATAAATGCCCTCAGTCAGAATTCCAGTGGATGAATCTCTCCCCCCACTCCTCGTCTGGCTCTTCCCGCCTCATATCCTCGAACACCTCGTGTGGGACAATAGCCAGTCGATCTCCGGCCCACGGCCCCACCCGCTTTTTCCCCTGCGTCGACCCCGCCCCAAAGCGTCAACAACGGAACTGCCACAGGTAGCGTATTGTGTCCGCTAGCATCCGTAGCCCGCAAAAACTGCTTCTTGGTAACATTAACCAGGACCCGCGTGCTGTACTGATACCTGTGCAAACTAATCCGCGCTACCTGACAACCGAACCTGCGCGTGCGGCCGCCGTCCACCCCGTGCCACCAGTGGCAGTTGTTGGAAGGCGGATACCGTGAAAACGCCCTGCGTTCGAGAGGGAAGATTGACGGCATCGAGTATCCATAATTCCAGAGAGAGAAAGTCTGGTCCTCGAAAGTTGTAAGGGCGCGCTCTAGCTCTTGCGGCTGAAGATCCGTGACGTCTGTCGGTGCTATGTCGTCGCCGTCGTCGTCGAGTTTACCTGAGGGTGAGGACTCGTTGGAGTGCTCCCCGTGTTTGACTGACCATTCCATGAGGGTGCCTTTCTCGGTCAAAGACAGGTAGTTTGGAGGGAGCAACTCGGCGCGATCGCCCAGGCATATGATGCGGTCGTAGCTCCAGTTAGTGATCATCACAGGATGCGTGCGCTTCGTCTGGGCGATGATTTCCGAGTATCCGATGGCAAAGAGGTATCCATGAGCTATTCCCAGAGCGAGCGCGCCTTCCACCGTGGCGGCGTGGAAGATATACGTAATGAGCTCGTTGGGAAGCTTCCCTAGATGACCGAGAGCAGTTCTATCGAGCGCAAAGCTCCTTGGGATCTCGTAGCTATACATGAAACAATCGTGGTCAGATGGACGGGTCCTTGCATCAATGGAAACGAGAAGTACGAATGAGAAATCTCACCCGAAAACCTGCTTGAACACGTCTTCGAGCTTGGGGAACGCGCTGACAATGGGCACCATCAGGTTTTTTATGATGGTGCCTTCGTATATCTCGTTGATTTTCCCAATTTCATGCGTTGATTGATGTTTGTCGAAGTTTATGCTGCTCTCCCCGTCAGTGAACGAGACTGAATTAGGATCGACGAGGCTTACAATTGGAAATATTGCCCCATCTTGTGAGATTTCTAAGGCAGTGATGTTCTTTAAAATCACTTCGACGGCTCTCTGGATGGATTCTGAAGAGGGAGTTGATGTAGTTGATGAGAAGAACGCACAGTTGTGGCGGGCAAGCAGAAGGTGGGTGTCAATGTAACGTGACTGAGTTCATGTGGCTCGACATGGGCGGTAGGGCCACTGTACAGTGCCTGCACGTATAGCTGCGGTGCCGTCGTCGCAGGGGTCAACCAGCCCCACGGCCTTGCCTGACTACATCGCCTCTGCTCTGCGTTGATACGAACGGGTATGTGCTGCCCGAGTTCCCTTCGAACAAGATAAAACGCAGGCTCGCTGGATCTAGACTATCAGCTCTGTTGAAGCGAAGGGCACCAGCGGTCACAATATCTGAACACAAGGAAACCCGGGGGAGAAGTATCGGCAGTAACTAGACAGCGAAGTGAACACTTCGTCGTGGTGCTACGGGACGATGTGAATAACACATCATGGTGCGTACGCAAGAGGGAGACATAACTGGTGCTCCTGGCGTGTAGCGATCCCATCGTTCCTGGCCCTAGAGCTAATCCGCCGTAAGTACCTTCACGCTGTCCGTATTGTGTTCGACAGCGGCCCAATCCCTCGTGTAAACATAACAGAATCTCTGGTGAGATTCGTAAGCTTTTGTTGGAATCTTCACGAGTTGTCGGCCACTGCTGAATATCAGGAATTCTGGATGTCGCAGGAACACATCAAGTTACAAGCACCGAAGTTGGGCGCGGGGCCGTTGGTATGACATTTTCAAGATAGCCCAAACACAGAGCTGTCGGTCATGAGCTCGATTGAAGGAAAAAAATATTGAAATACCATTACAGATGCTTCGCTGTTCGTTTGTTTCCTCTTGTTGGAGGCAAAGCACAAGAACGGGCCGGCCCCTTCCGTCGATAAGCGCTAGGAAATTTGTGACCTGTGATTGGCTCGGGAGTCAACTCCGCCGGAATTCCGAACACGGTATGACGGTGACCGTTTCTCCTCGACGCCATTTCTTCAAGAATTACTCGAAACTAAGGCGGGATAATGTCTACTTCTATCCTCCGGACTAATGTCCCCAGATTCTCGGCGCGTCGACTCCCAACCGCTGCCGCTCTCCAAGGCACGTTACCTTCTTTTGAGAATTGTTTGACTTAGACGGCTCCCTCACCTGCAGTGCGAAATTCGACGGTGTCGACCGCGTACGTTCCTGGTGGACGTGAGCTCATTGCCCTATCTCTCCCAATATCTATGAGTGACTGGGTGACGCTTTGAACGGCAGCGATCTACAAGGGCTCCGTGAACGATCCAACAATCTTCCCAGCGCCGTCGAAGTCTCATGGCTCTTACCACTGGGCGTTCGAGCGACTCCTCTCTGCCGGCCTCGTCCCTCTCACCGCAGCGGCGTTCGTGACTTCGGGCACCAACTACTACCCCGTTCTTGATGGACTTTTGGGCATCAGCTTGGTCGTGCATAGTCATATTGGGGTATGTCTCGTTTGTCCTGTCTATGTTCGCTGTGTTGAGTGATCGAACGGCTGTGTCTATGGGCAGTTCGATTCGATGATCGTGGATTATCTCCACACGCGCAAGTTCCCCGTTATTGGACGGATCGCAACGTGGACTCTGAGGACGGCAACGGTCGGCGTTTTGGTCGGAGTTTATCAATTCAATACCAATGATATCGGTGAGCCGTTTGTTTTATTTTGTGTTGGAACCGTTCTCTAGATCTAACGGCCATCCCGCCCTTTGTCAGGTCTGACCGAACTCATTGCAAAAGTGTGGGCTGCATGAGCATCGAGATGGACCTTCCGGGACCTTCTTCGATCAGCAAGCTTATAGACTAAATGTAACTGCAATAGCCCTTGCGCGTGCAATTCATTCCGCAGATTTTTATTCAATGATGATGCAATCACTACGTGTAGGAGGCCTTCTATCCTTTATACTGAAGCACTTTTAGGGTAGAGGAGCGATCAAAGGCTCGGCTTCCTGCAGAAGGTTCGTGGTCTTAAAGGCATCTCCAGCTCACACCCTAATCCCGTAGTCACCTCTACGCACCGCGCACCCAATGGATACTAAGTCTGCTTCTACAGGATCTCGCCTAGCTCTTCACGAACAACTAGAACCAGACGCCTCATCATTGTAGATGACCTTTCGCGCATACCACTGTAAAATCAAGGACGTGATGGTTTGAAAGTAAGAGATACAAAACTTCAAAGACTTCAAAGTGGCCGCAACACTGTTTGGCCAGGGGGTTGGGACCAAACAACTTGTCGACTCTTGTATTCCACTTGCTTCGTCGCTGTCGTCGGCGTTCTGGGCAGGTGCGAAATGCATATGGAATTCCCGCGCGCCGCCTTCAAATCTTTCTCGCGGACTGGAATTGATGTTCTTGGTTCTCTGTCGCAAGTATATCACCCCCGAATTCGCAAACACGCGGCTCCGTATACTTCGTGCGGCTCACCACAAGGCTGCACTGATGAGTGATATAGGCCGAGTAGCTACTCAAGAAGAGCATACGGCGGGAGGGGCGAGAATCAGGGGAGATACAACTGGTTGAACGAGACGGCAATCACGCTGGTGTGGGGACTGCAAATGACATCTCTGGCACGGCCGCCCCGTTCCTTTACTTTTGTCCTCCTTGTCGTCATGGCGTACAGACCATCTTCGATGTATTCACGCTGTTTTACTGCCAGCTCCAATATTCATACTTCGAATCTGCCTCCGATCTTGGTCCTATTCAAGCCTGTCCTTGGAGAATATCCATACGACTCGCGTGTAACACCCAGTCATCGATTTGCTACTACGTTGATTGGGCTTTTGGATCGTTCCTACGTGGTCTCTGTTTACTGACGCTCGCCTTCCGCTCCTAGACCCGGCGAGATGTACTGCATAGGAAATCTATTAGCCTAGGGACAAAGTATATTGGTGCGTAACAACGTGCCTATTATTCAACGACGGTTTAGTGTCGCTCCGCTCGATGTACTCGTGGACTCATATATCCAGCACGTCCCTTTGGTGCGGCAGCCATATCGAGTCACTGATGCACCATATGATGATGTTCAATATTGAGTAATGTAGGACATATATAGCACTGTAATTTGGCATGGTGAAATTTCTTGTACATACGTGTTATGTCGAGTACGAATCGCAGGCTTGATACTTTGGAAGCTTGAACTGCTATAACGAAGGAATAAGCGCTTTCATTACGTAAGCAGTCCACAAGTTCTGTTCAGCTTTCGTCGCCAATCCTTAGTCAAACATACAGTTCCCCAACTTCAGTCTTCCGACAATGGCGACGAACAACCATAACAAACTGGCGTTTCTGTCAATGCCAGCGCCTGCATCCTATGTTGCTGGATTGGGTCGAGGGTGCGTCTTTGCATGTCCATGGACCATCTAGTCATTACTGAGCTTTTTCAGGCCGAGAATTCTGATGCAATCCTTACAGCGCCTCTGGATGCACTACCCGTTCTGATCTCGGTCCTGCACGGGAGGGTCCGTCGGCCGAAGTTATTGCGGAGGCCCAAGCTCGACGGGGGGAGGAACAAGAAGTAGACCCGGAACAATTCCAAGACCCGGACAATGAATACGGCCTCTTTGCGGGCACCACGTACGAACAAGACGACGAGGAAGCGGACAAGATATACGATCAGGTTGACGCTGCTATGGATGCGCGCCGCAAGGCCCGTAGGTACGTCATGTTTGTATAGAATATACGGTCAGCGATCTGACTCAGCGAATAGGGAAGCACAAGAACAGGAGGAACTTGCGAAATACCGTACAGAGCGACCAAAGATTCGATAGCAATTCTCCGATTTGAAGCGGGGTCTGTCGTCCGTTACAGATGAGGAATGGGAGAACATACCAGAGGTGGGCAATCTCACCAGGCGCAAGCATAGGCAAGATGAAAGAAGCTTCGTAGTTCCCGACAGTGTTGTAGTAGGGGGAGAATACGAGAACTCGTTAGATCCAATGCAACAAGAAGTGAGTCGTTCTCTATTCGCTGCGTGGGCATCCACTGACTTATCACGAAAAGACTGGTGGTCTCGTCACTCCTGCGGACTCTAACTCTTACGAATTTCGTCGAAATCGGTCAAGCCCGAGACAAGATTCTTTCCTTGAAACTCGACCAGGTTTCCGGAATGCCCACGGCCTCCTTTCTCTTTGTACCTCAATTGACCCCCGGGGCTACCTCACCTCCCTCGACTCGGCATCCGCCATGCTCAAAACCTCTGTTGAAATCGGAGACATCAAACGAGCGCGCATGCTGTTTGATTCTCTTGTTAAATCCAACCCGAAACATGCCCCCGGTTGGATTGCCGCCGCCTGCTTGGAAGAGCATGCCGGACGAATGGTGGCAACATGGGAGACCATCATGCAAGGTTTTGAGATGTGTCTAGAGAGTGAGGATGTATGGCTGGAGGCCGCTAGACTGTATGTACGTCTCCATACTGTGCTGCTGATGTGCGTCTCTGATATCACTATGAAGAACAACAACGATGCTAAGGTAGTCCTTGCAAACGCGGTTCAACACGTCAGCCAAAGCGTCAAAATATGGCTAGCCGCCGCCGACTTGGAGAGTGACGCGAAGTCCAAAAAGCGAGTACTACGAAAAGGTGCCGTGCTTCACATGACTAACATATCAAAGCATCACTCATTCATTCTATAGCCCTCGAACACATACCAAACTCAGTCCTTCTGCGGAAGCAAACTGTGAACTTGGAAACGTCTGCTGTTGATGCATGCATCCTCCTCTCTCGCGCTGTCGAGGTAATCCCTCTCTCCGTCGACCTCTGGCTCGCTCTCGCGCGATTGGAGACACCCGGGAAGGCGAAGGCTGTCCTCAACAGAGCTCGTAAGAGCATCCCTACCAGTCATGAAATCTGGATAGCCGCCGCGCGCCTTCTCGAGCAAGAGGCCGATCGATTAGTGAACGGAGAACCCTTGTCCCCCGAGCAGCGCGCCAACGAACTAGAGACGTTCGACAAAACCATTGAAGCAGGTGTCCGCGGTCTTCGGAAGCACCAAGTGTTGTTGACGAGGGAGCAATGGCTAAAGGAGGCAGGGAAATGCGAAAGCGATGGGTCGCCCAGGACGTGTGAGGCGATTGTCAAGGCGTGTATTGGCATGGGTCTCGAAGACTCGGAGGGCGATAGAAGTGCAATGGGCGAAGATGAGAAGTTGGATGTTTGGCTGGGCGATGCTGAAGCTGCTGAGAGTCGTGGAAAGATGGGTACTGCGAGAGCCATCATTGCGTATGCTCTGAGGTGTTACCCTGGTCGCAAGACCCTTTGGATGCGCGCTGCAGAACTTGAGAAGGCTCACGGAACCAGGTATGTGTTTCGATTTTTGCGGACCGCGGAATGATCAACTCAAGAATCTACTCAGAGAGTCACTTGACGCGATTTCGGAACGCGCCGTTCATCATTGCCCACAAGTTGAAGTCCTATGGCTGATGGCGGCGAAGGAGAAATGGTTGTCCAACGACGTCAATGCGGCCCGTGAAGTGCTAGCCAGAGCTTTCGGCGCCAATGCAGAAAGCGAACAAATCTGGCTTGCTGCTGTTAAGATAGAAGCGGAGAATGGTGAACCCGGCGCCGCACGGGAGCTCTTGCCCAGAGCCAGGAGTGTTGCGGACACCGAGCGCGTGAGTATTGATTCCTTCGTCAACGGAGTCCCTTCTGACTGTCTTTCGTCCCACAGATCTGGATGAAGTCCGCCGCATTTGAACGGCAACAAGTGCGGCTAGATCTCGCCCTTGAGACTCTTAAGACCGCTCTCGCAAAGTTCCCGAAGTTCGCCAAACTTTACATGATTCAAGGGCAAATCCACGAGTCCCGCAGTAACGTCCCCCAAGCCGGAGTGTCGTACGCTACCGGTCTCAAAGTTTGCCCTAAGGTTATCCCACTATGGATCCTCGCTAGTCGTCTGGAAGAGAAGGATGGGAAGAGTATCAAGGCTCGTTCCTTGTTGGAGAAAGCTCGTCTCGTCAATCCGGCTAATGACGAACTTTGGGCGGAAGCTGTTCATGTCGAAGAACGCGCAGCTACCACGAGCTCTACCACGCAAGCCCAAGCCAAGGCCAAGGCAATGCTTGCGCGCGGGCTTCAGGAATGTCCTACCTCTGGGTGCTGTGGAGTATGTCGATTTGGTCTGAGGCTAGACCCACGCGAAAAAGCAGGAGTGTTGATGCGCTGAAGAAGAGTGTGGATGATCCCATCATCGTGTGCACAGTTGCGAGGCTGTTCTGGTCGGAGCGAAAGATTGAGAAAGCGAGGACGTGGTTTGGGAGGTCAGTTGGAATTAACGATGACTGGGGTGAGTCGCGGGCATGGTGGCTGAAGTTTGAACGAATGCACGGCACCGAGGTCAGATTCACTATCGCTCAGTCGACAGTCGGGAACTAACGTTCGACTAATAACAGGAGCATCGCGAGGAAGTACGGAAGCGGTGTGTGGTGGCAGAGTCTCATCACTCACCGATGTGGCAGTCAATAGCGAAGGATTCTCAAAATACTGGGAAATCGATACGAGACTTGTTGGAGATGGTTGCAGTCACATTAAATTGAGTCGTCTTCATGTGTGTTCCTGTCCGTACTATTGTACTTTATCGCGCCTGCTATTCGAACTTTCTATTCCAGTCAGTGTCGTTGGTCGCGTCCGACATCCGGTCGCTCGGTCAGTCAGAGAAAATGGGCTGCCTCGTGTCGGAACGTAGTTTGAATACATCTACCCCGGGTTGATGATTGAATATATATTTCGCCGTTACTTCAACCGCTCCACACGTCTATCCGAAGGTCATGTCTCACGTCGTATTCGCTCCCTTCCCGCCTCCAAAGTCTGGCCTTGGTCGATACCGAGTGCTTTCCTCTCGCGCTGGAGTGCATGTCTCCCCACTCCAACTGGGAGGAATGAACATTGGTGATAAATGGGCTTCGCTGGGTATGGGAGCCATGGACAAAGAGAGCAGTCTAAAGCTCCTAGACGCGTACTTCAATCTAGGGGGAAACTTCATAGATACCGCAAGCAATTAGTGGGTGCATGATTGGTGTCAGGACACGTACTAAGGAAGTGCATTGTTGTTTCCTCCAGTCAGGACGAGTCTTCGGAAATAATCATAGGTGAATGGGCCGAGTCGCGTGGCGTACGTGATCAAGTAGTGATCGCCACCAAGGTAACATGTGGTCTATCCTTCAACACGTTTCTCATACTTCTTACTTCGTGCCCCCGAAACTAGTACTCGACACCATACAAGCGTTCTGATGACACCATCAAAATCAAGGTCAATCACGGAGGGAACTCAGTGAAGAACTTAAACATTTGCGTAGAGGCCAGTCTAAAGAAACTTCGCACAACGTACATCGATATCTTGTACGTCCACTTCTGGGATTACTCGACGTCGGTAGAAGAGGTCATGGATGGGCTGCACCATCTGGTAGCCCAAGGCAAAGTTCTGTATCTGGTGCGTATTAAAGGTCCGTCCCAGCCTTCCACGGGTTTATTCAACAACATCCACAGGGCATTTCTGACGCTCCCGCTTGGGTTGTCGCAAAAGCCAACTCATACGCGCGTTTTTCTCATAAAACGCCCTTCATAATCTACCAAGGAGCATGGAATGTTATTAGTCGTGATTTCGAGCGCGACATCATCCCAATGGCACGCAGTGAAGGCAAACCTATTTCTCCTCGTTTATCCTTTAGATGCTTACCCGCATCCAAGGGATGGCTCTGGCCCCGTGGTTTGTTCTCGCGGGTGGAAAATTGCGTTCCGATGAGGAAGAAAGACGCAGGAGAGAGACAGGAGAGAATGGTAGGACATACAGCAATCCGGTCTGGGAACGATCGCCGGCGGAAGTCGCAGCTTCGCGAGCTCTTGAAGAGGTGGCTAAGGAAGTCGGAGCTAAAACTATTTCGGCTGGTATGTCGCGCACAATACTCAACGGCAAACGCTCTTCTTGATCAAATATACACTTCCAGTTGCCATAGCGTATGTCATGCACAAGGCACCATATGTATTCCCTATCATCGGGGGCCGGAAGATCGAACACTTGCAAGCCAACGTGGAGGCATTGGAGATATCCCTCTCCAAAGAGCAGATCAAATGCCTAGAGAGTGTTTCCCCTTTTGATCCTGGATTTCCACATAACATCTTCGTAAGTTGGCATCAGTTTTCGTCGTCCCGAACACTTGGTGAATGCTAATTACTCTGTTTTAGGGCGATGGCACACAGTACAACAGGTTTATCCTTTCGTCGGGTAACTTCGATCCGCGACCAATTTTAGAGCCTATCACTCCATCAAAGACTTAAGGAAGTACCCCAGAGCCCATGTTGGTAGCGATAAAGTCAATTCGTTTGTGCTAACATATATATCTAAGTTCGGAGCAAGTGTAAGGTGGTCCTGCATCGGATGCAGTGACTGTACGAGTTCAATACGAAGCTGCTTGCCACCTGATCTGTATCACGCGTTCTGATGAGTACTTCAGTTGGCAATAATTGAGACATTATCCAATAGTTTCAGAGATTCCTAGAACAGTTATCTGTAGGGTTTTCATGAAAACATCGTGCAAACATCGGTCTACAATCCATTTTATTTACTTAGCCGAAGTAGTGTAGTGCGAGAAAAGACTTGATTGCTACTTGCAGATGTGGGCCACGCTCCGCGTGCCCGGCCACGAATCCTTTTCGGCTATATCGGAAGCGCCCGGCATTTACCGATTCTCCGCCATAAGTATCTCACTTTTGAGTCTCCGACCCTCTTTCCGAACGTTCAACATTCCCCGTAGGTACTGTAGCTACTGTAGCATACTCGCAGCGGATGAGTTGTAGAGGCATAGGTAGAACAATAAACAGTACATTTTATAACTCAGAAAACATACAGCTACCGTTGTGAATGCTTCTTGGGAAGCAAAGATAGAGCGTCTCTTGAGATCAAACATTGCGCTGAAGGGCATTGCGCCACGCAACGAGCATCCACCTTCTCGATTTTGGCCGGTACGATGCAGGGGACACCTCTAATGCTGGAAACCGTCCTGAGAGAAGAAATCGTCAAGCGGGCTATCGGCATGGAGGTATATATAGTTCATCATGTACATTTGAAAGGCACATACGGACGCATCATCGACACGTCCGTGATCAAAGATCGCAGAGGACGACGATCGAGACATTTCAACGTTCGTCCCAGCAATAGTATATCTGTGCACACCTACGTACTAGCAGAGCATGAGCTCCTCGAAAGATGGTATGTATCTTTCAAAGCGTGCCGATTGAAAACATCTTCTAAAAGTGCAACAGGACGTTCTTGCCTTTACGAGTGGCCTTGAGATGCCAAGCCACACATCCGATTATCACAGAAAACCGATCAAGTACGCCAGGGGCAAGTGATGATGAAGTCGAAAATCTAGAAAACGTGTCTCTCGTAGCGGAGGATGAAGCAAGAAGAAAGGAAATTGAGGACCGGGCTCGAGATCATGCCAATCGTAATGGTATGGAAGCCAATCGAGTTTCGAAAGTTGGCTATTAACTCATGACAGGAACGTGGCTTCTGGATTCTCGTTTGAGGCATCGCAAGCTTGAGATTGAGGTAAACGGTACCAAGCACGGCAAAATATTTTGAAAAGGACGGTTCGAAGGCTCGCAAGGTTACACCGTTGTCACTGAAACAATACGGGATGCATCTAAGGATATTTACGTCAGGATCGACTCAACGGAACCTACCCCAATGACAAGGATACCATTAAGATTTTTACGGCCCAAATCATCAACATTCTATCCCGGCTTGCGGGTGGTTATTAAAGGACAAACAGTTGATGGGCAAGAACATTACATCGGCAGCTATGGGTTCGTCGGCGTCAGCGAGTATGAGTTAGAGTACGATGTCAGATTGATATATGTATTGCCATCTGGACCATATGCATATTTCGCACTTTCTTCGTTATGTCCATCTGGCAACAAAGTGGAATGGCTAGGCTATGTATATTAGTGGTCATGAATAAAAACTAGATCGATATTACTGGTAGTCTATGCGAAGTAATCATTCAGCCTTTCATATCCTGTGTCCTAGCTGTAAAGCTACGAATGATTCGCCACATATAACGTGTCACGCAGGGTCGTATATATCTACGCCTGCCTTCAACATGAATATGGAGCTACTCCCAGATATCTCCTGGTTCAACTACAGAAATTGTGGACCATCGTACGTTTGCTCGTATGTTAACTGCACGCACCTGACGACATATTTAAGAAGTTATGGAGGCTGACACATCAAACGTCCGGCCTTGTACTGTACAAGTTGTCACATGCGGTCGATCGATATGGAAGATGTTAGACGGGGACAGCCATACGTACGTCTTCGAACCAGAGGACGACATCAGGAAAAGACGTGCGAACCTTGTCGTCGTTGGAACCATCGCCCAGCATTTCAGTGACCTACGTCTGCTGGGATCTTACGCCTATTGTTATAATGATCTGCTTTGGTCGAAATGGTCATTTCAATTGATGAAACCCAATGCGTCCGTTTACTTAGAGGCATACGATGACGCGTTGGACGCCTTACGTCTCCTGCAGCGGAAGGTTTCACAGACGGGCAACAACAAATGCCTTTTGATAGATACCGATCTTGGACTCGGGCCCCGCATCCTCTTCGAAAGAGACCTTTTCGTCAACAAGGTAAGTCGGGAAATAAAGAGCATACTTGAATCGTCTAATGACCCAAGTTAGCATACCGACGGGATAAAGCTTAAAGAGTCACTACCGTGGTCTGTGCCATATCAATCTGCAAAACGTTTTGTGGCGGCCAGCGAGCGCAAAGTGTTTGCACTGTTGCTTGCGTATTATTCTGATGGGATCGCCATTGCGTCTAATGATTTAGACAGGAAGCTACGAGGTTCGCTTGTCGAAGTACACTTCACGCTCCACCATCGAGCTTTACCTTCATTCGACTGTGACCATTTTCACGCATGTGTTTCCAAAATCGTAGTGTTGCAGGAAGGTCAGGGAACTCCTCGCCCCCTGAGATGGAACAAGGAATATAGAGGAGATGATGAAACAGGGGATGACTTCCCCGAAGATGTCTGGTTTCCGACGCAAGTGCCTATCTAGGTCTCATAGTTACATGTCGTCCACGAAACTTTGTACAATGTATTTGTTTCTTAAGTCGAGGATAACAGTTCTGGAATCTGGAAGACTCTGCCTTGCAAACGTGAACGTAATGAAAGCGAATGCAGCTGTCACCCTTTCCTTCGTGGATTTCTTTGACATATGAAATGTTAAGGATAATCTTACAAGATTCACTGTGGCGGGCGCCCGCTGATCCGCCAACGGCTTATGTGGAGACCCTACATATCTCGGTCTCCGATACGACACAGCCGTATTCGAAACTGACGAACAACCTTATCATGAACTGCTTATCAAGGGACTAAGACGTAGATAGCCATAGCCGGTGCTCTTCTGTCCGAGGAGTCTAGGCTAATGCCTTCAGGATCCTTCCGAAATTCGCCATCTTGCACCAAACCGTCGTGTTTCCACGTAGTACCATCCTGGGCAAAGTATCGGCTAGTAAAATGAGATTCTCCGTAATATACAATTCCTACCAAATCAAAATCACCGTTCGCCACTTCTGAAGTGATTGATATAGAACGGTCAACCTTTAAGGACCCTTCAAAGGTCGTTAACTCCACAGCCAAGAGGTTTGGCAGTGCGATGAACTTTGCTACATTCACTAAATTTACATTGCACAGCGCACAACGAGCTCGAAGCTTGGTGCTCTCCTTCACCACAGATTCTTGACTCGAGCGTATACTGGGGTTAGTTGAGGGAAAGAATGAATCGTCTTGAGAGATAGTCATAGAGTTTGCGATATTGTGGCCATTGGGACAGCCTTGATGAATCTGCCTAATTGTAGATGAAGACGATAATAAAACAGATGCTATATCTGTGACAGACGCGTATTTACCTTTCACGAACGAGTTCAGTTTTGCCTTCTCCAGTAACCTTCTCATTTTCTCTCGCACGTACGTCAAATTTCTCTTCCCGGTGACCACTTGTCCGAACAAGATAGCTAACTTAGTCATGATATCATTATCAGCCAACGTTGTCGATTCTTTGAAGCGATCCTTCCACGCATTGTAAACAACAACCAGCACAGCATCGTACGCGCAGCTGTTCGAGTCCCATTTCACACCCAAGGGCGGAGTAATAGATAGGGTATTAGTACCTGCCAGTGATCGTTCTATTTCAGTCAATTCTCCCTCACCGGGGACGTTTCTTTTACGCTTCAAGTTTGCCTGATGGCCCTTTTCGTAGCCTTCGACAGGGATATCACTATTGTTGGAGCCCTTAGCGACTACATAATCATCTTCTTCATTTTCTTGCAGCTGGTTTTCTACTATCCGCCATTGTCTTATTGTCGGTTCTCTCTCAGCAACAGATAGAAGATCTTTCAAGTCCCAGTGAAGAGCCGGATGTAAAAATGCGGGACTATGGTCAGCGGCATGAGTCTGAAGAAACTGGTGGATCATTTGTCTTCGAGTAGGCCCTATTACTTCTAGCGGTAGTACGCCTTCGTATCGTCTTTTACTTATCTCATCTAATAATTCCAACTCTCTAAATTCCCTCGTTAATGCCCTCGAGCAACGGCCTACTATTTTTGTATGATCAAATCCTTGGATGATGATGGTTCCTCTAGCACTCGAACTTCTGGAAAGAGCCGTGTAGTATCCTTGATGAGTGCGAAGATCGGCAAGGTTAACGGCATTGTTAATCCTTGTATAACCTTGTGACACGTAATCTGTCATCGCAAAGTCGTATGCAATTTCCACTTGCTGTCTACTGAGTGTGAAAGTGTGACCACTCGGTGTCATTGCTTGAATTTTGTTCATCGTTTTAACGACGGGAACAACATTGGTAGGCAGGTTGGGAATATTTACATTTTTTGTGGGGTTCGTTAAATGAATAAATAAGGTGTCTAAAACTCTTTGTCCAAACATTCCAAATGTGTCGTGCCAACCAACAACAGTGGTTCGTTGACCGTTAACCATGCACAACTTGGTTGTGAAGTTATACTTCAAGATTATGGGCATACCATAACATAGCCGGAGCTTCCCTGCTATCTTTTTGGAATTCGTTCCAGGAGATTGCTCCCAGAGTAGGTCTTGTACGGCTCGAGACAGCTTGACCTGCAATTGCTTCTCAGTTTTATTGCTAGCGCCTTGCGACCGTCTAACTCCATCTTCTTCAGTTACTAAAGTATCTTCGCTGAAGAATTCAATAAGATCCAGCTTGTGCTCAGACGCGAATCTCTCAATACCTATTTCATTGATAACATCCCTATTAGTGTGAAGACCAGTGATAATGGCCACATCCCTGAACCTGGTCGAGTTGAGGGAATCCTGGCTATCGTCCTGGTTGGCAATCAAAGACTTTAGGAATTGAACGTCCTCAGGTGTACAAGCCTTATATCTCATATTTTCTAACGCCGTTCGAAAACGAGCATCGTCTGCTGTTTGCTCCTTTTGCCACATGTTTTGGTGCAGGATGACAATGCTTGTGACCATATGCCACGCTACTTGACCAATGGCTTGTTCCTGGCCATATTTACTTCTCGCGTTCTGGAATAGACTCGGGCTGTATAACGAGACCGCTTCCCCACCAATTGCTGGAGGGAGTTGTGCGAAGTCACCTGCAAATATCATGTTATATCCACCAAATACCGTGTCTCGTTTACCTGATATTCTGCATAGTTTACTGCTAATTCTATAAAGATCGTGTGCGGAACACATCGAGATCTCATCAAAGAAAATATAATCTACTCCTCGAAGTCGTTCTTGAATCGCACCCAAAGTCTTTACAGTGTCTGGCATGTTAAGACCGAAAGCATAATGATAAGTCGTGCCGTTCAGCAAGCTAGCCGCATTCCCTGTCAGCGCTACAATCATGATCCTATGGTTTCTCAAGACGCAATGAGAAAAAAGCGACTAAGGCCTTCAGCACTTGGCTTTTCCCTGTCCCGCCCATACCTCCAATGTACATATTCAGTTGAGTAGGAGCTTCGCTCTGTGCATGATTTGTGACGATATTAAAAGCTCTTCCTTGTTCTTCATTCAAAGAGAACTGATTGGACACGTTATCGCGCATTAGCTGACCTTGCACGGGAACATAATTTCTTTGCAAGTAGCTATAGTCAAGGACACGGACACCTTCGAAAACAAACGAGTACCCGTTATCCGGTACTCGAGTTAAAAAACGAATTGTATTCGTCCGCGAATTTATGACAGCCTCCTTTTCAGCTTTCACTAACTCAGTCCACTCGTTTGAAGAGAGATGAATGGAAGGTAGAGTAAATTTCAATGGTTGGTGCTTAGCAACAGGCGCAAGAGTCCCCCACCCGTTAGCCATAAGTAAATCGAACATCGCAGAGGCCGCTACTCTACTCGCTATTTCTTTTTTTGAAGGAACCGCGAAAAGATTCATAGTCTCTTCTCCAGTTTCTGGCTGTTCAGCAATTTGCCATTGATCAACGGAATGCACCCCTTCTGTTTCGGCGTCTTCAAACATTCTAGACATCCACGGACTACTGTCCACCTTCTCACCGGCACGCATCTGAGATCTAAAGTCATCCCGTGAGTCCAAACACTCATACCTCAGATTGAAATTTTTCATGACTTTAATGTAACGGTCAGCGAATGCATTGCCTCGAAAGCTCTCCTCCCACGATTGATCTACGAGTTTCAGATCACGTCCGCTCTGCCATGGTTTGAAGAACGTGAGCATCGTACAAGAGTAAAATTCAGGGTCGTCTCCATCTCGTCTCGGCGGGATACCTCCCAAGAAGTTAACCACGAGACGGTTCTTTGCTACTTTGGAGTTGTCCATTGTCAAAAACTTCAAGTGGTGCGTCTCCGCAAGAGGATGTTCCGTTTGAAAATTATAAGACATAGATGAAGGGTTTTTTTCTTGCCCTTTTCTTCCTCGGTGGCCCAACGTTGTCATCAATGTCCGCGACGTCTTTGCCGTGACTTTCATCTTCACTATCTTCTAACAAATATGTATCATCAGAAAGATTGCCTTTTTTTGCGTCGACAGTACATCACAAAGTCATACAAGCACATATCTTCTAGCGATACTGGGCGATGTATATAATCGAGAGTGGAGGAAACCGTCTCAAGTTTCCCGTCTTTTTCTACCACTGCGATCGTATCAGCTTTCAAATTGGGGTCATTCACGTCCCAATCAGCTCTCACTTGATGAACGTATGTTCTCCAGTAGAATGGAATGAAGTAATGGGATGTGTATTTGTCGGGATGACCGAGCAGATACGTACAGATCATAGGATCCCCGAGTTCCATTTGAGCGGAAGGCTGATTAGATATCTTCGTCATTAGTATTCGTCCTCTATGTACTGCTGCCATAGATTCCTCTTTAATTAATACTGCGTTGTTTTCTACAACTAGCCTGATACATTCAAACATGGCATAAGTTTTTAGTGCCGATTTGGTGATATAATCTGAGACATATATCAAAACCGCCTTGACAGCAGTGCCAGATAACAAGCTCGTAACGTCGGTGTTACAACGGAATATGTATGTCAGAATAGGCGTAACCGTGTTCATCCACTCGTACACCTGTTTCATGAAAATCGCACCAGTCTCCAGATCAACCATCGACGATGGTCGCAATTTCCGAGGGAATCGAGCCTTACATTTTTTCCATTTATTTTCTCTGCAGCCCTTATACATCTTTCTCTTACTTGTGCTGCCGTCCTGGTTCGTCATTCTATCACAGTTATGGATGTTAGAACGGAATAAAAGATCGTTGACGGTTTCTCGAAAGTAACCCCACCAACTCTGTAGCCGTTGACATTTAATACACTCATCGCTTGCTTCAAGGCATGAAGAAGGGGGGGTTACGGGCAAAGTGAGTACGGGGTTAATGTACAGCGGGTCAGCTTCACACTTTGCTATTGTTTCACTGACTTCTTCGAAGGAGGCCTCAATGAATCCAGTGTACATGTTGCTCTCCAGCCATTGAATCATAGCCTCCTGGAAAGAGCCAGATCTCTCCATCACAAGCTCACACATTTCGTTCGGGGACAAAGAACCTGTGTTCCATAGAATTGAATGTAAATGAAGTGTTAAACGGCCTTGCTGTTCCACTGATCCATAAAAGGCCTCGATCGGCCTGTATAAACCTCTATGTGTTTCGTCGAAACCTAGGACTACCTCGATAAATACGTTGACCATATAATTGAAGAAACGGGCTGCAGCCACAGGATTATTTGCTATCATTTTCATCCTCTCGTCAGACAGAAGGATGGTGTCTTGAAAGTCAATTTTCTGATCGGCGTAATACAAGCTTAAGGGATGCATGTTATCTGCGGGGGACAGTGTAATAAACCAAATAGGACTACCGCAATGGTATACCAAAGACCAGATTTCGTTTCGCATCCACTTCTTCGATGTCGTGGAACCATGCATGCTGCCTGTCACAGCATCCAGATGTTGTATAACCTCATAACAATCCTTCTCATGAGGGGTCGCGGGTACCACATGCTCGTCTTTCCGCAACCTATCAATAATGTCCGTCAGGGTGTTTTTGTCCAGTCTTAGGAAGCGGTCACTAATGTCTTTGAAATCGCTACGCCTGGCGATTAAAAACGATCTAGTAGTGGCAATCTTAATCTGTTCGTGACTGAAAGCGACGAAAGGGAATGATGGATCTGTCTGGAATCGTTTATCATGATACATCAAGAGTTGTTTCTTATGTTGAGTGTCTGATACACCTTCTAGAGAACCTACACCTCCCAAGCCATAAGGGAACAACCAGGGGAAAAGTTGGGGATATAACTGCTTGTTTCTGAATATACTTTGCAGGAAACGACTACGACCTATGCCCAACACCTTTCCACCTCGATTGAGATGTTTCAATGCTTCCCCTTTCATCTTGTCGACAGACATTGCCTGTAATTCCTGTCCACATATTCCATGAACAATGAAAGAACATTCTCCCTGTTCAGTCCCTATAGCTTCTTCACTTTCAAAAATGGCGGGGTCTACTGTTATGCCTGATGTGTCCTTCCCGCAAATGAAAACAGGTACTGGAGGTTCATGTGGATCGTACTGAGCGAGGTGCTCTCGCGAGATCGTGATATCTGCATAATCGGCATGATTAAGTTTCAGCCATGTTAACGCCTTCAACACCTTGCCCGAATTCACCAACAAAGGTGTACGCCTGTAATCTTCGAGAGTTGGAGGTTCAGCACCAGTGAACATGATCGCTATCACACTCGCAAAATCGTCCTTCGGAGGTGGAAGGATTTGATAGACATCTACCGTAGGAGAAGACCATGATATAACATTGGCTACCATTTTTCTTGATCCGTTATTGATCTTTACACAGCATACGGTGTGACGTATTCTTGCAACGAGCATCTTCTCAAAGAAATTTAAACATGATAGCTCTTCAGGCACTTTCCCAATCCAGAAGCCATTCGCGAGAGCTTTTGGAGGGACTCGACCAAGGCGTAGCTGTCGCCTACAATTCAAGCAGACGTACTCGCAATCACGGTCAATAATTGGACCTGAATATTCCTTGATAGGTTGAGTATCTGCATCTCTGGGAAGTCTAGAAACACCTTCTGCAGTTAATACATGGAGCAATTTCTCGATGTGTTTCACAAGCGACATACTCCGAAGAGGATAAAGCAATCCACATACAGCGCAGCCAGCCTCCTCGACTTGCTCTTTTTGAAACCTGGAACATGCCTTTGACAATATTTTATGCGCCTCACATCCAGTGATCGGTTTAGGAGGGAAAGATACTTTATCAACAGCTTTCTCGCTCACAACCTCCGATACAGTCACCGTCGGCGCCACGATAGTGACAAAGGTAGGGCATCCTTCACAGATATGAGACGACCCTCGACTGAGGATATCATTCCTTGACGATCGAGAGCCCATTACAATCCCATGGGCTTTCAGCACCTTGAGTGCGTTGGTAACATTGATCTTGTTCAATAATTGTGACAAAGGGAATACACAATATACGTGTCCAAGTTGTCGAGAACTAGGCAAAGCAGTGTCTAAAACATAATCAAAAAACTTGTAAGCTCCAGGTTTAACACGGGAAACTTCTAACGTTTTATACAAGCACGGCACTATCTCGTTGCTGCTGAACGTATACACCAAAGCGCCGCCGCGCAAAACATTTGATTGTTCTTTTTTAGGCATCGGCCTAGAAATTTCACACATCAACTCGAGGGCCAATGCAATAACATTGACCACCACAAGTAGCAATGCAGAGATTGCAAACATCACTAGGCTCTCTTCAAAGCAAGATACTTCTGAAGAGCGCGAGGAAGACACCCTCGCGCTCTCTCTTTCAAATTAAGTAGCACCACAAGGCAAACTCCGCCGATACACCGAAGAACACGAGGACTAAGACCATTATACCTGTCAATTTCTCATGAAACGCCACGTCAGATAAGACGGTTATTCCTGATGTCGGATTAATATTAAGTTCGTCGAAAAATAGGCGAAACACTTCGGCTGATATTTGGGAGATACTATACAAGGTAGTAAGAGAGAGAAAAAGAGAAGTATTGAGAATAAGTCGACAAGCTGCCTACTTCTTCATCGAACATTTGCCTCGCGTCTGCCTCTTCGGCGACCTATCAGCGCGTCGTTTATCTTTGACGCGCCGCCGCTCGATTACCTCTAAAACCAATTCGTCCATATCCCCCCCTGATGCTTCGTGATCCCTGATATAGGTCATCCATTCCGGGTTCGTAACGACCGATTCGGCCGCAGGGATTCCCAAGCGAGCGAGAATGGCGACGAACTGAATGTTCTGATTCAGATGAATACCGACTGTGGATGGGTACGTGTTAACGGTGTAGCCGACCATAGCAATGACAGGTTCTTTATCAATTCCCATCTCATCCCAATCATGGCTTAACATGTACTTCGGACAATCCATTAGAGTTGACCAGTCAGTCGCAGAGAAATCGAAGGGCTTGTCCCGAAGTGTGAAGTCGTAAACAGGAACTGAGGCGAAGGTAATCAGTCGCGACCTGCATTATCATTAACAAGCGCACCTTCGGCATCCCAAGGTAGAGAATCTTGGAACATCGAGTAAGAAGCCACCGACGCCTGCGACTTGGTGACAGAGCGGGCCATGAAAACGTGTCCCTTCGAAGGAGAAGGGATAGCGGATGACTCTGTGAAGATGTGTCTCGTTCAGTCCCCGGGGGAAAGAGAAGTAAGTGACTTACGTTGGGCAGACTTTTTATCTTTGTGCCGCGTCATGAATAGCGCGCACTCCTGATCTCTGGAGATGATAATGGACAGGAACTTAGGGAAAGCGTCGCCTAAGAAGCCAGTCTTGAGCTCTGTCTCTACCTCAAACATGCCGCCGGCCAAGCATCGATGAAGGTGGGTAGGCATGCCCTTAACCTCTACAGACTCTTTGAGCTTAACATCCTTGACGAATATGGTTGATACGAAGACCGCATTGCCGGTTGTCGCCGCAGGCCCATTCGCTAAAACAAGTTTGCGATCGAACTCTGAAGGAATATCGCCATTGGCCTTGGTAGTGGGAATGGCTCGTACGAGGGAAGGATTGGCACGAGATGGATTTATGAAGACGCCGTCGTTCACGAACTCGAGCGCGTTAAACACTTGACTATTGCGAAAAAGTTAATCAAAACGAAGTCAGTGATGCAAAGGCGAACTGACAGAACATCACGGCAACTCTGCAGCCCTGCATAGACTGTCTCGTAGATAGCATCCTCTTCATTAGACGAAGCTCCGGAACGAGAGGGAGTAGGTATCACCCTGTCACTGGTAAGTATAAGGCGCGATACGAAGACGATGTTCAACATACCGGCGAGACGCAAAAGAACCCGACTGGATCATCGATTGAATAGAGGCACCGTGGATCTCAGGAACGGACATAATCTTCAGAACCTCGAACGGACTCCGTATATTGTAAATAACGTTGTAAGACCTTGATGAAGAAAAGACACCTACCTAGTAGAAATATTGTTGATATCACCTTGAGCGTTACTCGAGGGGGTGGACGCTCCCATGTGAGCTCTATGAGCCTTCGCTGCTGCTTCTGCTTTAGAGATTGGAGTCACTGGCGGAGCCATCGACACTGATTCCGTTTTTGATGCCGCTGGTGGGGGTGGAGTAGACGAGACGGTGGTTAACTTCTTGGCCTCCCTTCGCGCCTTCACAGCTTTTGCAGCGTTCGATATCTTCTTTACCTCGGCTTTTGGCTGGTGCTCTAAGTGTATAGTACTTATTAGTAAAGTGCAATACGTGAAAAGATCAATGCACCTTTGATAGCAGCAACTTCAGCGACATCCTGTGTGGTCAACTCCTCAAAAAGGGAATCACCTTCGAACTTCTCGTCATCGGAACCAGGAATGGTGGGCTCTTCGTCTAGCTCGCCTCCATCGCCACCGATATCCTCGGAAGTGGACCATGCACTGATATCTTCTTCGTCTTCTATGAAATCAGCGTCGTCAACATCGTCTGTGCCGTCCTCTTCGTCGCTACCCCCAGAAGTGTGATCGTCGTTATCGGTGAGTCCATGTTCTTCTTCAACTTCAGCAACATCGCCGGTCACTTTGTTACTCTGAACGATATCGCCATCATCTCCGCTCTCACTAGTCAAAGATCCAAGGTCCTCAACGTCTTCCTCGCGACTATAAAGGTTTGTTGAACGGAATGATATAATGCATGATAGAGACTCACGTAGTGGCTACCTCCTTCTTCGACGTCCTTCCATGTCTTGCGGCAGGCGCAGGCTTCGAGGTCGAGGCTGGGATCTTGTCTACGTCACCCTTCTGAGAAGTTCCCTTGGCTGATGCAGGACTCCGAAGGTTCTTCTTTGAAGTGGCTCTGAAGCGAAGATGACAGGTGAGATAACATGAAGCGAAACAGGTGGTACTCACGAAGGTGGTTTATGTGAAGTAGAGGCACAACGACGTTTCGAGGCTTTATTCTGAGTCCTGTAGGTGTCAAAACGTCAATAAAAAGCGAGCTTCTGAAAGAGACAGACAACGAACGCCTCTGATTCACGGGATTCAACTGCAGCCCTCGAAGGTACATGGACACGTTTCGAGGGACATTCTTTTTCGATGATGTCTGCATCTCTACATGCAAGAGATGTGTAAATATCAACTCATATATTCATCATACTTATGCGACAGGGGACTGGCACGTTTGACATGGCGTCTCTTCCCGGGAGAGCTCGGCGAAGTAGGATTATGAGAAGAAACGGCCTTGAGGTCACTAGGAAGACAGGAATTAATAAACGCGCGATGACTCGAAGTGGATCACCTTGGTTTAGTCTTCGACGCCATGACGGAGTACAACCAAGGATGGAAATTGCTTAGGAATCTTATAACTTTCAGATTCATACATACAGCATGTGAAACCTTTGTCGGGCACGGCGGATCACCACAATCCCGCAATCCGACGAGTTCCATCAGATGGGCACGTCCTAGAAAGTAAGCAACCCTGCATGTTAGATAGGTTTGAAAGCCCGCGGCAGGAGGACAGATCATGCGCCATAGAAGCCAAAAGGTCTAAACGTTTCACTCAGGGCGTATCGTACCCTGTATTGATAAGGACGACTTGAAGGGTGTGAACAAGCGGCGTTCATTAAGGCTTAGAAGGTAAGAAGCGAGAACACAGCCAATCCTCCACCCTCTTACAATGAGCGAAGACTATGACACCTACGAAGCAGGCAAGCTCACGATCAATCACCCCGCACTTTCATTGACAATTCTTGTATTACGCAGCTGTTCAGCTCCATAACTTGATCAGAATTCGAGCAGATGGGAACCTGGGACTCTGCATGGTACAAAGCGACACCGTGAGTACATTGCTAATCAAATTAACTACGTCTAAACTTCATTCAGAAATGGATCCAAGCGAGAGGCTACGACCTAACCGACTTGAACCCCTTTCACGGCGCGAAACTAGTTAATGAAGGTCAACAACTAGAGGCTTTATTCGCCATGCAAGGAATCGTAACAGATGTATCATTGGCACCGTTCTCTCACTTCAGATCGTGAGCGACCATGAAGACGTGCCCGAGAAGTCCAACTCACAATTCATATTAGGCCCATCAGCGCAAATCAAGCCAAACATTTGCGACAATCGATATCTTTAACCGGCTACGGTCTTCAAGCATTCGAAATTGCAGTCCAGAACATCATGGAGCTTTATGCACGATTCGCTCGCCTCATGCCCAAGAAGTCAACGTTAAGACCAGCGGATTTTATAACCACTAGAAGTAACGCGCTTGGCGAGGACGAGTCCACGATCGACTTCAGTAACCGCTTCTTCACCTTGCGTAAACACGCTACCACCGATATACTTCCTATCCAGAAAGAACTTGACCCATTCGACCGTCTCTCAAACGCACGAAAACATAAATACGAGTACACCAAAGACAATGAAATCAGGATAATGGAGGCTAAGTCGAAGGATAACGAATGGTACGTCACATTTGACGAGAAATCAAATGGTGTTCATACTAGATTGCAGGAAATTCAAGAAGATTAAGTCTTCCGAGATAGCGGTCGGCGATATCGTTGAAGTCCAAGTAAATTTCACTTTGATTCCACTCGGAAACAACAAATACAGTCTCAAAGCCATATTCAGAGAGGTGGCTCATTTCGACAACACACTTGCAATGGTCAGTTGCGTGTCCATTATAGACCGAGCAACCGTGCTGATCAATTTACAGAAAGCTGCTGTCAAAGCACAAGTACGTCGAGCTCATACAGTGAAAGAGAATGCACCAAAGCCATTGAAACATATCATTGCCTATACAGAGGAGGAAGAGGACGACGAGGCCCTGTTGCGGGTGAAGAACGTAAAGTTGACTAACAACGAAGACGGCGTTTGGGCTGGACCTTCGACTGCTGTAAACTAGATAATTCGCCTATGATTAACATATTTGTACAGTTGACTTATAAGCGGCTGAGCGAAAGACAATTACAAGACCCAATACAAACCTATTGCTACATTCAAGATGTGGTGTTAAGTCCCTTCGTCCGTGACGACAAGGATAATAGTTATACTACACCGTGCAGAGATAAGTATATGAGCCAGAGGGACACCCATCCATGTCGTCATTGTTATCGCAGCTGATCTTGTCAAGGAACATTGTAAGCGCCACAGGGAAAATAGGTACGAATGTCGCAATCATATACGAAGTCAGAGCATCCTATACTACCTAGATGTCAGGAAACTCGACGCCACATCAATGATAACGCTCACCTTCTATAAAGAAACATACTACTATTTTTATCGTCAAGAGCTGTCTGACCCCTTCGTATAAAGGAGCACGTTATCAGCATCATAGCATAGGCTCCAATGTCGACGTCAATATCTATCGCACTCGGTAAAGACAATCTTTC
This sequence comes from Pleurotus eryngii var. eryngii, assembly GCA_029467805.1. Lineage (NCBI taxonomy): Eukaryota > Fungi > Basidiomycota > Agaricomycetes > Agaricales > Pleurotaceae > Pleurotus > Pleurotus eryngii. The sequence goes on along the minus strand of SZVJ01000004.1, from coordinate 1,846,011 downwards.
ATCATTAACGCTGCAAGCCTCACCTGCTTTCTAGTAACAATACAAGGACCGATGCATTATTATCGCCTAACTGCAACAGGCCCAGATGTGGATGTTGCACGCCGAGCTCGTGACCTAATAATCAACCGAGGACGCATGATATTCAATTCATTTTTTCTGAGACAAGGTTCGTATCGTTCAACTAATTAAGTTATATTCTCATTGTATGGCAGTCCATCTTCCCCCTGGACATGGCAGCTTGCGATGCTTCATCCTTCGTCTCCATCGGATCAGCGGAGCTGTAACCATCGATCAAGTCAATGGACACAGCACAGTCATATCATTTGCTGGGAGGATCATCGGGAGACGGAATTCGTGGAGGGAGAGAACCCACCATGTCTTAGATGAGACAGTCGTCTTGCATCGGACACGTAGGAGATAGTTTCCTATTTAGTCCAGTGGTTCATTACCGCCAAGAAGTACTTGTGCTCGATCATGATCGATCGGCTTTAATTAGTGTGTCTGATTTAACGGTTTTTGGCGGACGTGGTCACATGCATGGTGGGAAGATTTAGAATTGCGTGACCTTGGGAAGGATGCCTTGAGACGAGGTGAGTGTAGCTATTGCTCGAGAAGATGTGCGACAGGATTTGTCTACACTTCGACAACCTCAAGTTTGGATACTCTGATGATCGATGTTTTGACGTTGGCACACTCGACTTCCCAACGTAGCAAGGGGAGAAATCCAGTTCCTCTGGGGGAGGTGGGGGTTTTCTTTAACTCGAAGAGGTGAGTTTCGATGTTCCAATATTCCCAAGTCGTTTCTAAAAGTTAGGAAATTCCTGGGTTCAGGCAAGACGTCGGATTTCACTTGGTTTAAACCACGAATTTCCCAGCCTCGGATATCCCAAGCCTGTACTCGAAGTTGGACTTTCGGATATTGGAAGACAGGGATCCGCACGTTGAGTACCAGGTGTTGATATTCCCATATTCCTTCTCAAAGACGGATTCCCAGGTCTCCGTGTTTGTGCTAAGGAATTCCCATGTTCCGACTTCGGATGTTCGAGGCTTCAACAGCTGAGAAGCAACTTGAACGCAACGGAGAGAGAATAACTGTCCTTTGGGGATCAGACAATCGGCTTCAACACGTACAACAACCCACCAAGTAAGTCCCAGCGTGTATCTTCAATGTAGCCCCGCCGACTCATCGTTGTCGTGAACGCAGGGCGTCTCGACTCCCGACTCCCAGACCGTTAGCTGGCGTCGCAAACGGGGTGCGTCTAACCCCATCTATCGCATTCGTTTCCATTCGTTCTTTTCATCTTCGTCTTCGTTTTCGTTTTCGTTCCCCCATCCACGCCCACTCCCCTCCTCCTTCCTCGCCAATCGCTGACTTCCTCCACAGCTCCCACCTAACAGCGCCGCGAACCGCTCACGCCCAAGACTACACCCACGACGCAGGTGCGTCCCTCTCTCGTTTACCCTCCTCTCCCTTCCCTCCCCATCTCCCCCCTCCTCGTTTCCCATCCTCCTTACCGGTCGGCATTCTAGGCGAACGACGAGGGTTGTGGTGAGCGTGAGCGTGAGCACGAGATGACAAGCGAGGCCTTGTGTGAGTGAATTCCTACCCATAGACCGACTGATCGCGATCCCGCGACTGATTGAGTAAACAGACAGGAGGACCATCTCCGTCAACCCCTGCGAACGAACGGAAAAGGGGCAGCGAGGTCCCAATCTCCTCACTGCTAGCTCAAAGTCCCAGTCACACCTCGTTTAGATCCCTTGCTCGGTAAGTGATCACCAAACCCGTTTATTGTCAGCCTACCTAATGACGTTACACTTGTGGTAGTTAGCAGGTTTCCTATGGGCACGCGTTGGAGACACAGGCGTCGATTGCACCCCGAAGCCCTTGCGTCAGAATTCGCATAGTCAGCGCAACCACCCAATGCATCCACCGACACGGTACACGTCCAGAACCAACAGATCCCCGATCCACTCCCGCCACGCACACTGCCACACTGGCGCTCCGACGCAGCTCAACGCACGCACACGGACCTGGTGAACGTGGCGAATTGGCGAACATCTGTGTCAGTATCGACGCCGATGACACGAAACGGAAGGGACGGAGGGGCGAGGTGAGAGAATGGGAGGCGAAACGAAAGCGAAAGCTAGAAGCTAGAAGCTCAGCAAGAAAAGGAAACAAGAAGGAAGAAACGTGGAACGAAACGAACACGGGGACAGAGAGGGAAAGGGAAAGGGAAAGAGCAGACGAAGAAGGCACGAAACGGATGGTAAACAGATGGTAAACGAGATAGACGGACGTACCCGGGCAACCCACATGTCCACGCGTCCACCTGACGACTCGATGACTTGGAAGGCGGCATCGACCCATGCGGGATCCCGCGTCGTTGCATTGTGCAGTTGTCTACTGAGAAAGGGAAAGGGTGAGTACACTACGAGCTATGCAGACGACGCCGAGCTGACGGACCTTTGGGTAGCTGTGTAGTTGCAGATTGTCCGTATAGCACGCGAGTCCACGCCGATCGCGGGATCGCAAGCAAGCCAAGGAGAAGGCGCTGGGTATGTTCACGCTCGACGCACTCGGCGAGGACGAGAACTGGGATGCGAGCTAGCGAACAAAAGTGAAAGACGGGGTGTCAGTGAACGACGACGACGAAACACAACGAAGGGGAGGGCCTGGGATGGGATGGGAGGAAGACGTACCACCACGGGAGAGAGGGGAAAGCAGGCGGCGGCGGCGCTGAACGAACAGATCGACGCCGATGATGGGGAGGGGAGATGGACGAGGCTGAGATGAGGAGAGGTGCAGGTGGAGCACGACAACAATGGGGAGGGGAATGAGGAGGTCGGTGCAGGACAAGATATCTGTAGTTGTCCTGTGCAACCCCGCCTCGAATTGACCGTCGTGCGCGTGCGTGCGCGCGAGGGAGATACGCCCGCGTCCCTGCATTTCAGCATCATAGCGGCATCGCCAACAAGTGGACGCTGTGGCAAAGGGTGAGTGTGGTATCAGTGTGTCGTGGACGGGACACTTACTCGACAGGTTCTTTGCTGATACAGGGCCGCGACCATGCTTCCATGAACAGCAACGGCTACAAGTACGAGTATTCAACGTCGCGCTTTCACAGAGAACTAGCCTACATTGCTGTCAGTATACGGCGAGCACGACAACGACGACGACTGTGATCACTCACGGTTGCTATGGCCCTCAAGTTGGGTTCTTCTCTGCGTCGCTCAAACCTGAGATAATCGTACTTACAAGTACAAGGTATTCCTAACCTCAGAACCTAGGTTTGCCTTTGCTCGCAGTAGGGCTTGGAATTTCCCTACTTCAATGTGAATTAGATTTTCTATATTGCCTTCCTTTGTCTTAGATCTCAATGTATACTACCCAAGGACATTGTAGACAATTTTACAACAAATATTTCTCCTGATTAGTAAATGCAACAAACCATGGTTGACCGAAGTTGAGCACTAATTAGAGAAAAAATACTGAGTACTGAGTCTTCAGAACAGTACAAAATATACTACCCTTCTCATTCCAACAACGATACAAAAGAATGAGAGAGTCCAAGATTTTTTTTATCAAAATAGTCGTTGAAAATGTATGAACCCAATCTAACTTGAGAGTAGTATGCCGTACCAAATGTGGAAATATTATTTGTAGTTCCCCCCGCATTTTTATAATAAGCCCCCCCGCATTTTTATAATAAGTCCCCCCCCCCCTCCGCATTTTTGTAATACCCCCCACATTTTTTTGTAGTCCCCCCATATTTTTTGTAATACCCCCTGCATTTTTTTGTAGTCCCCCATATTTTTTGTAGTTCCTCCCGCATTTTTAGTAGCTCCCCCTCCCCCCAAATTTGTTAAAATCAATGTGAAGTGAGATAGTGCCCCCCCCCAGGAAATTTAATAAGAACTCAAGATATCACACCAGTTGGTAACGACACTGATAGTACTATTATAATTCAAGTCTATGGAGTTACTATACAGCTACACTCGCTTCTTATGCTGAGGGGAGTGAATAGCAGCAATGCGGTCCAAAGGTGTGACAACAAGAGCTGGATTACCTCTTGCAGCCCAAAAGTTTGCAACTGCACTAGTCCCCTTCTGAGTGAGCTGAATAGACGTTCCAAACCTGGTGTACTCAGCCTTGCTTCGACTTCTCATGGTTGCATGGCTGTCCACTTTGCCACGCCAGAATACCTCAACTAGTCCCTTTGTACTAAAATCAAGTTTGTTAGTGTTTCAATCTAATCCATAATTGAAAGCACTTACTGCTCGAAATCAACCGCCACTCCATACTTTCCCCAGAGGAAAGCACCACCTTGAATGTGCCTTTGAGCTGTATCATCACCAACTGTCCACCCCTTCTCTTCCTTCCTCCCAGCCCACCACATCCCATATGCGATCTCAATTTCATCTTTGTCGGTGTGCAGAAAATTGGAGAAATTGTCGTGAGTAATTGTAAGGGCGTTGGCGAATGGATGATTACTGTCTACTCCATCAATGGTTTCTGCAGCAAATGATGGGATTTTGTTTCTTGAAGTCAAATTAGCCTAATATGAAAGTGATAGTAAATTGAGCGACATACTTTTTGGCAAAATCATCCATTTTCTTTGCTTGTGCAGGGAAAAAAGAGACAAGAAGTTGTCATGGTACATCTTCGCAACATTTGACATGCGCGGAATTAATTCCAAGTATCTATGCTGGTATTCAGTATAGGTTATAACCAACAAAATGGAACTCACTCGGCTTTTGCATGCTTTGTTGGACGGTGGGCATAGCTTAGAAGGCACTTACCCTTAGCTCCCATTGGGGTGTGCCAACCAATGGCCTCCATTTCCCCTCGTCTCTGCTTACTCTTTGCCTCAGCATCTTTACCCATTGCCTGACCATGAACCTTGAGAGTGGCTGCATCTTCAGCTACGTGTTTGCTGCCTTTATGGGCCTATGTGGAAAGTTTATCACATAGAACCATTGAACCGATTAGAAATGTGAGACTGACCGCATTGGAAGTAATTGCGATTCCAACTCTTGTCCACCTCATTAATACATCAAGGTTGTCCTTTATCTCTTCTCGTATTTCTTTTGACATCCCCCGCCAAGATCTGAAAAAATGTGAGTCTAATGAATCACATTGATGGATATAGTACTCACCGTATACGTACAATTCCAATTATATCAAAATGACCAGAATCAGTGTTGATGATTAGATGGGTCCCCTGCTCATGGATCCAAATAATTGTATCATGGGGAAATTCAGGGTCCTCCTTTTGTAAAGGAGCAGACCTATGAGTTTCCAGGTGAGCAAGTCGGGCAAGGAGAGTGTTGTCCGATATGACGAAGTGAACATGGGTGTCCTTGCCCAGAAATGAGGTAAGAATCTGAGTATCAAGTTTTCAGATACAAAGTTTGAATAAATGGCAGTAAAATAACTCACTTCACGTATGATGCCTTGCTGCTGCCGTCGCTGTTCTTTTACCTGAAACTTAAGAACTGCAATGGTGGTGGTCAAACACTTGATTTCCTCCGCTTGCTGTTGGTTTAAAGAGCTATGCAACTCTGTGATAATCTGGTACAACTAGATGAGTTTGGTGACATTAGTGAGAGTTGTACGTACCTTTTCCCAGATCTCATGCTTTGAGCGCTCTTGCTCTGAATCACGAAGACGCTTAACTTTTTCCACTAATTTAGCATCTTCGTTAGCTGTTGCAGCCTCTGCCATTGTGGCCGCTCTCTGCTGCTGTCTGGTTCTTCGATCTTTGCGTTGATATGTAGAACCCTAAATGCAATTTAAGTGAAATTCAAGAAAACATCAGTGTACATACTTTTCCAGATTTCTTCTCATTTTTATTTACTATCATCGCACCGCTTACATTCTTCACCTCTGGCTTCACATCATCTTCAATCTCCCCCTCCTCTAGCTCAAGATCAGCCAGAGCTTGGTTCAGAGGTGTAACGGACGATGTTATCTGATCTTATCACAGAAGTATGTCAGTAATACGAACAAAGACAATAAGCTGCAGGACTCACCGAACTCGGCGATAAGGGAGTCATATGTGTCATTGTCAATGTCGAACATATTTACACCTGTTTCAATGAACCGAAAATGTGCGTCATTATAGGCACTGTCGTCAAATTCTGCAAGATCAGCAATAGACTGATTTAGGTTGATTTCTTCGATCTGGGGTGGTCGAAGGGTGCCAGTGTTGTCTCTAAATGCACCCATGCCAAGGAGGCTGTCCAGAATTGTTGTTTTCGTTGTATCCATTAGCAGTGCTATGCGTAATACTGGAGGGTTGGTGGTTAGACAATATTGTGACAATTGTGACGGTGTAACCCAACTCTTCTTCTCATCCTCACCGTCAGCGTAGATCTGGGCTGAGACAATTGTCGATGCCCACGCATTGGCGAAGATTGTAGATCTGGGCTAACGCCCACGCAATACCCTTTTGCTGTCTTCCTCAGGAAGTCTCATATGTCTTTGCACTCACTTACACTCACACACTCAGCACCTACTGAGAGAGGGCCTCCCGCGCCACCTGTGGAAGGAGGACGCCCTCGCAGCCGTATGCGACAACTTCTACTGCCGAGGTGGGAATGCAGAAATGGAGGGAGGCGGGGTTATCCCTCCCTCGCACGCATGCACACGCACGACAGTCAATTCGATTTCGAGGTGTGGCTGCACACGACGGCCACGAATATCGTGTTCAGCGCCGTCTGTCTGTCATCCTCCTCGCACTGTCATCCTCCTCACACCCCTCGTCTCCGCCTCATCCATCTCCCCTCCTCATCGTCCCCGTCGTCGGCGTTGATCTGCTCGTTCGGCGCCGTCGTTGTCTGCTTTCCTCTCTCCTTCCCATGGTACGTCTTCCTCCCACCCATCCCCTCCCCTTCATTGGGTTCGTTGTGTTCGTCGTCGTCGTCGTCGTCTGCTGACATCCCGTTTTTCCCTTTCGTTCGCTAGCTCGCAACCCAGTCCGCCGTCGCGGTTTCCGTCCTCGTCGAGTGCAGACGAAGACGAGGGATCGAGGGCGTCGAGCGTAAACATAGGCAGCGCGTTCTCTTTGGCTTGCTTGCGATCTCGCAATCGCACTCGGGGTGGAATCGGGTGCTATACGGACAACCTGCGACCACACAGCTACGCAGAGGTACGTCAGCTCGCTGTTGTCTTCGTCGATTATCGTATACTCACCCTTTCCCTTTCTCCATAGATGAGGGACGCGGGGGTGCTCAACAATGCAGGCGTCACTTCAACGAAGCCGGATCCAGCGTGGTTTCTTCGACGCCGCCCCGCAAACGGCGGAACACAGGCGTCGATCGCACCCCCGCTCCCCGGAGCGTTTACGTTCGGAATTCGAACACCCGATGCACGCACCAACACGCGTACGCTGCACGTTCAGATCTCGGAAGCAATGGATGCCCGATCCACTCCCGACACGCACACTGCGTCTCCGACACAGCCTAACGCACCCACACCCAACGCACCCACACGGACCTAGCGAACCTAGCGAACCTAGCAAGGATCCATGTCAGTATCGACGCCGATGACGCGAAACGGAAGGGACGGAGACGGGGTGCGAGAGAGAAAGGGAGGCGAATCGAAAGCGAAAATGAAACAGGAAAACGAAACAAGAAACGCGGAACGAAACGGACACGGGGAACGGAAAGGGAAAAAGCAGATGACGAGGGCGCGAAACGGACACCACACGAAGTACTAAACACAGTAGGCAGACGTACACAGGCAACCCATGCGTCCACGCGTCCACTCGACGACTTCGAAGTGTCCGCTTCTCCATCTTTGAGCGCAGACACGTGAGTATCCCACTTCACAACTACAGTACGATACCCATCTCACGTCTTCATGCGCACAGCACTGCCGCAAATGCGGGTCCATCTTCTGCAGCACCTGCACGTCCCACACCACCGCCCTCCTCGACACCTCCTCCATTCGTCAGCAGATCGGACCACTCACCGCATCACGTCATCCCTCGTTCCCTCTCACTCTGCCATCCCACATCTCCACGGCTCGAACGACTCGACGACCCAAGCACTGCACTACTAACTAACTACTCCACATCTCTTCACTCCCAATCTCTCCCCTCTCCTCTGATTCGCCCCCCGCATCCTTCCCCAAGCTTATCCCCTCCCTCTAATCCGACTATCGACTACTCTATTCTACCCCTGCCAGCTCGCCCAGCCCTGAAATCCCTTGACCATCACTCCGTCCCGTATACGCTCGTTCACCCACTGTCACCAAACTTACCCTGAATAATCGACGTAGCGCCATTCGACGCTCTATGCACTCATTCGTCGAGGAATGGTACCACTGGGAGATTCCGGACTGTAGGTGAGTACCTCAAGTCGCCGTTGAGTCGAAAACTTACCCGCATACACAGGATACCGTCGATTACTTCACAATCTTCCACCACCCGCCCACCGCCACACACCCACCACCTACCAAAATCCCCGAAAACCAAGACCTCGTCAGTCGACTCTACGCACCCCGATTCACCCCGAAATCATACCCTCAAAAAACCTGACCCAAGAAAATGAAAACCCCGCCAATCGATGCTATATGTGCTGATTCGCGCAGAAAAGACGTTCTCGAAAAACTCAAGGCCGGGGAGGGAACTCAGTGCGCGAGCGGGAATTGACGCTGTGTACGACAACGTGGGAGCTTGCATTGCGTGCAGGCTTTGTGTGGAGGCGCTAGAGGGAGGAGTCTGGTGGAGGGACGGGTCGATCGAGCTTGCATCGATCGCTCGTATCCGCGCCAACGTTAACGTTTACCGGCTTACCACCCATCCCAATCGCAATTCCATCGCATACGCAGACGCATACACCAACCGATGTTGAGCACCCAGTGCGCCAGTCCGCCGTTCGTGGCTGCGAATGAACTCACGCATGCACGCCAACGTGAACACGACGACGAGGATGAAGACAAGGGAGATCTGGCTGGGAGATGGTCAGCTAACGCGCAGAGTACACAACGTATCGACGTTGGGCGCGTTCATATGAACATGAACATGCAGACGAAGGAGAAGAGGGATGGAGACGGGGATGCAGCGAATCGAAGGGGACGCACATACCAAGTACACTGTGAGGTCGACGCACCGCACACGCTGTCACCGTCGAGATTGAGCTCGAACGGGGATCCGATGCACTCGACGACAGGAGTGTGTGTGTCTGAGCATGGATGCCCAGTAAGTGCGTGCTCGTACATTTGCGCAGAACATGTTACTCACCTTGCTATTCCATTCGTTTCGGTTTGGTAGGGATGCTTGCTGGCTCCACATCCATCCGACACCCATCCAAGAGTCGAGTGTACAAGGGAATGTACGAACGAACGACCGCAACGACAAGCGCGGACGCTTGACTGCGTATCGCGCGGGCCTGTGCAATGGAAGGCATCAGTCGATGCAACATGGACATGAGGCGACGACAGGGCAACTTATGGAGGATGCGATGGCGGCAGACAGCTGACAAACGAGCGAGGATGGGCGGCGCTGGGGGCTGTACAGCGGTGGTGACGATGATGGAGAGGATGTCAAACGTGGAGCGAGGGGAGGGAGGACAGTCAGTAAGCGACCCGCAAGGCCAGGGATGATCACGTACACAAACCCATGGAGACGTTAGCACACGCGTCAACATGACCAGGATGATTCGACGTTGAGCACGTCTGCCAACTGACCACAGAGAGGGTCTGAGCAGCGAGGCTGCTGCAGTAGGAAAGGCGTCAGCGTGCTGAAGAGAGACGAAGCAGCGAATGAACGTACCGCACACACAGCACGAACGAATGTCCTATTGATACACGAGCGCCGTCCTCGCTTGGAACGACTGCTACCACGCAGGCACGGCGAGCGAGCTAGATAAGTGAAGATGGATACACGGACAAATCAGGCAAGCGAATGGGCGGAGAACGGGGAAGGAAGGAAGGGACGTACCCCACTGATGAACACAGACGGCGGCACCACGTACGAGACGTCGACATCGACATCGACATCGACGTAGCCCACGGCCATGGTAGACGAGTAGGTTGGCGCTGAGAGAAAAGGTCAGTCGCGGTCGGACTGCATGAAGCAGAACAATTCACTCACCCGTAGATTGCAGGCGACGACAGCAGTGTTGGACTGGCGGCTAGGTACTCACGTACGCGCGCGCGCGAGATACGTAGCGTCACGGACGCCTCCTCCACCCGCACCTTCAGCGCCTCCCGACCCGGGCACCTTACTTGCATGGACCCCGGTCTGTGTTCGTGTCGAGTTTGTGTGAATGCCAGATTAACTCTCCACGGTGTGAACACCCACATTGACGGCGAACGGGGCTACTATTCAATTAGATGCACCAAGACGCCTGCCGAATTTCCCCCGGCCTCCCGAGAATACCATTGCTATCGCATTCCGCAGAGATTCTGACGACATCATTTCTAATCCCAGCAAAGAGGAATGGATCCGTGAACAAGCAACTGAATTTCTCCCTGTCGATGGAACGGAATACTATCAGTATCAACCTCAACCTTCTGGTTCTGGTTCTGGCTCTCGTTCGCCGCGCCCACTTCCTCCTCTTCCCATACGAACGACAAACCCAGCGACTTACCACTTCACCCCCCACTGACCATCCCTCCTCTATTCCTCGTACACAAACCTCCCATCTCCAACTTGAACCAACGTCCTCGTCCTCACTGCACCATAAAGGAAGCCTCAGCCCTCTTCTCCCCTCCAGCCACCGTCATCATTCGCGCCTTCGACAATGACCCTCGACTCGACTCGACGCAAGCCTACGAATCGGATGTTAGCAAGGGGACACGACACCTGAACTATCAAAATGATGGGGACGCACGGGAAAAGCCACGAGTGTGGAGAAGGGGACGATGTGGGGCGAACGAGCCTGGGGACGCGAACGAAGAAAACAAGGACAGCAGGGCTCACAGGACGGAACCGACACTGCCTCGATCCACTCCGCCTACGCGCTGCAAACAATGCGCAGGATGCCATCGAACACCCGCTCGAGACGAAGGCTGACGACGGGGTCGTACCACATCGCAGGCGCTGCCTCGCGCTCCACCTCCCAATCCCAATCCCAACACCACGATCCCAACGCCTCCCCACGAGCACTCGCACTCCCAACGACACAACTCACTCACCCCGCAATCCTGCCATCCCAGCACCATAAGCAAGACACCCACAACCCACGAAAGCATGCTTCCAACGCCGCAACATGACATGTGCTCCCTCACTGTACGGCAGCGGCGATCACGTGTTCAGCGTCCAGCGCTGTTTGTTATTCGGTATGCAGTGTGCCATCCACACGGGGTCCACACTGTGAAGAGATGTGGGGGTTAATGGGAGCCAGCGAGTGAGCGAAGGGAGCAGACGAAGGGATGGGAGAAGCGAGGGGGATGGGGCTTAGCTTACCGGGCCTGCGCATTCACAGCGCTTTGGTGGTGGCCGTGATGGTAGATAGTGCCTCGATGGTCGTGCCACGATGAACGGGAACAAAGAAACGCGAACGGGGACCCACTGACTCACTCACCCTTCCCCATTCCCGTCGTAAGTCAGCAGTGTATGGCATCTTCCTGGACACTTCCCGGACACAACTACAGACTACAGACTACAATTCACAACCACGACCGATCCTGTCACTTCAACTCTTCCCTGCCCTGGTTGCCATGACTGGGGTATACAGCCTAGGACCTGGGAGTGGTTGATTATACGAAGCTAGTGTAGAAATCTCACGTTTGGAATGAAGTCAGATTGGGTTTGGGACGGCCACCAAACAACTGTGAGAGGGCGACTGCACTATGTCAATGACACAGCCCTCTCTGTTCGCATACACATTCAACCATCATCAGTGCAGCTGCTTCCCCAGCTCATTCATACACACGATGGAGCCAGTATCCTTCTACTATTGCTAATGTACGGCCACCACACTGTTCCCTTCTTCGTCCCACACTAGTACAGTTTCAATTACATTAGGTTTAATTATACATATTTCATTGGAAGATTGTTGAGAAGCAATGAATGCTGAGGTGACTTAAGATAGAGTGAAGAGGGTACACATCTTTGACAAGGTGCTCAATCGTCTCATTGGAGGAAAATACCATTCACAGTTGGTCAATTAGCATCCATATCTTAGCCATGCCGCTGGTTGCATGGCTTCTAGGCTGATAGCTAAGCTTCTAACATCGATTCTCAGACTTCAATATCTGAAAGACGTGGACATGTCTAATGAATTTCAATAACGCAAAGCGTCGCCGAAGAAAATAGGGAGGGAATATGCGGACGCGAGCTAGGAAATGCACAGAAGTGCCAACGTGTAGCAGCGAAGAAGTGGAGCCGCGGGAGCAAATTTTGAGGGAAGTGCAAATAGAACGTGTGTATGAGTTTTGTCAGCAGTAGAATAGCAAGCGCTGATAGAGGAACGCGTCAATGAGGTGCAAACAATAAAGGACAAGACCGTAAAGGAAAGACTCAACGGCGACAATGGGAGACAGAGATAGAAGAAGGAGGTGGTAAGTTGAAGTTGGGAGCGGGCGGAGTGATGTTAGAGGACGAGCATTGGTGGAAGTTGAAGGAAGTACCAACCAGTACGAGGACGAATATTAACGAAGAGCGGAACCAGTGCGAGAACGAATATCAAGGAAGAGCGGAACCAGTGCGAGCTTTGATACAGAAAGCGCAGCTACTACAAGAGAGACAAAGAAAAATAAAATATATATTTAAATAGAAACTAAGCCTGGACACGATTACAAAATACGATGTAACATCCTAGCAGACCGCACAACGATAGTAGCAATACCCGCCGACTTTTTGCGTCCACTTCCTTCAACCTTTCGCGTCCCTTCTTTTTTTTTTGGCGGTAAATCAAGGTCACGTGATGTATTCTAGTCTGTTCGGTGAACCCTTGAAAACCCTTGACCATCGAGAAAAGCATCCGCTTACAGACTCTGGCAGGCACAAGGGGTAATCCTCAGTGTGAGCCAGACTGTACAAACGAATCCATAAAAGGATTCGTAATGTACAAGACGATAGCGACCAAGAAAATAGTGATGAGGGCTGTGAAATATTCTGTCTCCTAAGAACGCTTCGTGCGCTTCGGCGCATGCAACCCCTTGCTCTGGTGTCGACCCTCATCACCTTTCGAGGCATCTGCATCATCATTTACATCGTCTGCTCCAGCTGAAGCTGTGCCCTTCACAATCTCAAGGCAGCCACGAATGACCTCTATGTTGGCCCAACTCCAGTGATTGACGCTGTCAGCGGCGCCGGCATGGGATGTTTGACGAAAAGCACACATTTTGGGTGTCTGTCGTGGAACACTATAAATGGATTCCCAAGCTCATGTTGCGGCCAACGTGGCAGCCCAGATCGATTGATTCGCTTTGGTGATGGGAGCATAGACCTCAGGGGAGAGACCCACGATCCAGATGTCATAGACCACGGTGTTGTAAGTCTCAGTGGGTTCATGGCGAACTATGTTGACGACAGACTTGACCAACGCCAAGGCCATGAAGACCACCTAAGGCAGTACATTCTAGGGTCTACGAGACCATTTAATTTCGTAGTAGAAACCCATCTTGTAGACCCCACCTCGAGATTGAGGCCTTAAACGTAATATGTATTTAACCCATCGGTACTTCTAAATGATGTGATGTGCGACCGCTTCCTTTCACTTTAGGAAATCAAGTTATTCTTTATAGACCTCCACCTTGTCTCCTATACCTTCACCACGACCGCCGCCAGGCATGTTGAGGCTCGACAGCTTCTTCGGCTTGCTGGGCTTCCTTGCATTGGTTGTTATAAATACATGCCTCCGCTCAGTGTCTATGCCCACTAAACCTCTATGCCAAAGTCGCAACGGAAGTCCCAAGTCTTTGTGCCAGGCCTTGGGCAACATTACACAAGTCCTAGGAAGGCGGCCCCTTGCAAATCTCAAGTTGTACAACCACTTGGTCATTCAGTTAAGAAACGGAGGCTCGTAGAAGAGTTGGCTAAGCTCTTATCCAACGACGAACCATCATCCCATGATCCCGACACGCCTAGGGTCAACGCGGAGGTCGATGAGTTGACAGCCCGAATGAGCACAGAAATGGAAATAGGTAAGCACTTCGACGCCATCACAACGAAGCTTGTTGGCAGCCCATATTCACCCAGAACAGACTCTTCATATGTTCAGCCGCTGCCCACTTCGTATATTCCGCCGCTGCCGCCAAGGTCGCAAGATGAGGCTAAGAAACCCGTTGTAAAGCTATATGACGCCTGGGAGAAAATTCTACTGTCCTTAATAGACCCACTGCTTCAATACGAGCACACTTCCACAGGTAAACCAGCTGTGTACCCTTTACAGATTCCCCGGCTCTGTCGCAAGGCTGTGAGTTTGTGCAAGTTCAAAACCTTCAATATATTGTGTCTATTCCAAGATCGTGAGCCTACCATATTACCTTCGACAAACTAATCCGGCACTGTCTAGACTTTCGAACCATGGAGGTTCAGGGCTGTCACTGCGAGACAATCCCCCAGAGGCTCATTGTCCACGGCCTGTTCCCTACTTCTCCCAATCAACCCTGAATGGCTATCTCGATCGACTTACTTAACTTTTACCACATGCTATTCGAAGAATCATGCGATGCCATACACACCATGTCCCACGCTTTGAAGAAGTTCTATGCGCGTCGAGGTTACATACTTGCAAGCCAACATACAGTGAGTATCGGAATGCGAAGCGTCAGCTTCTTCTTCTTACTGCTGACATTAATTAGGGAGACGAAGTTAAGGAGCCATTTTGCCGAAGCCTTGGATATGCGCTGCAATGGCACGACAGCCTCCGCGTGCTCATAGATAGGCAAGTACAGGCCGCAATAAGTGCAGCAGACATCGAAGCAAGGCTCCACCTCAATCCCGACGGAGCTATAATTATCAGCACCTCATCTCCAGTGTCTGATTCTACGTGTTGTGCTAGAGAGCTGCGGAATCGCTGTCCCGCCTGCTTTGGTGGCAACACTTTTGGAGTACCGTTCAGCGAGTAAGTCGCCGCTGTCAGATCTTGATTAATACACTTACCTCAAATTCAGCGGTGGCGACTTCCATGTCGCGGTCGATGGCAACTTTCACCACAGGCATCGACAAAGTGCCGGTGAGGGCTGCGAGTTCCACGCTTCCGAGTATTTTCTGTCAAAGGAATATGTCGACGCTGTTGGGGCCCGTATTGACAAGGCTCGTAAGTCACCTAAGAAGGCCACAAAGCCTATTGTACCAAATGAGGCCGTCGACCAATGTCAACAATCACATGATGCTGCGAACGATAACAAAGTGAAGTCGAACGCCGAACAGTTTGACGATCACAGATGTAGCGCGCTTGTCTGTTGCCATGGAGCGCCGCTCTTCACTGCCAACATCGACACACCCGGCGAGCAACAAAAATACGCGGTCGCTCTCATCCAATACCTCTTTCAAAAAATCCCGAATAATGCGACAGTCCTGGTCCTTTACGATGTTGGATGTGTGCTGAATCGGTTGTTACAGTTAGTGAGCCAATGATCCTTCTACTTGAGCCTCGCGAGTCACTCAAAGCTCACGGCTCCTCCAGTACGAGATTCTCCCCTCAGAAATCACTCAATGGCTTTCGTTTACTACTAGCGCGATGCACGCGTATGCACATCAATGGTCATGTCAGTTGGTTTACAATCCACGACTTCAAGTTGGTGTAGGCCTAACCGATGGAGAGGGCGTGGATGGAAGACGTCCGTAGACGCAACACTCAGAGTCGTAACGGGATCAAACGTATGGAATTGCGATGTAAGTGGGAGTACAAGAGGAAGGGGGAAAAGTAAGTATATGTTCTACGACGTGTGTATTTATAAGAGCACGAGCATCATGTGATCGTACCTAGGGGAATGAGGAACAGGGGTAAAGCATGGGTGGTTTACACTCGCCCACCCTTTAAGAAAGAAGCATGGGGGACGAAGGGTTTCAATTGAATCGAGGAGATCCACGAGGGAAGCCACCACATTTCGACCACCGCGACGATGCGAACGACGAACGGCACGACTAGCCAACCACGTATCCAACGCCTCCAAGTCCTCGACATCAGCACGACGCAACCAACGATCTTCATCGGCCCCATAACCTTTGAACCTAACCAAATATTCCGGACCACGGCGCCCTTTTTCTCGTCGATAATACGGTCAACGAACCACTCTTCGTTTTCGTCCACCGTTACAGGTCCAGGACGTTCAAGTTCGCGCGAAGGAAAGAGGTTCCCGTCGTTAGGAACGAAGCGACGGAGCAAACTCCCATGGAATGTCGGAAACGTGTTTGGAGCGTTCGGCATATCGAGAGTGTACGATGAGCGAGCAGGGTTAGCCCCAATGATTTTATAAGGTCCATCGAACCTTGGCATAAACTTCGCGACACGTCCTTCGCCGGAGTGCATGTATTCACGACGTCGATTGGCAGTTGAAAGGTACACGGAGTCTCCAATGCGATATGGGGTCTCCGGGCTACGAGCAGGAAGAGAGTTAATGGATTGCATAATTTTAGAAGCAAGAAGCGAATCCTGAGCGCTGGCAGTGATGCCCTCCAAGCGCGCGACAATGTCCCTAGCGTCGGTGTCGTCTCCTCGTTCCGTGGGTAACAAGGGTGGAAGCACCCGGGGGCTGACACCCAGTCGAAGTTGGAACGGCGTGTAACCTGTAGAGGCGTTAACGGTACTCATGATAGTGAAGCGCACCAGAGGCAGGGCGTCAACCCAACCCTTTTGTTCCCGATCCACGTAGTAACGTAGCGCTTGGATGACTGTTTTATTCGTCCGTTCGCTAGAGCCGTCCGTCTGGGGGTGAAAAGCGGAAGACAACTTGACTTTAATTCCTGTCAAATGATGTAAACTAGTCCAGAATTTTGAAACGAAAAGCTTATCGCGATCCGAAATTATCTCCAGGGGTAAACCATTCTCGCAGTACCAATGTTTGAAGAAAAGGGCGGCGCAACGTTCGGCAGAGATGTCCTTGTGGCAGGGTATCAACCGGATGTCTGCGCCTAGGCGGTCAGTGATTGTGAGGAGGTAGTCGTACCCCTCGTCTTCTGGCAGAGGACCCACGAAGTCCAGAGCGACGCAAGAGAAACGCGAGTCAGGAACAGGTAGGGAGTGAAGCGGGCCGGCTGGCTTCGACGTGGAAGATTTGTTTCGTTGACATGAGACACAGCCGGGGATGTATGCCTCCTCGAGGTCCTTCTTCATATTAGGCCAGTAGAAGGAACCACGTAACGCCAGGTAAGACTTGTCGCCGCCGAAATGTCCTAGACAATCATGAGCGCACTGGAAAAGCAACTCACGTACTTTGGCAACTCGGGGAACAACCAGTCGTTCACCAACGTATAGGAGCCCGCTTCGCTGGCTGACCCCCGCAAGCCCAATCCCCTTTGCCAACAGCTTTGCGCACCAGGCGTCTTGAGAGTAACCGTCTTTTATGAGACGGAGTAGCGTTTCGTCGGGACCCAGGGACAGGACGGGAGCCACAGTGGGGGCAATGGCCAGGGGCCGCGGTCGTCGCAAGGAGAGCAGCACAGGACATGGGCGCGGGGGCAGACTCGGAGAACTCCCTGGACAGCGCGTCCGCGACGGAGTTATCCTCGCCTCGTACGTACTTAATCACGTAGTCGTAGTCGGCCAAGAATTCAGACCAGCGTAACTGCTTCTTGGACAAGTCCCTCTGCCTATTGAAGAACTCGAGCGTCCTATGGTCAGTATAAACCTCGAACGACGCTCCCAGCAAGTCGGTACGCCACTTGCGCAACGCCCGCACAATCGC
This sequence comes from Pleurotus eryngii var. eryngii, assembly GCA_029467805.1. Taxonomy (NCBI): domain Eukaryota; kingdom Fungi; phylum Basidiomycota; class Agaricomycetes; order Agaricales; family Pleurotaceae; genus Pleurotus; species Pleurotus eryngii. Next base: position 1,828,199 of record SZVJ01000004.1, on the reverse strand, counting down.
GAGCATCTCTTTGTCATGGGTGGGATAATTCTTCTCGGCGTCGTTGAGTTGCTTGGAGTCGAAAGCCACAGGGCGAGCTGATTTCCAATCCGGCCCGAAGCTCAGCACGGCTCCAGTACCCAAGTCGCTAGCGTCTGTCGTCACGAAGATCTTGTTGTCGCCCGGATTGTCGTGGTCGATCACGGTGAGGCACTCGCGGGAGACAACAAGGGCCTTGATATCCTCGAAGGCCTTTTGGTGAGCAGGCGACCAAGCCACGGGGTCTTTACCGTTCGCCTTGTTTGTGAGAGGTGTTAGGATTGCTGTAAGAGAAGCCAGACCAGGAAGGAAGGCAGACAGGTAGCGAACGAGACCGAGGAACTGCCTAACATCGGTGGCAGTGCGAGGCGTCGGCCACTGCGCAATCTTGATGGCCTTGTTCGCGTCCGCCTGGATTCCGTCGCGTGAGATGTGATGCCCGAGGAAGTCGATCTCCGTACAAAACAGAGAGGTCTTCTTCAAGGAACAGTACAGGCTAGCGGCGCGGAGAGCGTCGAGGACGAGACGGACGTTCTTGATGTGCTCAGCCAAGGTCATGCTCCAAATTATGATGTCGTCCAGGTAAACATGGCAAATTTTCCCGATAAGGTGGCGAAGAGCAGCGACCATCCGACGCTGGTGAGTTGACGGCGCGTTCCGGCAACCCTGAGGCATGACAACCCACTCGTAGAGCCCGAATGGTGTACGAACGGCAGTATACTTGATGTCATCTGGATGGACCTTGGTTTGAAAGAACGCGTTAGTCATATCCAGCTTACCCCAGAAGCGGCCACGGCCACAATCTGCCAGAATCTCGTCGATCCTCGGCAGCGGGAAACGATCAGCAATGGTGTTCTCGTTGAGCGCGCGATAATCGTTGACCCATCGGGGCAACGCCGTGGGGTCGGCCTTGGGCACCAGGAAAGCTGGACTAGCGTATTCGGAGTCAGAGGGTCGCATACGTCCCGCGGCAAGGTGTTGGTCCAGCAAAATCTTGAAGACGTCCCGCAGCTTCCGCGGACACGAGTACTCACGCTTAGACACTACCTTATCCGCGTCCTTCAATCTAAACCTGTGGAACACCTGATCCGGGAGGTGGTGCACGGCGGGGATGTCATCCGGGAACAAGTCAGCGTATTCTCTCTTCATCTCGCCGTTCATCTTCTTGAGTTGAGCCTGAAGGTCGGCCATCGAGTTGAGGTCTTCTATTCGCCCGCGAAGGGCAGCGACAATGGCATCGGGGCTGTCCCCGCGAGCGCCGCGAGCAGGATTCCGCAATAGGCGAGTCTCCAGTTTCCGGGCAATCTCCTCGCCATTCAAGACCTTCGATAGAAGCGGACGGGCACGTCTACGAGCCGCACGGATTTCACTAGCTCGCAAATGCTTTGACTTCCAGATAGGACGGGGCTTCGCACACGCAGGGGCCTGGGGGTTGAGAAGGTCATAAAACGTGTCATCATTAAGCGCAGCTGTACAGGAAATGCGTCCGTGATCGAGAACAAGGCTATTCGATTGAAGGAAAGGGAGACCGAGAATAACGTCCGTAACGAGGGAGGGGGAAACAAAGGCGCGCAAGGGAGAAGAAGAAAAGACACCATCTAACGAACGAGGACGAATCTTGACGAACTTTGAAAGCGAATGGTCTTGCGAGGAACCAGAGAAAGCGGAATTGCAAGTGAAAGGCGAGGGCGCGGTGAAAGTCTGGAGGCGGAGTCGTTCAGCGACACTTTGTTTAATAAGAACTATCGATGATCCATCGTCAATAAGACACTTCACAGGTGCCGCGTCACCAACAAGAGAAGGCGAAGGGATGGAGCATGTCCAAAAGATGTTAGGACAAACAAAAGGTGCGTACTCATCATCCGAGAAGTCCGGCTCGTCAGTGTCGACGATGCAGCTGGCGACGTTAGGCAGAACGGCGGCCACAGTAGGCTCGTCGATCTTGGCAGACACATCGACGTCGTCGCCGGCCGTATCCAGGGGAGCAGGGTTGTTCTGAGCAGCGAGAAGTGCCGCGACGGCGGTACGGGAGGAACTACCACGAGCACTGAAGGAAGTGGGGCGGGGTGGGACACTAGCGGCAGTCAGAGGCTTGTAAGTGGCGCCGTCGAGAGCAGGCGCAGTGCAGCGGGCACCGATGTGGCCAGCCCAAAACTTCCGACACCTAAAGCACCCACCGTTGTCCTGGAGAAGCTGCCGTTCCACGTCAGTGAGTTTGGGCATCGGAGTAGTCGCACGAGAAGTAGCCGTAGGGGTCGAAGTTGTGGAGGACGTGGCCGTGCGGGAGAAGGGGGTACGGGTAGAGGGCGCTTGCCGAAGGGACAGTTTCGCAAACTCCCGAGCGACTTCGTCGAGGCGGGCGCGCCTCCTCTCATCGAGACGCTTGACCTCGTCGAGCCAGGCCTGAAACTCAATGATTTGGTTAGTACCCTCGCGGTTGCACTCACGCGAGAGCTCCTGCTCCATTCCAGCCTCGATAGTCTCCCTCATGAAGTCATCGTTCATAAAGGAGTCAGTCCTGGCAAGTAGATTGTTTTTACCCATGAGCTCGAAGGCGAAGTCGATGAATGGCTTGGATGTGGGTTGACGGTATCTGAGGATGTCCATCCGGGTGCTGTGTTCCCAGTCGGACGGTAGGAAGAGAGAACGCATCTGTAGTTTGTACTCGTCCCAGTCGACAGCGCCGAGTACGGGACCTTTGGCAGCGAGCCAACGAATAGCACGTACACTGCTCATCCCGTAAGCAACAGTCTTCACCATGTCCGCGCTGGGTACGTTCTTGTGACGAAGAAATATCTCGCATTTCGTGAACCAGTCCCAAAGCAACGCAGGGTCGACATCGCCTTCGCCCATGGTAGGGGGGCGGTTCGGCGCACTCTGGGAGATGACAGCCTTGGTACCCATGATCTGGAGTTCGTCGAAGGGGGCAACGAAGGGAAGGAGGTCCACGAGGTGAGACGGCGAAGTGTAGGGCGTATATTGGGGTCCAACAGTCGCTATATGCGCGTCGACAGGAGCGGCAGAAGTAGTGGACACGGGGCAGTGGGTGGGCGCGGTGATTAAACGGGCACCGGCAGGCAAGGAGAAAGGCGTAAGCGTGTTAAGGGAAAGGCGGGGGTCGTTTGGGAAGACGAGGGGTTGGTGCGGGCGCGGACCTGGTTCTGGTGTGACTGGTGTGGCAGGGATCAGGGCCTGGGGTTCTTCTGCTCCTGGTCGTCCTAGAGGACCGAGTGGGAGCACTGGTGGGAATAGACAGGGCGGGCGGTCGTAGTGGAAGGTGAAAGGGAGGTCGGCTGGTGAAGGTTGGGGAAAGGCGGGGTTATGGGCGCGCACGCCGTTCAGGGTCGTTGAGAAGGCTAAACCCAGAAGTAATAAGCGCGTTTGATTGACGTTAAAAAAAAAGTGGAAGACGTCCGTAGACGCAACACTCAGAGTCGTAACGGGATCAAACGTATGGAATTGCGATGTAAGTGGGAGTACAAGAGGAAGGGGGAAAAGTAAGTATATGTTCTACGACGTGTGTATTTATAAGAGCACGAGCATCATGTGATCGTACCTAGGGGAATGAGGAACAGGGGTAAAGCATGGGTGGTTTACAGTGGAGCACTTATGGTTGAGGATGCGAAGACTCATTGGTATTACCCGAACCTCAGGAGTGAGTACCCACTGCCATCGGACATCCTCTGTGGGCTCTCATCAATATTAGCGCTCACGTCGTATCTGGATCCTTGACCGCCAACTCAGTAGCATTGGATCGTCACACCGAGATGACCTTGGGGACTGGTTGACAAGGCGTCATGCATTCGCTCGCAAGGAGTCTCTCAACAATCGAGCAATCCTTCAAGAAATTGGATTTACAGACACTGAGCTCCACGATGAGTGGAACCTTCAACGACGAGCTCAACTCTCTGTACAAGCTCGTGAGTATCATGTTTATCAATAACCACATGTGCTCAATGTTCATCAGATGCTCCATTGCGTCTCAAACAAGAGCTGGATAGCATTCTCAATCTTCAAGCAGAACTCGACTCGCTAGATAAATCGATCGAGGCTATGAAGCGGGCTCTAAGCCAGGGGAAGACACCTTTGAAGGCCTCGCGCCTCCTTCCCGAACTCACCATCACCGGCGATAAGCTTCAGACACAGGCAGATCAAATATACGACTCCCTCAATGTCCAGAACCGCTTTCCTGAGCTCAAGAAATGTAGCTTCGAGTTTGTACGGATCCTCCTGATACTCCACGGCCTCAAGATCAACATTCGTAAGCGTGTGGTCAGCAGCTTCTTTGAATGGGACAAACTTGATCAAGCTGTTGGCGGCCGTCAACAGACTATAGGTCACTGCAATATTACTTTATTGTGTCTCGCTGACCATCTACTTAGGGACCAAAATACATCAGCGCACAAGGAACACCATAACCAAACGAAAGCCCGCATTGCTTGCGGCAATTAACAAGTACAATATGCTGTGCGGTACTCTCAAGAAGTTACATGACCCTTTGTGGCTAGTGCCGCTCCCGAAACCACTTCCGACCCAGCTTAGTGCCCTGCGTGATGCCCAGGTACTCATGGAAGATGTCTGGATTACACCTTACGAGGTCAGGATACCGCGGTGGCTTGAGAACGTTGACATCCGCAATGGCATTCGTGCTGTGCAGCGAGTGGACCGTTGCACAGAGGAGGCCAAACGACTTGACTGTGAGGCCCAGCACTTATGCCTTTGGCTCGCCGCTGAAGCTGTCGCGGTGCACAGGGCCATTACAAACGCTACAGGTGAGCCTCCTCTCCACGTTTTGTCGTTCTGCTTAATACAGGACACTGAGGACAGTCAGCGCGAGGCTTTCAATGCGAATAAAAACAGTATCAAGCCTCAATTGAGCGTCTAGAGGCCCGCTGGACCTGCTTTCTTATTCCACGCCAGTGCCTTCAAGCGATTCTCAAGACGGCTGAAGCCAGTATCGCACGCCCTCTCAGTGAGTTGGTTGCTCCGGGGTCCCTCAGTATGCCAGCATCCGAGTCAATCGATTTCCTCTTGGAACTTGATGGATACGAAGACCAGGAGAAATACCCAGACGCACCATTCCTCAATCCTGAAGAAGCTATTACATATGATCTCATTAGTGATGAAGACGATGCCGGGGATAGAACACACGATGAAGCCACACTGCATCATGAGGCCTCCGTCACACGAACCAAATCCTCGAGGCAGCGCAACGCGGCCTCTGCTGAAGACGCCAGATGGTCGAAGCAGCATCATAAGCCTCCTGTCGAAGCTGCAACCGAGCCTTCGAGACAGTGCAATGAGGCCTCTTCCGAAGGATGGTTGAACCCTCGCCACGCGCCTCCTGTCAAAGCCTCTGAATCCTTGCAAGTGGACTTGGAGGGTGGTGGCTGCATCGAATGGAAGCTGCCTGTAAGTGATCAGTTATCATACTTGTGCTGCGTTTGACCCACGTTCCTAGGATAAAATGCGCATCGAATCGGGGACGTTGTCCCTCCTCCAGCACACGCATTATATGCAAGGCCCGGGCGGGACCACGATCGCCAGTGCAGATGTTTCCCGCTCCATCGGCCGGCGCGTTATGTATGGCGAGTCCATTAAACTCTTGGCGAGCTCCGATGCATGGCTTGACGACGTGTGCATCAACGGATGCGCTGAGCTCCTTCAGCACTTCTTCACGTCCATGTTCTCTGAAGCCTCAGAAAGCTGTGCTATATTTGACACTCACGATCTTGTCAGGGTTCGCAGTAGCGTCACTGACGACTGCCTCTGGGAATATGTTATGGACACCGAGTATTGGAACAAGACTACATGGATAATCCCTATCCATCGACCAAGCCCCGAGTATCATTGGGTACTATGCATAGCGCTGCCGCATTCCCACAGTCTCTTGCTGTTTGATAGCTTCGGTCAGCAGCGGTCATGGGCCCGCAATGTTCAAGTGAGTTCACCTCTTGAGTCTCAGAAGTGTGCTCAACTTAAATGTGGAATCCAGGATGTCATGAGGTTGATAACAAGGCTGGTTCTCGTGGCTAATCGGCGGGGGCGGTCATGTCGAGTCATTCCTGATGGCTGGATTGTGAGGCCACTATGTGTACGCACCACTAGCACTGACGGTCTCAATCGCCGGCGCTGACTTTGATTCATCCGAGCGTAGGTGAAAGGTGTGCAAAGCAATGGCTACGACTGTGGCGTGTGGATACTTTCAACAATCGCGGCCATGCTTCAAGGTTACGACATATCAGGAATGACGGAACATGAGATCTCTTAGTTCCGACGGGAATTACTGCGCGCCATTCTGTCGCAGCCGGTTTACAAACACAGCACTCAAGTTAGGTAGCCCAGAGATGTATTCATATGTGATGGCCAGGTATCTACACCATGTACACTATGTGGACCCTTCTGCCCAAGTTCGTGATGCCGAAGTGAAGATGCAACTCACCTAGCAAGTGTGCCACCATAAGTGATTGCGAGCCATGGCGACATGCCGTGGGCTAGCCTCATAAGATTCCAACAGCTCCGCTGTCGTATTCCAATCGGCCAACTCACGACTCAATTCGCTCTCAACGTGTTGCTGCGACCATCTCTCCATCTCGAGCCTGGCCTCTCGCTCATTCCTTGCCCTGCGCCCACTCATCACATCTAACATTTTCAAGGTATAGGCTTCGTCTGAGGACGGCGGCGCTACTGGATATGGTGGATTTCCGTCAAACGGTGCAACCTCGCTTTCGTCCAGCGCGTCTGCACTTTGGGAGGCTTCCAAGAACAGTTCTGAAGTTGGCAGTGGCTGTAAGGCAAGAGCATGGAGAGCGGGTGGAAGGATTTGGATAAGCATGTCTTTCCGAATGTATGGTGCTCCTTTGCGACTCCGAGATTTGAGGTATGAGGCGCGGCGCTGTTCTGACCTTGATGCACTGACGATAGTGAATATGAGCCTTTGAGGTGTACGCAGGAACTCACCTAGTGGCCTGAGAGTAGGCCTTCGTCGTCGCTCTCTGTGCCGACCATTGTTCATTGAGAGTATGGTATTTTGAGGCTCGTCCCATGGTGGTTTAGGATGAGATTGAAGCGACCAACAGTGAATCTTGTTACGATGTGTGATTCCTACTTGCACAGTCCATCCGGGGATCTCGGGCTGGGACTGTGGGTTCCGTTTTTCTTTCGCTCATGATCGGGCAGCTGGTGACTTGAACGTACTGTATTTAGAATATTCTTTCTGTTTAGAATGGACAGTGTAGAAATTTTTTCGGTTTGTCATGTTTTATATTGAATGTGATTGGCTCATGCCGTCCGAGGCCAATACTAGATAAGATTCCTGATACAGAGTCAACACATGTTGAACTTTGTGGGCACCAAACATCGTTGATCCTCTCGTGCCACCTCGAGGCCTCCATTCGGCGCAACGATGAAGACAAGAATCGACTCAAGAGTAGTCACATTTCCATTCAAGGACTTGGGGTAACTGTAGGGCAGGCGGAAGATGCAATACACCAGCTTCTGCGCTCTCTTTCATCCTCTCTTCCTTACCCCCAACTCCCTCGTCGTTTTGGCGATTTTTCTCGTGCAGTCGTTGAAAGCACCACCAGCTTAGCATTGTGAGTTCAAAATCTCGTGAAAAACACGTCAGAGCGTCGAGGCAGAGCTAAAACTCACTTTTAGGACTAAAAACACGTCAAGATACAGCCCAGCCTTGCCCGTTTCGAAAGCACCACCGGCGAAGCATTGTGAGTTCACAATCTCGTGAAATACATGTCTCGGTGTCAATGCAGAGCTAAAACCTGATGTAGGACTAAAGCCTAGTTGGCCCAACCTTGCCCAATTTGTTCAAGTACGTCGTGATTACCTGGATGCCTCCTTTGAGAGCACCAATTGACACGAAGCCCAGTTTTGAGAGATCCCGGTGCAGAGGACTGCTTTACAGATACCGATAGCGATCCCGCTTTAGACACTGCTCGAGGTTCAAACGTACGGTGAGTCACAAGGGAAGGATTGCAGGATCTTTGATTAACGATGGCGCGTCGCAGGAGCTCAACTAATGAGCCAACCCCCCGAGGTCAGTGAAGCATTCACCATCGAAGACTTTATCAGCCACCTTGCTCAGCTCGGCTCTTCCCCAACTCGACAGGACAACGACGATTACGCTACTCCGCCCGGCCAGCACTTAACACTCCTAGACATGGCGGCTCTGGCACAGTACGATGAGCCACCGCAAAATGTTGGTATGCAAGGTAAGCAGCCAGTCGATTCTCGGCTACATCCTGTACTTATGAACGATTCTAGATGCCGCTGATCCTATAAATCTATTCGATGGTGATGACGACACATCCCCGGCAGCCGACGAGCCTCAAGCAGACCAGGCTCGAGGTGACAATGCCAATCCCTCTCTGTTCAGTGATGATGCGCCAGTAGCATCAGCATTGGACGCGCCTCGAGCAGGGTCAGACGAGGATGATGACACGCCCCTTGCAGCTATCGTACCCCATACAGACGATGATTCTGAAGATGAGGACGCCCCGGGTGAAACGGACGACGAAGAGTACGAAGACGAAGAGTCCGAAGAGTCCGAAACAGAGTCCAAAGAGGACGAGGACGACAACCCCCCCCGACGATGGAAGCCCCGAAGCAGACGATGAAAGCCCCGAAGCAGACGACGAAACCCCGACTTCCCGCCAACATGGTGGCGGCGGCAAAAGGGATCCCGTGGACCCTAGCCAGATACTAGGGTACAGGCGCCCGATTGTAGCGACACCGCGGGCTACACCAACGACCCACCGGTCGGCGGCTCGGCGGGATCCTAAGGTCAATCCTGGGTTGATACCTGCTATTGAGTCACTGTCGGGCGATGAGTCGCCAACACGGGGGTCATCACCTCCGTTCTCGCCACTCCGTCACATCCAGCCCCATTATTCTGAGACCCCCGGTGGATCGCCAGTACTAACATTTCGACTCGAAAACACGGCGGTAGATGACCCCGAACATGATACCTACAGTGTTCCATTGGCTGAACTTCGGCTCAAGCAACAGGATCAACTAGCTAGTCTCCCCGGCATCACTCGCTACCTCCTTGCTGTCGCTGAACATGGGAAGGAGGTGTCCTCCTCTGACTACGATATCAAACCAAAGCCCAAATCATCTAATTCCAAGCGCAGCTTGGGAACCCGTGAAGAAGGGGAAGCATCTGGCTCTCACCACGAACCTGCCGCCGATAGCAGAGCAGGCACCGACGAAGGCGACATTTTCTTGGTAGCTCCTCATTCGCAAACCACGGCTGCCTCCCCAGGCCGAGCCGGCCGCCCAAGCTTGGATACGCAGGCAAGTGTGGACGCTGGTATTCAGCTGCTAGGTACTATCCGGCACGCTCTCGCTGATGTCACAGATGTCTCAGAGTCGTACATTCAAACCCGGTGGGACAAGCAGGTTGGGCTGAAGCCGAAGGGGGGGGGATAGGAGCTTATGGTGTACGTTCCTGAAGTATTATCATGCTGACACACTTGGTCTCATCTCAAAGACCAATTGCACCCTTGCAGCAGATGAACCCACGAATAACAACACGGTTGCTGGGTGCTGTTACGATGCCTTCAAGAACCTGTATCCAGAGAAATGGAAGGAGATCCTCGAGACGTTCGAAGATCTCGCAGTGCTTGAAGGTAATCAGAAGACTGTGCATAACCGTACCACCGACTGGAACTTGCACCGTTGACGCTTGCTCGACGTGATCGAGAAAGGCCAAGAACAGGGATTCGAGACCTACGCAGTCTCCTGCGGATCGAACGTCCATCAAGATAAGGGGCTTGGTGTTAGCGAAGAATCAACGGGTGCCGCAGGAGTAAGTGGCTGACCCCCCGTGCACGCATAGCTAACAGTCCATTAGTTCGTAGCTGCGAAGCTCAAGATGGAGCACAGCGATCTGCTCAGGCACTTCCTCACATTTGTCCAGTAGGTCCGATGTTGGTGCCTATTGTAGCCCGCTGACTTAGTCTCAATTAGAAACAAGGTCTCTGAGGAGGTTTTGCAGGAAGCACATGAGCCTCAAAAGGCCAGCAAGTCCTCGAAGACCGTGAAGATGTTGGGAGACTCAAAGGGCTCTAAGGCCTCAAAAGCCAGCGACGTCTCAGTCATCGACCCCTCGGTCATCTCAGTTGGCAGCTCCCTTGATACCGCTGAGCCAAATGGTGTACACCATGTTGCACATCGCGCTTTCAGAGATGCCGCTGGTAAGCGTCAAGTACTGCTCTAAAAATGGCACTAACTGGTTCTTAGCAAAAGTGGGCCTCCCCCTCAATATCAAGCAATTCCCTTGGGCAACCTTGGGTGGTATACTCAATGGTCACAGTGTCCGCATTGTCAACTGGCCCGTTGGCATTCCCTTCCCGAAGCTAGATAAATCACAAGGCATCACAGGTGTCCCCATTCCACACACCAACCAGCTAATTCAGGCTATGGCACCGTCGGCGAAGCAGCGATTAAGATTCAAGTATATCCCGAAAGACGAAATCAAAGGTAGGCCGAGGGGCATGTATTCTTAAGAGCGGTGCTGACACTTAGGCATAGAGGACGGGTCGCATGCCGTGATCATTAATGCCGCCCCTCAGCCAGATTCCATGCTGCACCGTGGCTCAATTATGCTGCCTGATCACAGTGTCGTCGTGAAAGGCCCTTACCGTCTGCCCTTTGGACACGAGAGAGCTACACGGGACTTCTGTGAGTCGCAAGACGAGCGTCCGTCCGGAAATGCCAAAACATGTATCAAGGTGAAGTCGAAGTCAAAGAAGAACACAAAGAGCTTGTCATTCGTAGCGAGTGGGTCGGAGCCTGACATCCAGATCATCAACGCACCAGACACTGGCCTGACCACACGATCAAAATCCAAGGGAAAGGCCAAGGAGGTGGCCGCCAAGGAGGGCTCGAGCAAGCACAAAGGGGACTTCAAGGGCGAGGCCAAGGAGGTCATCGCTGTTGCCGATCAGGGCTCCAGCAGCAGGCGCAAAGGTGACACAGACGCGCCCCCCAAGGGGAAGGCCAAGGAGGTAGTGGCCGGCGAAGGCTTGAGCAAGCACCACACAGATGTGCCAGCGAAGGGGAAGGCCAACAAAGTCGCCGTCGACACGGGAGGCTCAAGCGGTCGCAAAGCTGATGCGGGAGGCTCAAGCGATCACAAAACTGACACAAGGGATGGAGGCGAAGCCAACGAGGCTGACACCGAGATTGACACCGCTGCAAAAGCCTCGAAGAAACGCAGAGGTAACGCGGCAGATGTAGACGAAGAAGACGGAGAAGACAAGCAATCCCGGTGTGAACGGAAGAGGCTCCGACGCCGTATTCCACCCCCCGAAGCTCTCGATGTTGCGAAGTCACTCGGCAAGGAGGACGGCCATGAGCAGGACAAGGTGTTACCCAAGAGGCCCACTCCGGTCAAGCCAGTGAAATCCCTTGTAGAAGGTAAGTTCCAGATTATAGTGTATTTAAGTGGCAAACGACTAACTATCCATCCGCTTGTAGTACCTCTGCCCATGAAGGACAAGGGTGAGAAGAAGGGAAAGGCCACAAAGAAAAAGGGCACTATGAAGGGGACATTCGCCATGTCGGAGATCGGGCAGGCCACCAGCACAACGAAGCCAGCTGATGTGACAACGGCTGCCACCACGACAGGGCCAATTAATGCAACAGCAGCTACTGACACCTTGGCTGCCACTGCACATCCCATCCCTCGCAGGCTGCCACCCCCTACCTTGCCAACCATGCAGGACATTCAACCATACGAAGGTCGTCCTCGTACAGAGCGCAAACACAATGCCTCCACTGGGGCACCTGCTGTCGCCACTCCCGCAGAGCCTGTATGCCCTGACATTGTGAAATCTCAGGAGGCCGCACACGAGCCTGCCGCTGGCGCCAACGATGAGGAGATACCTCCCAGGCTCCTCAAACGTAACCTGGCGAGCCCCAACACTGCTGGACAAGGCATCGAGACGAGAGCTTCAAAGCGAAGCAGAGCCTCTGCTGACATGCCTTCGCCTGCAGGCGTCGTGGGACCTCCGCCCCAAACTCCCAAGGCACACAGCGGTGCTCCCCTTCCTGAGGCACGAACACCTCTACTGCCACCTCAGACTCCTGGAGCCAGCACTCCCGTGCCCCCTGCTGAAGCACGAACACCTCTGCTGCCATCAATAGACCTGGTGCAGCCAAGCTCTTACCCTCGCGGACCTAGCCTCCACAGTGATCGAAGCCACAGGGAATATCAAAGGGAGCAGAGCCTCCGAGAACATCACAAGGAGCGAAGCTACGAGCCCCGTGAGGATCAATATGGGTACGACCGTTGCGAATGGGACTATGTGCATCCCCGTGAGCGTGAATACCACCGGGTGTACTTTCCTCCTCCTCCCCGTTCTGCTGCAGGCTCGCATACTGGAATCTTTGGGGAACAAATGGATCCAGGCATCAGGGGGCCTGAGTACGGTCACAATGAATACCGCAATGAATACTACAACAAACATCGCTACTACGACTATCCGCATAACCACGAAGGCCATCATGAGTACCCTGATGGCCCTCGTCCCCCTCGTAGCCTTGAACGGACTGGCGAACCTCATCAGCCTGGCGAACCCCATCAGCCACGCCTTCCCAACCATCCCGAGGACCCTCGTGCTCCTCGCAGCCGTGAACGGGCTAATGAGCGCCACATGGATTATCCAGGTGAACCACACTGTTTCCCTCATGCAGGACCCTCTGACGACATGAGGGGACTCTATCCCACCAATCGCATGCCCCATCGTGACACCTTTTACGATGGGTATGAACGGTCCTACCGTTATCCTCCCCAACACGCCAAGTTCAACTCTCGAGAGCCTTACTATTACAGGGATATGCACAGACCAGACCCATATCAAAGGGACCGTCTTTATCCACGGTCTCCACAACATCGCCCATTGCGTCTCCCCTCTCTCCCCTCTCGCGGCTGGTCTCCTGGTGGTCGTTCCCCTTCCAGATCCCCCGCCCCCAGTGTTCCCCCTGCAACGGAGCCGTAGGGTGCAAAACCCCGCAAACACATGCATCGTATTGCTCTCGCCAACACCAATCTTGCCAATCTCGCAGCCTATTTCTCCGTGTAAACGCCATGTCTCTCACCTTGCCTGTGTCGTCTTTTTCAAAACTTCTTGTAGCAATATATACCCCCTGCGCCTGAGCACCCCCAGACTGCTTTTCACTGTAGAAGCCTATTGTCTCCCCTCGCCTGTCTCAAAACTTTCTTGTAGCAATATATACCCCCCACGCCTGAACTGTTTTTCGCTGTAGAAGCCTCTTGTAGTACGTATTCATATACCCTCGATTTCTTGTAGTGTACGCACCATACCAGACACTTGCCCTTGCTCTCATTCCGCCTTGTACCCCTGATGTACCCCCTGAGCCCCATGTCATTCTTAGCAGCCATATATATGTTGTTCTGAACAAATCTGGCAAAAATAACCGGGGGACATGGCCTGAGAGAACTTCCTGAGAGACAAACTAAATCCATAAACAAACCGGAGACATGACTCAAAGACCATGGAAACTCATAAATAATATTCGCGACAAAACTCAGACTCGGACAAGCGGAAACAACAAATCTGAGACTCGGACATGCGGAAACTTAAGCTCAAGCCTCGCTGGCTTCGCTACATCTTGCAGGGGTCTTCAAGATACATTGCCAGTCAGTGATTAAATGGTATTGTAGACCCCAATATGTGCTGCCTAAGGTGATGAAGACCTTGATTAGAGGAACTGCTGGGGCCCATTCAGGAAGAAACCCAATCTCATATGGATCCATTTCCTTAAAAAGATTGGGTTTGGGGGTATCAGCATATGTTTTATCATTCTTGACCTGGCACAAGATAGACCCGACATTTGTTGGCTTGATTGCATCGCCATCGACCAAGAATGGAAGAATAATGTTGATTTTCTGCGTATTCGGAGCGCACAGGATGCCCGCACCCCTGGCCATGAGAAGCAGTAGCATATCACAGTGTATGATCTTCTGCTGGTGCGGCCTGATAAAGTGATTAAAATGCATCATAGCATTGGGGAAGTCTTGTGTCATTGTCGATAGAGGACGACCCTGTAACTTGCGGGTAGCGAGCAAGTGTCACATGAAGTCACTGAATAAGAATGCACGTGGATTTGCTGTCCGGTCTCGGGCAAGGGTGAGGAGCAATAAGGCAACGAACTTCCTGTGATCCCCTGCATGGATGGAGAAGCCCGTCATGAGGTTCTTGAGCACTTGAATTGATTCAACTTTTTCTTTCCTTTTCTTCCACTTGGTAGTACAGAGGAGAGCTGCAGTGGCCTCCAAGACGAAAGGCTCAGATGGCGAGATAGTGACCATACTCTCGGATTCCAAATGGGGCTTGAGGCAAATGTGAAGGTAACCTTCAACTTGTTTGAACTCCGTGTCCTGGCTGATGTACATCATGCAGAGAAACTCAAATGGAAGTCGAAATCCAAGGCACACTGTCGCTTGCTCCATGTTGATCTTGACTGGTACGCCTGCATGATAGTTGGTGAGCTTCTGCATAGCAAATTGAAGCAAGCCATCTCAGACACTCTGGCCTTCTCACTAGTACATCAGTCCAAACCTAGAAATGATTAACACAGCCAGAAAGAAGCAGAAGGTATTAGTAACACACAAGGGTCAGCCAAGTGAAGTCATGAATTGATCCATCACAACGTCCTGGAGTCTATAACTGCCTAATAGATTCACCTTCTTATCTTCATTGATAGGCAGAAGATCCATTCTGGTGTCGCAAAATGGGGGGATCAGTTTGAGCATGTGAGTGTAAACCCAAGCTGACATGTTGTCCCAACTCAGAGGTACAGACTGGGAAAATCTTCCAGTTGTGGAGAGGAAGATGGAGAAGATAGAGCAATTAATAAGAGCTCTAAGAGTTGCCTGCAGCTCTGTGAAAGTGGACCAAGGATGGGAATCAATCTCTGTGGCCTTTTGGACCTCAGCAAGCTCATGTGCTTCGTCGAAACTGATCAAAAGGCGGAGTGCTTTCATGTCTTGGCTAGAATCCATTCTGTGCTTTAATACCTTGTCAAGTTCTTTCCACACCTCCATTAGACTTCGTAGCAACTCTGAGTCTATAATGTGCCCAGCTTGCTCTTCAGGTTCTGCTTTCTGGGCAGCCCCTGCAGCGAGACTTCCTTCGCTTGCATGATCCTTATGCAGAGTGAGGTGCCGCAACTCAATCCCTGTAGTTTTGTTTCTGGCCTCAAGCCGAAAATGATGTAAGGACTCATTGATGCAGTGATTAAGTCAAAACACACATTGAGTGTGATACTTTGAAGGTAGCTGGTGGTGTTCCTGACTATCTCCTTGAAGAAATTCTGGCAGTAGACATTGTGCACCTTTTTCATACCCTCTGTCATCTTTGCGTGGAACAGAGTTACTGTTTTGGAATAGTCCAATGTCTCAAATTCATTCTGCTTCAACACAGAGGCTGTATGTTGGAACAAGGCTTGCATGAATGCCCAACATCGAGTGTATGTTGTAACACAAGTGTTTCTGCCCATCAAATACATTCTAACATCGACATCTGCTGGGGGATATCCTATCACACCATGAGAATACTACCCAAATGAAGTTGATTAGATGTGTACCAGTCGACACATCATGGAGGCAGATAGGAATTAGAAAGATCTTCTTCACAAGCTCATCAATGAGCCTGGATTTACCTGTACCTGATGACTGGAATAGCACCACGTAATGAGTGTAGAACAAGTCCATTGGGGTGTTGTTGAGTTTGTTGGTAAGAGGCGTCTCAGGATTGGGTCAGAAGTTGTAGCAAATATACTTCCACAGTGCAGTGCAGGCACTACCATAGTATCTCTGTCCCCAAGAGGTGACTGTCGCCTCTGTGAATGCCTCACAAACCACTAATGATCATAGATCAGAGAGGCCAAGGTCTGAGAGGAAAGTTACGCATGGTCAGTCCCTTGCGGACTACATGGCCCTTCTGTTCTAAAACTGCTTATGGCTGGAAGACGAGCATTCCATAAGTTGCCAGCAAGTATAGAAAGTGACACTTACAATCATGGAACATTTCCAGCACAAGGTCTGTTTGATCTAGGTGCTTCCTTGCTTGCAGGTCCGCAATACTTCGCAGAACCCAGCTCCCATCCAAGCCTAGTAATATGTTACAAACATCCTCCAATGTGAACATGACCAAGAAGCTCTTAAAGTCAGCACTTGTCTTCCTCTTCTTTAGTGCATATTCTAGGTTCCAAGAGAAGAAACAACCATCTTCATTGTCCTCAAGCCAGGCATGGATCACCACACGGTGATCTGTAGGTGCCTCATGAGATTTGGCTGTGGATAGACTGGGAGACGTTGTAGTTCCATCACTTTCTCTTCTGCATTTCATGCTCAACATAATCTTTGGATGAGAAATCAATAATGAAGGTGTGTGATGGTGTTGGCCAACTTGCACCTAGTCTGAATCAAAAAGCCAATGTCGAACCACATTGCAGAAAATGTGATATGCATGTGACAAATCTTTTGTTGATTATCATTATGTAATTGCAAAATTAACATTTGTTTTTCCATGACCAAGTGATTGTCACACTCCAATACTTCCATGTTGGTGTCAACTGACGTGCGCCGACTGTCCCCTGTGGCTGCAAACAAGTTTAAATGGGCCTCGGAAGCTGGCCACTCACTGTGCTGAAGGATTCTCAAGGATAGCAAGCTTGGTTAACACCCTCATACCTACCAAGTAGAAGCGGTCTGCCAGGCTCTTGATAGTGTTGATTACCTCAGATACTGATAAGCTAGAGTCCCCTCCAAGGTAGCATTGCACATATGCAGTGTGACATTTCGAGAAAGGGATCTGTTTCAAGTTGACACACCAGACAAACAGGTGGTGTAGTAGATTGCCTAAGAACCACTCCAGATCTTCAAGAATGCTGAAAATGTGATCCAGTTTCACTGTGTTATCCAGGGACCGAAAACTTGATGTCAATTTGATGGATTTACGGTGCTTGCTCTGAGTTGGCTAAGGAGTGGGTGGAATCCAACATTTGGGAGACACACTGACCGAGACTAAGGGGGAGTTTTCATCACTGCCATAGGAATGAGATGGGTTCAGATCCATGTGGTTGTGATCCAGCGGTCCAGCAAGATTGATTCTTGGTAATGAATCCAAGACTGAGCTTCCATTTCTCAGGGTCCATGGGAATGTTAGGCCAGCATGAGATGCATTCAGTTGTTCAAAGAAGCTGTTATATGATAAAGGGCCAAGAGTACTGCTAGCAAAGAAATCTTGAGGGGATGGAGGCATATCTTCACATATAGATGGTTCAAAACATTGGCAAGACATTAGCACAATGACTGACACTTAGCAGGCCTTAGCAGTCATGGACTGGTCACATGAGGTCATGTGAAAATCACACTTTTCTGCAATGCGGTTCAAGGTTGGCTTTTTGATTCAGACCATGTACTAATATTTCTACTCTACAGTAGACCCAATTTGTTTGGGAATATTTGTACATTAGTCTGACTACATGAGACTAACTTGCACCTTACCTTACTTGACTTTATCACATACAAACACATGTGACCATTTACCACAATAGGCTACGTGATGTAAACCAGCACTCTATTTGAGATTATGATAAGTCAAGTAATCTGACTGCTGCAAGTCAGGACTAATTCAACCAGTAAGAGATTGTCACAGTCCTAGTGGTTTAGTACTGGTATCTCAAGGCACTCAAACTATGAGCTTTCTCTGAAAGGTATCACTGCATGTTTGTTAGGGCAACACAAATACTACTAGAGTAAATGCAGGCTCTACAAGATGTCAAGTTAGTAAGTTGTTTATAATGAAAGAGTAGGGGCTTAGTCTGAGATGGAGGAGGGTTGAAGACATTGACTGGGCACTAGTATAGTGGCAATTCCAAGAGAATGAGTTACTGTCTCTGGGTGTGGTATTGAGCCTTATATACTACTACTACATACATAGGCCTCATGTCTACTACACACCCTATCCTGCTGGCATTCCATGGAATGATTGGCTCATCACTGTGAGGCGTGATGTCATGGACTGCACCCATGAGGTTAAAGCGAGGTTCTGACTAAAGCGATTATAAATATGGGGGCCGATGTGTAAGCATGATGTCGTAAAGAGTAAGCGTGATATGATAAGCTACCTACGTGTCCATCACATGATGCATAGTGGTAAAAGGAAAAGAAGGAAAGGAAAATTGAACCATAACAGTGTTCTTCTGGATAAAAGTTTGTGTATAGGGGTTGTTTACATGTGATAAACAGGACATGACTGCTTTTCACTATCAATTGTGTCAACATGGCGGTTACAGAGTAATTTCAACACATAGGTTTAGTAAACACTTTTGCTTACACCTCCTAAAACTGAAGTAACCACACATAGCTATATTAGATAGGTCCGCTACATTGTCTCTGTAAACACCTCATATACTTCATGGAAATACTGTTACAATTCCACCCATATGCACATTACATTAGTTAGTACATGGACAGCAGAGAGTGTAAGAGAAGATAAAACAGAAAGAAAACGAAGAGACTGGGCTACCACCTTCCACATCCTCAATGAACAAAAATGTGACCACAAGCAACAATGAACCTGGCAGTATATATAGTCCAGATGCTCATGCCAACTTTGACCACTAGCACTATGGCATATGGCAGTGTCATGGATCCTAGTATAGGAGGAGGTGGCAATATGGAGTATGGTGGTAGTGATGGAGGAATGATGGGGGTGAATGTTGGTGTTGTTTTCGTTGATCCAGTGGCAAACTATTGACAGCATGAACACATTGGCAGAGTGGTAGACAAAGGAAGCCTTGGATAAAGGGAGGATTTGGCAGCCTTGGATGTGATGTGCAGAGACTGGGTGAAAAGCGGATCTGCGAGTGCATGTCAAGTGGGGCGGTTTTGGTTTGTACATCAATGAGGAGGTAGAGTAGGTCAGTGGGAAGTGCAACATGCAATGTGGGAGTGTAGGAGCTTCCAGATGATGAGGATTGTGACCGTGAGTGCGTTGAGTGGAAGGGAGAGGGAAACAAGGGATGTGTGCTTGGTGTCTGTAAGCTCTCTTTAGTAAGAGAGGAAAAGATGGTATGAGGTAGTGGCAGTGGGCATGGGGATAGAATTTGCTCATATATAGGCTGCAGGAGGAGAAGGAAGGCTCGTCGTGCATCATGCATGGACGGAGCAGCATGTGGAGAAATTCCGCTGCTGATCAATAGTCAGTCTCATTTCGGGTATGCAAAAGATAGAGATGCACAAACTTGATGACTCTCACCAGTGATACAACAAACAGTATCTGCCTTTCTTTTTTCCTTCAGTGTGTTGTATTTTGGTGAGAGACATGTGTGTTGCTGGAGAGTCAGTCAAGGGCAAGCTTGAGATCTTGGTGTTCATGCTCAGTACTCACTAGTACTGCAGTTAGCCAAATGGGACTTTGGTAACACTCACCAAGTTGTATTAAGGGAGCAGGTGGTTGAGCAGACAGAATCAGATTGCACAGATCACATGCATCACATGTTTCATTAAGGAGATTGGTGATGGGGCTATGCAGTGCTGAAGTAGGAAGTTGCATAATCAGTGTGCTCAAGATCAATGTTCAACTTCAATGTTCAGCACTGACTTTATGCACATGTGGTGAGTATTTTCAGAATGTCATCCAGTCTCTAGATCAAATATGATGACTAAATCTCTATCCACAAGCACGCATCAAGTTCATGAGCAATCAATGATACACACATACACCAAATCTTTCAAGTGCAAGGGCTTAACAAAGGAAAGATCAAGTTGAGGACATGTGAATACCAGCAGTGTTGACCTTGGTGCGAGCATGTAGGACACTTCTGTTCTCAACTGCAGGACACAAAGGTCAGACCTGCGCTCATGAATTGTGATTTCTGATTCTCACTGTTGTCACAGCTCAGGGTGATAGCAATATGTAAGTACTAGGCTCAAAGTAACCCATGGAAATTGGAACCTATGCATCAATGATGTGATCCATCTTACTTCTCATTAGGCAAGCATACTCAGTAGCAGCAATTGCCTGCCAGTCACTTTCAAACCAAAGAAGCGCTGTGGTACCCACTCCTTACACATCAGGAAAAACCTCCTGTAAATAAAGGTCAATAATTACTGGTATTTCACATGCAATTACTCCAGAATTAGAGCAAAAAAAAATTACCGAGTAATGACAGGGCCCACCTTGATCTAGAAAAGCCTCGCACCTGTAATTACTACTAAATTACATGGTAAATACAATGAGTTACAGGATATGATCAAATCTCATCCTATTCATAACATAAAATATCGTTGTGATGGTAAATGGAGAATATATCACAAGTAGCTAGTACATCTCAACAGACACAACAACATTATATAATTATAGCACTTACTATCTACAATGGGCTAAGAGGCTATGTAATATATATATCAGACTTGTGTGCATACCGACACTTATTCACATTGATGTCAACTTCATATTCCCATGCCTTCTCGCACCCAGTGTGATTCTAAGAAAGATGTGTTAGCACGACATTTATAAAAGTTATAGAACTGAAGGATAGGTGAGGACATCTACCAAATGATAACGGCTTACTACCCTACTACTACATGCAATACCAACCAGAAAGCCTCAAGGTAGACTCTTCAGGTGGTTGCCAGTGAAAGAAAGGGCAAGGAAAGGGCAAGGTAGAAAGTGGGTTGAATTGGACAATGGATCAGGACTGTTTTATATTCATGAGGGTGTGTACAAATGCTTTCCATTTGCCTTGTTCCAGGAGGGCCGAAAGTTGTTCTAGATGGACATCTCGAAGGTTTCGGCAATGCATCTTGCGACAACCAGACCTGATCAAGTTGTTATGTAATCAACATTAGCACTCACACTCGCTTGCCTCACATCATTTCTTTGGTTTCCTCAGTACGCACCCTCGCGTTGAGCAAGTCTGAAACTCTCCCAGCCCAAAAGTTGCTTCTACCAACATCACACATCAGGATTCCAAACTTGTCGTACTAGGCCTGAGGCCTCTGCGGTGCTGCCTTACTGGTGCTGTTAACACTCAGTCAAAGATGTGGACATTCCCTCACCATCGTTCTTCATTTTGTCACCGTGTATGTCTCATCCAGGTGAGGTGCACTTGCGCTCTAAACTTGGTTTGCTGTCACCTTTCACGACCGCTTTGTTGTCCATTGCCAACACAGTTGTACCTTGCTGGATAAATAGGAAAGGGGGGGTCCAGATGGCTGGCGTGTTTGCTAGGTGAGTACGAACTTGAGAACGATTGAAGCACCAACACGCTCATCTGCAATGATTCTACCCTCCTCATTCGTCTCCTTCCTTCCTGCACTTCCCGCCACTCTTTGCCTGCTTTACTACCAACATCCAGACCACGCTCGAGTTGCCAACTTGGTCGCCTGTTCCATACCTACCTACCTACCTACCTACCTACCTACCTACCTACCTACCTACCTACCTACCTACCTACCTACCTTACCCACCCACCAACGTGCCAAATCCACCCCAGCATGAAGACCTCTATATCATCTCCTGATATTTCGACTCAAAAGTACTGCCTGATGTTTTCCCCCATTACGCCGACACCTTTTCCGGCACACTTCGGTGACGTAGTTACAATTTTATTTGAATATCTTGTTGCGCATGCACCTCCACATGACCATGCTTCCATCAGGACATGAGTCAGAGCGCAGTCCGCAGTAGAACTTCATAGAAGGTTCTTACTAACGACGTGAGTCAGCCATGACTCATACTGAGTCATATATGCTTAGTATTGACTGCGCACCTATCTTTAGAATAGGTAGAGTACAGTATATAAGGAGCCTGTATCCGACTGTACTCAATAATAACTGCTCTACCCAGAGAAGTCTAAGGAGTCGCATAAGCACTAACGTAGCTACAACGTAGTACTAGTTAACAACCAGTGAGTAGGCTTCATAGTCTTTTACTCAGCGCACGCTCGTCCTCCCCGCTTAGGGTTGTAGGACAGATGCTCGCTTAACAGGTTATGGGCCCTGGAGACGCCCACTTATGTGTAGCCGCACTCCTAGTCTAAAAAACTAGCGGCGGTACACACTGTGGTGACTATGTCAGCCATAACCTAACCCTGGCTAAAAGCTAACCCAGACGATAAGGTTCAAGATAGAATCTTGAACTCCGTCCGGTATGCGCACCCCTGAAAGCCGGTTTGAAACCGGACTCAGAATGGTTAAAGCCAATTGGTGTAAAGTGATTCACCTTGACGGGTCTCACGCACCCCCTATATGCTAGCCAAACGGGGCAAACTTAGGGAGAAGGGGTTTCGTTGATCGAGCATCTTTCGATTGCTCTCATGGATTGAAGTTCGGTTCGCTGATGGAGCTTTAATTTCAGGTCTAGCCAACCCGAAACAAACTCAAGTTGCGAAAATGTCAAACCAAACCGAAAACCACACCCAATCCCTCAAGGTTCTTACCGGTTCCAACTGGAACGCCTGGGAAGGCCTGATGACCGCATTCTTGAAGTCCAAAGGACTCTGGATGTACATCGACGGAAGCTATGTACTTCCAACCCCCTCCAACCCAACTGCGATAACCGCTGAAGAGGTGAAGATCATTCGTGATTGGAAGAAAGAGGATGGGATGGCCTTAGGGTACATTACATTGTACATAGCCTCGAACCTTAACACCCACGTAAGAGGGAATTCCAAAGATACCTGGGAATCTCTCAAGGCTGCGTACGCCGGCACTAACACTGCTGCAGCGTTTGAATGGTTGAAGCAGATCATGAACTTCAAGATCAGCTCCCACTCCGCACCTCACGCGGATATTGCCAAGTTTCAGACTGCCCAGTCGAAACTAAAAGAGTTGAGCCAACCGATTTCGGACCAGCTCCTCGCCCTTATCATGCTCGTGGGATTACCCAAAGAGTATGAAAGTGTTGCCCAAGCACAGATTAGCAAAAAACTTGAGAATCTGGACTTGGACGAGCTCATCCTCTACATAGAGGCAGAATGGCAACGAAAGCAGCTGCAAAAGCAGCAGCATTCGTCTGGCCAGAGCTCCAACGCGAACAAACTGTCTGCCATGAAAGGGAAGGGAAAACCTCCCCAATTCCAGCAACAGAAGCAGCATAAGCATGAAAATGCTGAAGCTGGGCCTTCGAAGCAGCCGCAGTCGAAAGACAGGCAGCAGCCGAAGCGCAAACGTGTTCGCAAGGGCACTAAGGGACACGGCAATGCCAATATGGCATTACCAAACCAAACTGGCACAGGGTTCGCCCAAATGCTGAACTTCAGCAGGCTTCCCATCGTGGAGGATCAGAGGCAGTTTCCACCTCTCCCCATGGATCCCGCCAAACGCCTGATCGAACGGATCGTGGCACAGCCTGAATACTGGAGTGAAAGAACTGCTGCGGTGAGTTCATCACGTCCACAAGGTCCCCAATTTGAATTCAAAGTTGGGACTCCGCCAAAACAGATGGTCGGACTCAATGGACCGGAATTCACGCCTGACACACGACCTTCGGTTGTAATCTCCGGCAGTACAGCGAAAGCTGTTAAACTTGCTGGACTTCCCCAAATTCCCAAGCCCAAGTTCTTCAACCAACGGCATAGGGAAGACACCCCACAAAAGTATCATGGCAACTCCAAGCCTGTTTACCGTGGTGGTGACTACGAAACGCACCAGAGGACGAGACAGTTACTCGATCTCATGCCTGGGATTCCCCAGAGTGCGCAACGAATCAGAAGATTGGAAAAGATCACTGGTAAACTACCCGATCTGTCGGAAAACTCCGATATGGTTGAGAAATCCACTCACAATATCGTCGAGATTCCAGACACCTCTTCTGACGGGGAAGACGATGAAGAAATGGAACGAACGCCGAAACGGCAAAGGTCCTTAACGCCTTACCCGGAAAAACCGGATGTGAGCATGGACAGCGATTCCATCTTCGGCGAAGATGCGGACGAACCGAGTCATGAATCCAATTTCTTGGACAAAGCTTTCCAAGAAGAGGATGACAGGTACGACCTCCTTCACACGCTCTTTCCTTATTCGGAAGAAGTTCTAATGAAATGCTTACTACAGCGCGTGGTTCTACAAAGACACCGCCGCCGACGGGCCATCACCCATGTAAATATTTCAGTAGATACATTAGAACTGTCTCGCGCAATAGATCGCTGTAGACAATCTAATGATTTGTATGCTAAAAACGTGTACAACTTCTCCAATAAAGAAATCGAAGCTACACCAAACATGGAATGGTGGTTACATGATACAGGCTGTTCACAGCACGTATCTGGCGACAAGTCCGACTTTGTCGACTTTGTGTCTTTCAAACCGAAAGACTACATTCATGTCAAAACAGCCAGTACACCTGCCTTCATTAGTGGAGTCGGAACGATCATACTCAAGTACGAACAACTCCGCAATGACACAAAAGGCAATATCGTGTGACTATTTAAAACCATAAGGCTTTATCCGGCATATTATATGCCAGCACTCGGAACCACTCGATTGCTGTCCACTGGTACCCTATTAATGGATCCAGATGTGACACTCGAAGGTAACCGCGATGTTATGCAATACATCAATAAAAAATTGCACAATCAGATATTCCTAACAGGATACCACCATGGTCTTGATGACCAATGCTACTGGACTAGAGCATCTTCCAGTCTCCAGTCACGAAATGGGTCTAAACTACAATCGTTTGACTGTGCGCCAGCAGCATTGAATAGTGTTGACTTTGACACTTGGCATCGTCGATTAGGACACCCGTCCAAAGACGTTATACGCCAGTTCAGGAAGCACACAGAGAATTTCCCAGAGTTGAAATTCCCTGATCGTGAGAAACCTTGCGAAGGCTGCGCTAAAGGCAAAATGCCTGCAGACTCGTTTCCACAATCAGAATCTAGAGCCCAGGAATCTTTCGAGAAAATCCATTCGGATCTCAAAGAATTTCCTGTGATATCGTATCATAAATATCGATACTATATCTCGTTCTTAGATGATTTCTCCTCACATGGCTGGATTCGCTTATTAAAGCACAAGTCCGATGCTGTAAAAGCAACTCGTGACTTTATCGCCATGGTGAAAACCCAATTCGGTACTACCATCAAAGTATGGATGTCTGATGCAGGGGGAGAATACAAATCTCAAGAATTCGATGAGCTGCTCAAGAAAAATGGAATTATCACTTGCCAATCAGTCGCGCATCAACCGCAACAAAACGGGCGCGCTGAGCGATTCAATCGCACCATTATGGATAAGGCAGAAGCGATGAGACACCACTCTTGCTTACCCAATTCCTGGTGGGAATTCTCAGTCGAGTATGCGGTACATATTTACAACCGCACACCCATACGGAGATTAAAGTGGAAAACTCCATTTGAAACTCTGTATGAGAAAGCTCCTGATGTGACTCATCTACGAGTTCTCGGATGTGGCGCATATGTGCACCTACCTGATGCAGTTAGAAATAACAAACTTCACCCGAAAGCCGAACTAATGGTGTTTATTGGCTTTACGGAAGGCATCAAAGGGTACAAATTTATGCGTATCCACAATAATAATATCTTTCACGGGACTAAAGCAGTCTTCGATGAAGAATTATTACCGAAGCGTCAGAAGGCTAACAAGCCCAAAGACTTCACACACGGTGACCATCACGATAGTGATGACGATCAACCAGACCATGGTACAGGACCAACGGGAAATGGTGGACCACCACCAGGCTCCGATGCCGACGATGACATTGATCACCCCGGACACCGTGATGAGCCATCCCGTGCTCCTTCCCCTGAACAAGACGGTCATGAGGATGATCAACCTCGAGATCGCTCCCCTTCACCTGCGGGACCTCCTATAGATCCGGATAGAATGGACTTCAATCCGAGACCAGGAGATAATGAGGAGTTTAGACGTCTGCCACGACGCAACCCTCTCAGGTTGAAGAGGAAATACGAAAAACCAGACAATGTCTATAACGATCCGGGAGACCGACGTCTTCCATCGGAAATACAAAGAGACATAAACAGGGATAGGACTTGGCGTCGACAAGTTGGGGATGATCAACCGGGTAGCTCCCGATTGCCCACTAGTTCGACACGCAGGCGTAACCGACCGCCTCACACCCAAGAACCTGATGATAGCATCCCTGAAAGGAAGGAATTTCCACCTTCCGATCCCAAAGTCGATAATGACTGGGAAATGTCTGGTTCTGATGCGAACTTAATCCGCATTACTCAGGAAGGGGGAGTAAGTCTGATGAATTTCCTGCTTTCAAAAGCGGTTGAAGATTCGGAGACAGAGCTAGGAACTGCGTCGCACCTGACGACAAACAGTTCAGATCCTAAACCCGATAACGTCCGGGAATGGACCTACCATGACATCATGCGATTACCGCCTGATCAAAAGAAAACCCTGGGTTGATGCTTGCCATGAGGAGCTTAAATCGCTCCGTGAGCGTCAGGTTTTCAGTCTGGCACGACTCCCAGAGGGTTGAAAGGCAATTAAATGCTGATGGGTATTTGACATTAAGTCAGATGGCCGAAAGAAAGCTAGGCTTGTCGCCAAAGGCTTCTCACAACGAGAGGGAATTGATTTCAATGAAATCTTCTCACCAGTTGTACGCTACAAGACATTCCGCATGCTGCTCGCATTATCTGTGCTTGAGCAATGGCATATAGAAGGCCTAGACGTAAAAACCGCCTTCCTATATGGGAAACTCGAAGAGGAGCTCTATATGGAACAGCCAGAAGGCTTTAGAGTCAAGGGAAAAGAGGACTTCGTTCTCCGCTTATGGCGTGCCCTTTACGGACTCAAACAAGCAGCTCTTTCCTGGTGGAAAGAACTCTCCAAGTCTATGGAAGAGCTTGGATTCAAACGTGCATCCACTGACAGTGGAGTATTCATTTACCGTCACAAAAACTTAATTGTTATTGCAATTGTTTATGTGGACGATGCACTATTCTGCGGCTCTAACTGGGAGCTTGTCTTACGACTAAAAACCGAGTTTATGAAGCGATGGGAATGTCGCGATCTAGGCGAAGCCAAAGAATTCCTTCATATGCGAATTCTTAGGAAAGGCTCCAGTATCTACATAGATCAGGAGACCTACCTACAAAAAGTTCTGAGGAGATTCAATCTCTCGAACGGCAAAACCGCCCGGACTCCACTTCCCATGGGATACAAACCGCAACCCTATAAGGGAACTGTGGACCCCACGCTTCAATCAAAGTTCCAACAGGTCATAGGATCCTTGTTGTACATCATGCTAGGAACTCGTCCCGACATTTCCTATGCAGTGATCAAGTTATCACAACAGAGCGCAAACCCTTCCAAGGATCACCTTGAGAAAGCGTTCTACATCTTGCGTTATCTCGCAGGGACCCCAAACTACTCCCTTTGCTTTGAGAACAACCAAGAAGGATTACTTGCGTACACGGATTCGGACTGGTCTAGTCCCAGATCCACGACCGGATACTTTGTTCAATTAGCCGGTGGGATAATTTCTTGGCAATCACATGCTCAGAAAACCACTGCACTGTCATCCACTGAAGCCGAATATATGGCTCTCTCCGACACCTGTCGTCAGATCATGTGGATAAAGAATCTCTTTCAAGAGATCGGCATAGACATCAGACGTATACCCATATACGCTGATAACCAGGGTGCAATCTTCATTGCCTCAAACCCTGTGTCTGACAGACGAACTAAACATATCGATATCTGCTATCACTACATTCGTGATCGTGTCGAGCTCAAAGACGTCGAACTCTTCTTCGTCAATGGTGCAGAAAATCCTGCAGATATGTTCACCAAAAATCTGGGTTTCCAGAAGTTCGAACTGTTCAGGTCCATGCTGGGAATCAAATTCTTTGATTCCTCACTATCCGCTTCGAAGTTCAGAGGAACGTCTTAGCGAGGGGGAGTGTTGCGCATGCACCTCCACATGACCATGCTTCCATCAGAACATGAGTCAGAGCGCAGTCCGCAGTAGAACTTCATAGAAGGTTCTTACTAACGATGTGAGTCAGCCATGACTCATACTGAGTCA
This sequence comes from Pleurotus eryngii var. eryngii, assembly GCA_029467805.1. Classification (NCBI taxonomy): domain Eukaryota; kingdom Fungi; phylum Basidiomycota; class Agaricomycetes; order Agaricales; family Pleurotaceae; genus Pleurotus; species Pleurotus eryngii. The sequence continues at coordinate 1,800,093 of SZVJ01000004.1, read as the reverse complement.
TATACGCTTAGTATTGACTGCGCACCTATCTTTAGAATAGGTAGAGTACAGTATATAAGGAGCCTGTATCCGACTGTACTCAATAATAACTGC